>NMRB01000337.1:279784-346430 GCA_002633025.1 Notospermus geniculatus | reverse complement strand
CTGCTTATTGCTGAAGCAGCTCACAATTTAGCCTACCCCCTCCCCCTCCAGCCCCATGCCCATCTCACTCACTGTGTCGGTCTGTGACAGTGTCACAGTGCAGTGGCTGTCCCTTGCGCCAGTCAGCGGTAGCCTATAAGTCGAACCTGAGGTACGGAGGGTAGGCTCGACTAGAGCAAAGCCTATAGGCTACCTTGAGACATTGAGGGAGACCTGTTGATTTTTATTGCCACTCAGCGCACCCAACTTATCTATCACTAAGCACATACGGGGCTCAAAATTCACTGCGGCCATCGCGGCAATTACCACACTCCGCAGGATTCTGCGATTTTGCCGCCGTAGATTAGAAAGTTTTAATTTGGCCTAATAATACATGTACATGTGTTGTGTGCATTGCAAGTCCTAACGATGTTGACTAATTGTCATGCCATCTCTAGTTTGTAGACAAACGAAACGTAGCTCAAATCTGGGAAATGGCTGCAGAGAGCCTGGAAATGGCCACAGAAGAGCCCAATCTTCTGCAGCCATTTCCTGAAAAATGGCCACCGAATGACTTGGGGGAATTTTGAGCCCTGACACAGTTCTGAATCGGTTCATTAAGTCTCTTAATTGCTGTGATTTATTCTTATAAATCTTGGCGCTATTACATGTATTATCAGTCATGAAAATATGGAAGAGATAATCAAGTAAATTACTCACTGACCTCATTATAAAGATACATGGCAGATACACCCTCATTGTGGAATGTATACATTGTAATTTGGTGAAAAATAATGCCAACATGGTAGGATTTTATAATTTAATGTAGGTCTGATGTCTGGATTGGATATCTGAGCTCAGGAAATACATAATTAAGTTGTAACTGAACCTGATGTGAACAGTTTCATCAGAGGAACTACACAGTTGAAATAACAGAGATATTGGTATCAGAAGTTGGATATTGGAAATGTAGTTTCTGGTTTCTTTGACTTACATGTATGTTGCCCAGGTAGCTAAATGAAGTGTGTCTGTTTCATGATTTTCTCACTCACAAAAATGGCAGATAAACCAATGGATGCTGGATTCTTCCAGGGGGGAGGGGGGTGTTAATAACCAGTTCATATTACAGCTTACGGTGAGACAGCAAAATTCAAAATCACAAAGATGGGGTTTCTGCCGTCAGTGTCATCAACTGCCGAACTGATTGCCATCGTTCAGTTGACACTGAAACCTATGGGATACCCCTCAAAACTAGTGTCCAAAACGAGCTTGCACAAGGCAGCCTGCCACTGGATATGCCAGTCCGGACATTTGTACTGAGGAGTGGGGATTCACCTCCACTATGGTGTTACCTTGAAAACACTGGGTTGAGGCTGATACAGAGAAAAATACTCTAACCTCTTAGATGTAAAACCAGTTCCAAATATTCCAGTCAAGGCCTAGGACCACCCACTATTTATGATCTTTTTGAGGGTATTGTGTTTTGGGCAGTGATCACCAGGTCGTGACAACCTCAGTTCGCCATGTACAATGTAATAGTGTGAGTTGATGACCACTGATGTAATGCATACCACCATCTCCTGCACCCCATTGTGTGTCATTGGTAATTGTACAGCTTGGTGACGTAAGATGTGCGATCAAGGTCACAACTGTGGTCAGTTTCTTCAAATTTCTTGCATCAGGAACCACCATTTTCCTATAAAAGAGCCACGTCAACCCAAACAATAGCTGTGGTTACACTACATAGAAAAACCCGCCTGAGACCCGGCGAGCGTCTACACTACTAAAATCTAGCTGAACTTAATTGCTACGCCCGGCGATAGGGTCGCTACTGGCACTGAACCTGATGTGAACAGTTTCATCAGAGGAACTACACAGTTGAAATAACAGAGATATTGGTATCAGAAGTTGGATATTGTTCACCCAGGAAATGTAGTTTCTGGTTTCTTTGACTTACATGTACCGGTATGTTGCCCAGGTAGCTTAATGAAGTGTGTCTGTTTCATGATTTTCTCACTCACAAAAATGGCAGATAAACCAATGGATGCTGGATTCTTCCAGGGGGAGGGGGGTGTTAATAACCAGTTCTTATTACAGCTTACGGTGAGACAGCAAATTCAAAATCACAAAGATGGGGTTTCTGCTGTCAGTGTCATCAATTGCCGAACTGATTGCCATCATTCAGTATAACACTGAAACCCATGGGATACCCCTCAGTACAAGTATCCAAAACAAGCTTGTACAGACTGTTAGTGTACAAGCAGCCTGCCACTGGATATGCAGTTAAAATCTGCCAGTCTGGACATTCGTAGGCCCCCTACTGAGGAGTGGGGATTCACCTCCACTATGGTGTTACCTTGAAAACACTGGGTTCAGGCTGATGCAGAGAAATATAGAGTAGTATGGTACATGTATCTATTTTTGATGGTATGGTACATATAGGCTACATAAGGCACGCCTGGTTCTCTTTTGTCATGCAGACCTATTTGATTTTGCATACAGATGGCAAGTAGGTCTAATATGATTTGTTGTATCCTCAGTATGCAATACCTTACATCAGTCACGTCAGTAGGCTACCTTTGTACTTTGAGCCGTCGTCATTCCGTTACTATTGTATCCAACCTTTGCCTGTGCAGAACCTCAGCCCATGGATCAATTTTTCATGGTCTCAAAATCCTGAACCTGCCAAGCCTGTACACCAGGAGTGTGTGAAAATCAATTTTTAAATGTTTAAATGGGCAGTGTATTGCTGGCAGATCCACGAATATGAATGCAATCCATTAAAGGAGTTAGACGCCGAAGTTGTAAACACTCACTCACTGGTTCCCTATCCACGGACGCCTGCGGTGCTGCCACCTATTGTCGGTGATATGTACTGACGTGAATATCGTGAGTGAGTTGCATCGGACCGGGAACCAGTCTAACGATCACGGGTGCTGCCACCTGCACGAAGGAATAAAACTAGTTTGTAAACAAACCAGCTTGTTTACAACTTCGGCGTCTAACTCCTTTAAAGGGAATTAGTCGGGGCAATCAAAAATGACACAAAGAATAGTTTTGCGGCCCACAAAATTCACAATCTCAAAATGACAAACAATGAAACATCGTATTTTAGTGGATTACATCCCTAGATAAGCCTACATTTGCAGTTGACCGTGTTGTAAATGCTATTCGAAGGCAGCAAAGCCACAGCAGTTGCGCAAATATGCTCTTTAGGCAATAAATTCCCGATGTGAGTACAGTAATAGATTAAAGATGGCGGCATCAGTGTTAATTCTAGGATTTCAGAAGGGCATGGGGCAAACTTTGTGAAAAGGGCACTTCAACCTAGAAAAGGGCACTTTTCATTCACAACATTTCTACTAACGGAATTTGAGAAGCTTGTCAGTTAAATTTTAATAAAAAGGTCCCTAACTCCACTCAACAACCAATTTAAGCCAGTTTCTAAGGTGGTATGACGAAAAGGGACCATGACAGAGGGTATGGGGGGTAATAAAACCTAAAAAAAAAAAAAATTTTTTTTTAGGGCAGGCATGGCGCCAAGGGGGTTAAAAAAGGTCACAGTGGCGCCCCCTTTTAGGGCATGGCGCGCCGCCACTCTAACACTGCCTAGAATTAACACTGGGCATTTGATTGCCTATTCAGACACCTTGACTGGGCATGACCAGTCCGCTTTAACTCTTCTTCATCTCTGTGCTGGGCATACGGGACACAGACTCTGTCAGCAGGAGCCAGCTCAACTTAACTGGTAGTCCTACATACCAGTCTTCAAGGTTATAAATCCAAATTAGCTCTCAAACCCAGATCCACCTGAAAAAGTTCTAGAACTAGGCCAATTGGTTCCATTGTACTAGATGTGGTTTGTGCTTCTGCCTTGTTTGTGTGTCATCTGGCGGGCTTGCGAAATGAGCCGATTGTTGTGGTTTACAAACTTCTCTTCTTTTCCAAAACTATGACAAATTTACAAGGAAGTTTTCTTGAATGCCACTGGGTCAGGCAGCTCATATAACGGGCAGTCGCAGTTAAAAGTTGAACATAGTGCTACAACAAAAGGAGGCCCAGGCCTGTCATACATGTGTGCATGTAAACTTGCCAGAGTAAAAACTGTCCCTCAATCAGAAATGTGCTGAAGAACAAAAATGTGAGGCAGTCTGCATGTAGGAAAACGCGTCGGACGTCGCGTTTGAGGAGAGTGTAAAAATGGCCTTGGTGAACCCGCACATTTCAATAGCTGAAATGTACTACGTAACACGCAAACAGTGGGAGATCAATGCACAGGCAATCTGACGGCCCATGTAGATCATTCAGCAACATCTGACAGGTTTTCCTGGACCGCCACACATATATAGGGCCTACATGAGATTGCAGAGGTATCTTCTATGAACCAGCCATGCCAGCAAGAACTCTTTCAGGACTTGTGTACTTGTAACATAGTCGTCGGCACGGTACTAAAGGCCTCTGAATTTACAGAAGAGTGCCCCTCCATACACACAGGCCTGGGCCTTTTGTGAATCATGAATGTGATCAGATTTCATGTTCATGTTCTGTACATACACATATAGTCACGACCAGAAATCCAGAAATTCAGTACCGGTAGTTGATGTGTGCCAGATTTTATTTGCCAATGTTTGATAAAGTGATCTCTTTGGCATACCAATGTCGAGTAATTTCATTCCATCCTTGATGAAATTATGCCAAGTTGACCCAGGGCAAATGAAAGCTATGATAAAATAGAACAGTGGTTGGCGGCTGATAATGTTTGTCTGATTTGAGGCAGAGAAAAAAATGTTGATGCCTGTCACCCCTCGGTCCTAGTTCAATGTTGATGCCTGTCACCCCTCGGCCCTAGTTCAATATTGATGCTTGTCACCCCTCGGCCCTAGTTCAGTGTTGATGCCTGTCACCCCTCGGCCCTAGTTCAGTGTTGATGCCTGTCACCCCTTGGCCCTACGGTAGTTCAATGTTGATGCCTGTCACCCCTCGGCCCTAGTTCTTGGTTTGAGACTCAATCAACTGATTTCATGTGCGGTGATTTTGAGGCATGGTTCAGCATTCAGGCCTAAAACACGCTTGGATCCGGAAAACTACCGGTATGTTGATTGGCTTTCAAACAGCGTGAAGAAGCTGAGCCTCCCGAGAACCTGAAGTGGTGAGTATCGATAATCGGTTTGATTTTACCTGCAGACTTCCAGGCATCAAGTGATTGGTGATGAGTACAGAGGTGAAATTTAAAGCAAACTTAATGGTAGAGGTTAACAAAATGATTTCATTCTTTTTGCCATATAAACTCTTCTTTCAGTAGATCCTCCAACTTCTGTCTAATAACTGACTTGGCACAAAACCTGATGATTGTGATGGGTGTCAGCTTTCTTGCATGATTTGGAGGACTCGTACCGTCGTAGGCATGATTTATAATGACACAAATCTGCACTTGAGTTAATTCTCTCTTTTGTTGATCACTCATTCATTGACCATGTTTTTCTAGGGTTTTTCCCACGTGTGCACAAGCAAGGCTAAACTTTAGGCTGAGTTTACATCGAAGGACACGCGACACGAACACGCAGGCGAACAATGGCTTCACAAAGAGGTCACACACATGAGACAGGGTCGGACGGAGGCGATACGATCCTTGCTTGCCTGTGGGAAGAGTAGCGTCTACTGGGCTTGCGGGGGGGGGGGGGGGNGCTACTGAACAAGGCATTGAGAAGCGCCCCTAGTGCTCACTTAGGATATGTAGTGATTCACCCCATGAAACCTTGATCGCCAGCGTGTTTGTGTCACGTGTGCCTCGATGTAAACTCAACCTTAGAATTACTATTTGAAAGTGACGTTTGGGTAAGGGTCAGGGTCAGGATTAGTTTGTATTGTAAATCTCGTTGCAGTTTAATATGTCATTCAATGATCTTTTTTGAGCACTGATCAGGAATTCTTAACTCATACCAAAAGTAAAAATCTGCCCCACACCAACTTTACACAGTCTGAAACTGTTGCATGCAGTTGTTCATAAAGCCTGCCGCACACTGGATCTATCTGCTGAGCAAAAAGTCATTCGAGACTGTTTGCTCAGCAGATAGCTCACCGAAAAATGCGCGCACACACGAGCTTTCTGCCTCGCGAGGCAAAAAACTCTTCGAAACTACGCGCACACGCAAGCTACCTGCTGAGCAAAAAGTCTCGAATGACTTTTCGCTCAGCAGATAGCTCCAGTGTGCGGCAGGCTTAATGGAGTTGAAAATGAGTTGTGTTGTAGAGACAGACATGTGCACCTGGCATCTAAATTTCTATTCATACAGAGTTATTGAAATAAGGAAAACAGCAAACATATTATCGGGTATGCGTAGTTTAACATCTGTTATGTCGTGGCCGTAATCATTACAAAATGCCACCCTCAGGCGAGACTTTTTAGCTCACTGGGGTGAGCTATTACGATGGCGCAGCGTCCGTCGTCGTCCGTCGTCGTCGTCCGTCGTCGTCGTCGTCGTCGTCGTCGTCCGTCGTTGTCCGTTAGCAGGGCACGTTTCGTAACCGCTTACAGTCTGTTGCATGCAGTTCTTCGTAATGGAGTTGAAAATGAGTTGTGTTGTAGAGACAGATATGTGCACCTGGCATCTAATTTTCTATTCATACAGAGTTATTGAAATAAGGAAAACAGCAAACATATTACCGGGTATGCGTAGTTTAACATCTGTTATGTCGTGGCCGTAATCATTACAAAATGCCACCCTCATCAAGTATCAGAACCAGCTTGGCGCAGCTTTGATTGAAATGCTGCCCATTATTTTCTGAATTTACCGGTTTCTATACCATCATTTTGACTTCCCAACCATTATCACGATCTCATTATCTTCATGGATTACCTCGTTAACTTACATTATACCAATTACTGAAAGTTAAAGTGAAGTGATCAAAGGTTGATTTCCGATAATTCGGCAACTTGTGGATACAACTGTATCTGGGGGATCCAGAATTTCTCTTTATTGGTGCATCGCTTTTAATCCTTGGTGATGAATTGAATGACTGGAGTTCACTCAAGAAAGCGATTTAAAGAATCAAGACTAGACAGGAAGTGAAGCTAAGCATCAATAGCCCAATGGAGAACCGGCGTGCCCAAAGGAGGCGCTGGGGAACAACTCAGTTTTAACACAAAAAGCGCATGCATTGGGACATTGAAAATGTCATTGACGTCACCAGGAGGAAATAATCTAGATTATTTCCTCCTTACGTCGCGCATTGTTTGTGACGTTATGTGCGATGCGTCTTTCAGAATCAATGACGTTGCTCTTCGGTCTGTTGAAGCTAAAATAGCTAATTTTATCGATGAAATTCAACAGGTTCCCGTTTGAATTTTGAAAAAATTCAGATACATTGAGTCAGTCCTATACAGTATACTTGATGATAAACATGTAAAATTTGAAATTCAATGGACTACTTCAGGTATACATGTAGGGCTAGAAGTAAGGTGTAGTTTCAGAATTAAATGGCAAATAACGTTGGCTTGACTTTCGACGTCATAGTTTTAACTGAGTTGTTCGTCAGCGCCACATCACGGATTAATTCCGCCGGTTCCTCATTGGAAAAAATTCCGCCCAGCGAACTATCTTCCCCCAGTTAGATTCCAATAAATCCTCTCCAATCGTCTGCGGGTGATTTCCCCATCGATCGAGGTCTCTAATTGCCCACTTACCTCCCATCCCAGGGAAACAGGTTGAACAATGCCATGAGGTTAATATGGAAATTATTGATAATATTCCATGATTGCTGGTATGTTTTGTATTTTGGACGGCATTAATACGAAGCTGTTGGCCTAATGATACAGGTACATGATGTGATCGTTCAGTCTGGACGTTATAAATTGCACCATGAGTGCAGAATCGTGTCAGGAGATCATATATTTTGTATGGTTTTAATCAGCATGTTGCGTGATTTTCAGAAGACTGTCCCTGAATGTGATCTATTCCATGATGAAAGGGTTGTCAATCATCTGTTGAAAAAGTAGCATTAAACAAGTGTTATATCTAGGATTTCAGAAGGGCATCTTTGTGAAAAGGGCACTTCAACCTCGAAAAGGGCACTTTTCATTCGCGACATTTCTTCTAACGGAATTTGAAAATCTAAAAAGTTAAAAAGGTCTCTATAACTCCAGTCAACAGCCAATTTAAGCCAGTTTCTAAGGTGATATGACCAAAAGAGACCATGGCAAAGGGTCTGGAGGTTCCCCCCCTATTTTTCAGTGACCAACATTAGAAAAATTGCCCTTTTTCAAAGTGCCACCAAATTGCCTTGTAATTTGTCCCTCAGAATCAGATGCTGGGAAATCGCACCAACGGCCTTCGAGATAACAAAATTTTCTGCCGCTCGCCTTCATCGGTCCGCCTGTGGTCTTCTGTGCCCCCCCCCATACCAGAATCCTGGATCCGCCCCTTTGTACCCTTCACTTCTAAACTTTCTGTACTTGAGTGAGGTTTTTTGACATTGGAGAGTAAATGTTGAACGTTCGACATTTCTGCTGCTGGGATAACAGTTCAATGAGTTGCTTTGCTGAAACCATAGGCCTACCGGTACCTGAAAAGATATGAAGTGAAGCATTTTTCTGTCACGGCGAAGAAGGATGCTGGCAGATTACAAAGTGTTTCCCCTCAAGTTCTCAGCCAGTATGCCATAGATATCAGAGATCTGTTATTTGTGGCATAACAGGTGTGAAAATAGAGCCAACCCGTACACGTACAACCTCCAAGGATTCCAATCGTTACCCAGGCGTGGATCCAGAGGGGGGCGTGACCCCCCCTGCTCTCCACCACCAATTTTCTTTTTCTTCAATAATTTGCTACAGTAAGGAAAAAAATGTAAAAATAAAGCTTCTGTTTTGATTTTGAGATGCCAGGAAATTGCGTCTACGACCTTCTAGATTTCAAAATTTTCTGGGAGAGGCCCCCAGACACGCAGTCGGCAGGGGCACCTTCGGCACACACCCTGCAATGATCACCTTTGGTGGCCCTGCCCCCTCTGCCAAAAATCCTGGTTCGCGCCTGATACCAGGTACAATATTTTGAAATAGACTATAATCTTATTTATGTATATTCCCAGTTATTTAGCTGTTTCTGTCCATATACCAAGATAAACCATAATAAATGAAGCGGTGTGTTTTCTCTTAATTACAGCATGATGCTCATCGATTGCAGAAGGAACTCAAGAAATACATCGAGTGTGCAAAAGGTTGGTATTTATGATGGAGTGGTACAAGTATGTTAATTAGACATTTGCAAATATCACAGGGAGCTCCGCGTATCCTAAGCTCGTAAATTTCCCGTGGCAATATGTCAGGTGTATAGTCGGCTGTTTAATCTAGCATGAATAAGTGCGTCTAAACAAACTGAGCATTTCATCGAAAAAAGTACTGGTACACCAATTTTTCGTACTCTGTCCATACACGTCGGGGGTGGATCCACAATTTCAGAAAAGAGGGGGCGCACTGTGCTGGAAACATTAAAATTTGCGGTGAATTTCAACGATTTGCTCCAAATTTCAGAATTTCACAGTCAATTTTACATTTGTTGGCAGAAAGGGGGCGTCCCGGGTGGCCCCCCCCCCTGGATCTGCGCCTGCACGTGGAAAAATTAGGTACCCATTACTGAAGTTCCCGAAGTCAGTTGGCACATGGCATTTCATCACATTTCTTGGATAGGGTGGTCTGAGACGCTAGGCCTTCACTGGAAAATGTCCAGCAACTGCATGTTGCAAATATCGCATTCTAGGCAACACACGAGGATCTTTTTCATGGCATTTTGTGTCTTTTTCAGAAATGGCCCATGCAAACAAGGCATTTTATGACGTCTTGAACGAGATTTATGAGGCGGAATGGGTCGACAGCTCTGTGGTACAAGAATGCGGCAAGGTAGGAAAAGATTGCGTTCTACAAGACAAGTTTATCAGCCGTGGGTGATAAAAAGTTGAAATTATTTCCCCATATCTTGATCTGCAGCACAACAAGTAACCTGGGCCCATATTCATAAAACCTTGCTAGGCTTAGTTACTTGCTATGTACCCAGTTTGTACAGACCAATGTTCACAACTAGCAACCAATACGCTTGCAAGGTTTTAAGAATATATGCACGCTGAAGTTTATTCCTGCGGTCATGTGATGTGTTTCAGATATTCACCAGGTTTGTTGGGCTGCATCAGATGTCCTCAAAGTATGAGTTGAATCATCACCAAGAAAGTCAAAAACCTATTGATAAGATTTGAATTTTTGCCCGACTTTCACACTCTGTAAAACGCAATGAAATCAAAAGTTAGGGTCTGGCAATGTGTTGAGTGCCAGGCACCAGATACAGCATTTTTGGCTCTTTAGGCAGTATTTGGTGAAGAAATGTACAGCAGGAAGAAACCAGAGTGCCCGGAGAAAATCTGCATTCACTCTGAACCACAGAGTCATGACTTTTATTAATTTATCGTCATTGACTCTGATGTATCATGGCCGCCATACTGCAGAGACTACTTATTTTCAGTGGTCATGTGATCTCATCTGGTCATGTGACAAACAAGATGGCCGGAAAACGTCAAGCAAACGTTATAAAGTAGATCACCCAAAACACCGAAAAACCTGCTATAAACACCGGTTTAACGCCTGTTTAATGATGGAATAAATATATTCATCAGCTATGTACACGATGTATGTTGAATTACAAGCAAAATTGTCGTCATTTCAAGGGACTATTCAACATGCGGATGCAACTTGGATGTTAGTCGGTCAAGCTTCTCACTTCCGGCGCAGTGCGGTAGAATTCACCGCTGTATCGTTGCGCAAGATGGCGCCCATAATACAGTCGAGATATGTACGGAGGCCGTCGGAAATTGCCGAAGTACATACGAAGATGACGTCGATTGAATCTGCATTGTCAAAGAGAGTCACCCTCTCTATCACATGAAGAATGGGCCTGACCGGGGATCGAACCTGGCACCTCAGCGGTGGCAGGCGTTGATCGTTCCGCTGCTCCACTCTGACAGCCCAGATGGGGAAGTACATTAACCCTTAAGTGCATTTTGGTTCCCGATGCCGCCGCTAGGGCTAGAAGGCTTGGGTTCTGGCTGCTATTTTATTGCTGACGTCATTGTAGGAGTCCATTTTCCCGTAAAATTTCATTTCCCCGGTCTAAAAAACGGCGATGATTTTGAGCTTTTGTTATAGATCTGCAACAAATACAAACATTCTCTTCAAGAAACTTCCTCGATGTTGCCATTCCGCGCGATTTGGCATGTTCGATTACATTTTAGCACCCACGTGGTAACGGGCACTCCATTCTAAAAATAACCCGTGATGTCAACATAATGATCTATAAATAGATCCACGACAAGTTTTATGCCGCAAAGATGGCAGCCAGAACCGAAGCCGTCTAGCCCTAGTGGCGGCTTCAGGAACCAAAATGCCCTAAAGTGATTCTGTAACATCTTCCTTTCAGTCATTGGAACTGCTGTGGATGGACTATATCCAGAAACTAACTGATCAAGTCATGAACCCCCTCAATAACTACATGGCCACATTTCACGAAACAAAGACAAAGATCTCCAAACGTGGACGGAAACTTGTCGATTATGATAATTCACGGCATAATTTGGACGAATTGACGAACCAGAAAAAGAAAGATGAATCAAAAATAGCCAAGGTAACAGTTCCCATCATTTACCTCATAATCAATGCACGTTGTCTGTCTGTGTCCATCCATCCATCTTTCAAGTGCACAGGCCAATTGGAACATTTGTCCCTATGAGTGTGATCCAGACAAAACCATGAAATTTAAAGGAGCACGGTATTGGATCTCAAATGCGTTATTTGACTGCCGACGTAGAGGGAGCCACCTAGCGGCAGTAAGACGAACTACAAAAATGCATTACAATTGGGTCAGTTCGCCGACAACGTAGTTAGTCCCTGGGTTGGAGAGTGGCGCGGTGGCGCTGGCTGTCGCGAAAAAGTGGCAATATACCGTGGTCCTTTAAGTGAAAATGTTTCTACTTGCAGTCACAAGATGACCTTGAAACAGCTAAACGGATATTTGATGATTTAAATGACGAACTTCACACTGAATTACCGAATTTATATGACAGAAGAATCCAGGTTTACGCTGAAAATTTTACCAACCTTTACGGGAGTGAGGCTACGTTTCATATGGAATCAGGAAGGGTGAGTTGATGGGGTGCCATCTTTTGGGAACCTGTTTGTTGCGCTATGATGAACTTGTTGGCCTTGCGTGTGATCGCAAGAACAGAGATGCCAACCCTACGGATTTGCCCGTATTTTCTACGCATATTTGCCCGTCTTATGTTAGCACGCCCGTAGTCCCTTTTCCTACGCCCAAAATGAAAAAAAACTGATGCTCCAAAACAATCGTTCAAATTTACCACGAGCGCCAGCGGTAGTGGAGCGGCAATGACGAGAACCAGTCTAATGATGAACAATGCCGAAGCAAAACCGATCTCAAGCCGAACTGTGAGTCTCGTGCAGGCACTGCACTTCAAGCAGTGTGTTCCACTACAGCATGTGTACATATAAAATCAGTTTTGAGCGCGACTGCGTATATGGCAAGTGGCGTTTCTTATGTGGATTTGTGGCGGTTCATCTCGTGTCTTCGGACTTTTTCACTTCTCTGCAACCCAAAATGGATGTGGACAAGGGACTACTGGCAACCACCATCAAATTACGGACAAACTGCAGATTTTGGAAAAAAATTACTGACAGGGGTAATTTTGAGGTTGGCATCTCTGCAAGAATCTGGTCACGCTCTCCGCCCTTGTTAGCTGTAACGGGCCAGTAATGCTTTGGCTTCGGCCCTGATGGAAAAATCTAATTCAAAAGAGTACCTCTGCTCTCATGACTTGAGCTCTGGTTTCTGTTTCAGATAAAAAATCAGTTACAAGACGTCATGGAGAAACTCAATAAAGAATTTGACAAAGGTACATACGGTGTCAAACGTTCGCCCAGCCATGTGTCAACGCTTAGCAATAGATCATCAGCAAAGTCGAATGAAAACAGCCCGAGTTTGACCAAGTTTTATAACGTCAACATTCCCGATGATGAACACGCAGGCGACTCAGACAGTAATGCAGCATCAAGTGAGTATCTCATTCCATGGAGCCATGGTGGTGTAGTGGTTCGGGCCTCCGACTCGCGGTCAGAGGGTCCCGGGTTCGAATCCCACTGGGCGTGAGACTTTAGGCAAGTCTCTTTGCCTCACTGGCCTCTCTCCACCCAGGTGTATAAATGGGTACCGGTCGGAAATGCTCGGCTTGTAGCACTGAATGAGCAGCTCATCTGAGTTCTACTGAAAGATTTTAGGATAGACTGGTGTAAAGTGTAAAGTCAGATGACACCTCTACCGTTGTTGATATCAGACTATAAACCCCAAAACTTTAACTTTAACCTTCCTTGAGTCTGATATTCAATACGGTACTCAGCGTGCTCATATACTTACTTTTCAATACTCAACTATCTTATACTCAATACCCCAACTGTCACTCATTATTCTTTTAACTAATCCTCAGTGCTTAACTCAGTACTCAATAGACATTTCTTGAGTTCACAGATCTGCGCATTTCCGCCAAAGTCTCAACCACAACTGCAATCTGGAAACCGGGTGACGTGACACAATCCATGATTCAGCAATGGTCGACTCTGACACAACGTCTTCGAAGTCACTGTCGTCGGGTTGTCGTCATTCAGTTTCAGATCGAGGTTATGGCTGAAGTACACAGATCTTTGTCGTTTATGCCAATTTGATAACTGTCTTATACTCACCATGTTTGGCTCTGATATACTCAATACTCATTTCTGATAACTCAATCCTGAGCTGTCTATACTCACTTATACTCAAGTCACTATACATTTAACTTACTCAAACCTGCTTCATCTTTGACTATTTCTGAATTAACTGTAACTGGTTGCAACTGGGTTCTTGGACTTGGAGCTGGCAGTACAGACAGATTCATGTCTGTGAGATATCTTAGGGAGGTCATCCCAATGACATGCACTCCAGAAGCTGATAGGACATGCAGATTCCTGTCTTACATTGGAAATTGTACCTGTGAGCTGTGTTGCAGGCATAAAGGACTCACAGAGATGAGGTAGCACGCATATGTTTGAGCTCACACTCACAGACACAGCTTGCAGTTGATCTCACGAGATTTCTGGTGTGTGCTGTCGACTTACATTTTGTGTAACACTAGCTGTGGCGGAGCTTGCATGAGCATGAATGACGTCATGATGGAGTCTAAATGTAGTTAAACACCTCTGCAGCATCACCCCCTAATTTTTCACCCCCGTAACCTTCCATGTGATTACAGATGATGAAGAGGGCGAGGAGGACGTGGAGAGTAAGTTATAAATCCTCCCAAACCAACCCAGGGAATACCTGTATATTCATTGTTTTGATGGCCCTCTCGCCATCTTTGTTTCTACGGAGATTTCCCACACGCGCACTTTTCTGGTTGGCAAACCGAAACATAAGATTGATCACGAAATATGAACTTGCCGACCAAATAGCCATCTGTATGCGCAAGTTTCCAAGAAATCTCATAGAAAACAAAATGGTGGGGGCCGTTGAAATGATGAATACAGTGGGACCTCTTTATTAAGGACGTCTTTGGGAGTGATTGTTGTGATAGGTGTCCTGGTTGCAGACGTCAACATGAACAGAAACGACCACTTTCTGTTAAACTTAGCGTCCTTGATAGAGGAGGTTCTACAATACATGTACACTAGTGTGCAAAAATATTAGAACACTTAGCAAATCTTAAGAAACTGATGTTTTATTTGGTCCCAGAGCCTGCATTCCACTTCCCTGCCATTGCAAAAGGTAAAGGCAAAGGTACTGAGATTCTTCTAAAAGTTTCAACCCCAGCTCTCAGAAGCTCATTCCAGAGAGTTTCCAGAGAGTTACCGGTACTCAACATTTCCCTCATGGCAAGTGTTGTAATATTATTGCACACTACTGTACATGTATATAATATTTATTCATAGGGAGACACTACAATATTTTGTTTAAGCTTATCTGTCTGCATGCATAAGTCATTCATAAACTAGGAAATCATGACATGAATGTTTAGTTTATCTTTTGCGATCATATCTGAGTCCGTCAGCTTCTCTTCATTTCCTGCTTTCTGTTGTTCCGTCCGTCCGACGTAGTAGCGTCTTTCATTTTTCCCACCCTTTGCTGGCAAGTGGGAACCCGTGGAACCGCATGACAATATTTTGCACACCAACTGAGGATTACCGGTATCCCAATCCAGTTTCTTTTCTTATGCACAACCATGGAGACTTTGCAATGATGTCATCCTGGCGGCCATTCTGGAGGGCACAGGGCGCAGAGGTGTGAGCCGACCGTGACGTGACTTGCATGAAGTGCGCCACGCCATTCTTTGACGTAACGTCATTAGGGCATGCACGGCTCATTTCGCTGTGCCTATGCAGCATGTGTCGTCCAGCATGGTGGCTTGTGACGTCATATGCAAAGCCTTTATTGTAGTTTGAGCATCAATATCTACCTTAATCATTTGAATAATAACTGTGTTTCTAAAAAAAAACGTCATCTTGGGCGGGAGGGGAGACCGGACCATTTTCATTTGGCAAATATATGCATTTTCTATCAAGTCCACTGAATATCTCAGGTCGGGTGAAATTTGCAATCATTTTGGGCTCTTCGAACCACAGTTATTTTTTACGCCTAAATTTTCGTTTGTCTAGCTTTTATTGTTGCCTTGTATAACCTAGGTATAGTCCGACACAACCTTTGCGCGACCCAATGGAATGCGGAAATACGAAATCTGACAACAGCCTGCGGTTACCTAATTGTGCGTGTGAAAGTAGAGGAGAGTATAATTTGGTCACGCTGTCCAATCGGTTATTCAAGAGTCGTGTGTTGAATAAGATTTGTGGTCAGCGTGTGGTTTGTGGTAGGCCTAAGCC
Organism: Notospermus geniculatus; assembly: GCA_002633025.1. Classification (NCBI taxonomy): domain Eukaryota; kingdom Metazoa; phylum Nemertea; class Pilidiophora; order Heteronemertea; family Lineidae; genus Notospermus; species Notospermus geniculatus. Next base: position 330,499 of record NMRB01000337.1, on the reverse strand, counting down.
TACTTCCGCATTCCACTGGGTCGCGCGAAGGTTATGTCAGACTATAAGAATTTAATGTCACCTTCGTCATTATTCAGGCCAACCTTGATTATGCGTCTGTTTCACGTCGTTCTTCATGAGTGTGCTGGCAACCATAGCAAGCTAGTACGGCGTGCTTCATTTTGACATGAGAGTAAAAGTCCGATGATGAAATAATACAGGGGATAATAATAAGGGATTGAATGCCATGGTATTATTGCCTCCATTGGCATTATCTGCTAATTCAATGTCAAGTAATTTAGGGGTGGTCCTCGTGTGATATTTTCAGATACATCAAGTGAGAGAGACCCCTCGGAAAAGACCCCAGCAGTGACGGTGAACGACAAAGGTCGCGACACGTTGACAGACGAGTTACGATATGAACCAGTAGAGGTTAGACAAGACGTAAGACCTTTATACATATACCGTCTGTGATTTTATTACAGTGATCCTTCCGTATAGAGGTTCTTCACGTGACGTCATATAACCTTGAGATAACCTTTGACCTTTGAGGTGGCCATGAAGGTAGAACGTACAGTCTTCATACTCAGTCACATTTCATTGCTTTTTCCAGGAAAATGACGAGACACCATCAAAGGTAACGCAAGAGAACAAACGGAAATCAGACGAGTCTGACGGTCCCACGGAAACCCAGCATGAGGACACGGCGCCGGTAATCAGCGTCTACGACGTGGAGAAAGAGTCATCGTCTGACGACGACGATGTGTATCAGGTTCCCGGGTCTAATAAAGCTGTGGAGTTACCAGAGGGGGTCGATTATGCCGTAAGTTGAGAATGATTTCTTCTGTCATGTCCGCCTCTGCCTTCTACCCATCTTTAATTCCAAACATTCTTAAATTTCGAACATGCTTTCTTTCAGGTGATAGTAGGCCATGTATATGAAGCAGCTGACGAGGACGAACTACCGTTAGAACCGGGTGAAATCATCTATGTTGTACCGTTTGATAAACCGGACGAACAGGTGAGATTTGCTACTTTGTCTGGTTCAAATTGTCCAAGATATGAAATGTCCTACATACATGTATCATTTGTCTGGGCATGGGTTGTCCAGGTATGAATTGTCCAGATACGAATTTTGGCTTTTATGAGTTGTCCTGGAACTACAAGTGACCTATAAGCGGCAAATCCACTGTCGCGATCTTGGCTTGAGACGGGGTTGCGATGCCTTGCGATCACCTTATAAAGACTTTCGATTGCCATATAAGGTAATCGCAAGAGAATGCTACCCCCGTCTCAAGCCAAAATCGCAACAGTGGATCACCCGCTATAGAGAGCGTCATCACATCATGTGATCAGTCTATAGCCGCCCTATTGGCCAGCAGATGACATCGTTGACCCACGTGGTGCACTTTTGTCGTTGGTGCAAGTGGAGTGTTGGTGACTTCAATTCAACCATGACGTGATCTGCATGTGACACACTTTGTTGTGGACGTCAGCGTGGTGGGCCGCCGGACAAAGTGACGTCACTATGAGCCATTGCACACTCTCTACAGTCTTAAAGATAATGTATCACGACTTCATTGTTTACATTCAATGTTTGTAAACATTACATTATGTTATTTTGGACTTTTGGGACATGCCAACCCCTCAGATTGAATACTTACGGTATCAAAAGAATTTCTAGAGGGGCATGCCACCAATAAATTACTCATAACACAAAGAAAGACTGGACACAAACAAACAAAATGTAAATAAACAATGATTTTCGTGGCCCGCGAAAATACCCGTGATACATTATCTTTAAGATTCAGCAAGAGTTGCCTGTGAGATGAGTTAGTTGTGTCATGTGAGGTTCGAATTCATTTGCTGTCCTCAAATCATTTCAGGATGACGGTTGGCTTGCCGGGTACAAGAAGGGCAAAACTTACGCAGACCGAGGAGTGTTCCCTGAAAATTTCACCAAGAGACTTTAAGTCTGTGTGAGTCTCTGTTGATGGAAGACTATATCCTATGGATATACAGTGACTACACGAGACAAGTTTGTGGTGGAATACAGAGTTAGGAAGTTTCCCCGTGTCGGACCTCACACGTTCACTCGACTCTTGAAACCAGTTGTCTCCTCGCCAAGTCCTGAGGTTCAATTTCAGTGACATGGATTGGTTGTCCACCGCTGTAGAGGGCTAGAATCTTCAGAGATAAATATAAGTTTTAGGGTTGTGTTTTTCAAAACAATGCTAGCACGATGTTGGTGTCGGCGTTAGATCTAATAGACCTACCCGTAATTCGGGGAGATTAGGCCAAGTGAAGTTGATGCCAAGAAGATAACGCCAAGATGAAGTTAACGGCATGATGAGATCATGATCACGATGTAAGTTAACACCAAGATGAAGTCGTGTCCAAGATGAAGTCGATGTTCAAGATAAAGTTAACATTAAGATGAAGTTAACGGCATGATGAAGTCATGGCCAAGATAAAGTTAACATTAACATGAAGTTAACGGCACGATGAAGTCATAGCCAAGACGAAGTCATGGCCAAGATAAAGTTAACGCCAAGATGAAGTCATGTCCAAGATAAGTTAACGTCAAGTTGAAGTCATGGCCATGATCAAGTTTACATCAAGATGAAGTCATGGTGAAGGCAAAGTTAATGCCAAGATTGTGCCAACGCGAGTTTTGAACAACGGGGCCCAGAAATGGATTTAGGATTTAAAGGCCTACTCATTCCAGGGTTTTGTTTCCAGGACAACTTTAATTGCCCCATGGAATGTGTTAGTCCATAAAATTTAGTCTTAGATATTGCAGAGTTTTATTTTATTTGCATGTGCATGAGCATGCTACTGCTTCTTTTTATTGAGGTATCATTATCAAGTTTTATCTACAGGCCATATTTCTGTCAAAATTGTATTGGATTTAATTTTCCTCTTGTCCCTTTTTCATTTTTGCGTACATAAATTGAATTGTCCACCCCTTCAAAATGATAAATTTCAGTAGACTTTAATAGAGCAATGAATGGCGAATGTTGCTTTTGTGTACAAGATGACTTGAATTGAATGATCGCATGTAAAAATATTAGCTTTCGTGTAAATATCTCGAAACACTTTTGATTGACTCAGGAGTGATGGAGTGTAAAATAAGAGAAAGAACTTTAAAAAGTAAACTGTTCCAAGAATGGTTGCTGGATCATGTTTTTGAGTAGAACAGGCCATCAGTTAAATGATTTGGCTGTCTCTTGACATGTGTGTATTGTGGCCAGCCATGAACTTAACAGCAAGGTTACACATACATCACATGTATCTGCAAGTCAAGTAGAGGGTTCATAAGTAAGCCCCCAGAATAGGAAACGCGTGATCTGCTCCGGCAAAAGCAGGGGCCGTATGCATAAAATATCTTAAGTGAAAATTTTCCCTTAATCTTTCGTTTGGTACAATAGATTAAGGGAAATGTTTCAGATGTTTTATGCATGCGGGCCCTGGTGCTTGTCACAACCGAGGAAAGGGTTAACAGCTTTACAATACAAGAGCTGAAATGTACGTCTCTGCAGGTTGACAATAGTTGTGGACAGCAGTGATAATAGTTGAATAAACTGATGGCCAGTGATGATCACTTGCGACAAGCACCTACTTTTGCTACATTGGGTCAGATGTTAAAATAGTAACTAATATATGACATGCCATGTATAAAGGTGCTAAGTGTTACGTTGTCGGTATCCTCCTCATTTTGAAGGACATTTCCCCTGGGTCACCCCCCACCCCCGTGATCTTTGAGGGGATGGGGGCAGTGTAACTTGTGGATAATGAAGGTCACAGGTCGTTATATAATATCTAATTATATATGCGAAAATGTCCGCACAAAAATTTACAGCACTGCATTATATTTATTCTTGTGAATATCGCCATTTGATCAATATTAAAACGACCGAGTCATACCACCGTGGAGGATCGCGATGCCATACAGCCGCGTCATTCTACATGAAATTCATCCGTGAATGCAGTACTTTTGTGAGGGGAATTGCAGAAAAACGACACACGATATGCCTTATATGAAACATCCAAAAGAAAGTTTACATTTACAGACACCAGATGAAATGAATAAAAACAATTTTTTTTTGTCCACAACCTGTCTATTTGGACGAGAATCTGCCGAATGTCACCAGCAGTGACCGCCTTGTGCAACACCCCATCGATGACGTAGCGACGTCACAATGGAGGGTGCCGCTTTCTTCCATGTCTTCCGCGGACTCGCATTTTCAGCATAGATTTTTACAATGATGCCGAATAGTTTGTCCATCCTTTTGCATTTCATCTGGTGGCTGTAAATGTAAACTTTCTTCTGGATATTTCATAAATGGCATATCGTGTGTCGTTTTTCTGCAATTCCCCTCACAAAAGTACTGCATTCACGGATGAATTTCATGCAGAATGACGCGGCGAGATGGCAAACCTCCGCGGCTGTATGGTATCGCGATTCCCCAGGGTGCATACATCAATGATCCATGCGACGTTGGTTATGCCTGGGGTCGTTTTGTTTCATTCAGTGCTGCCACTCTTTGACAACCAAGCAAACTAATATACTGCTGCAATGTACAATTTTAGTGTTCACCCATTGATATCAGTAGCATTGAATGGTTAGAATGTTTTGCAGCAAGCGGCCACAATTTGGTTTTAAAAATAATGTAGGAAAATACTATGTCTTGCTGAAATAAGCAAGGATTCCTCTTTTGATTTTTCATTTCTCGTTGGAGACGGTCACTTGAAGGAGTTTTGTCCAAAAAATGTCGTCTGTACAAGCAGAAGGTACCGGTACCGTCTACTCGTGCTTGGTGCTGATTGGGTAAAATGCCTGCTTTGATACTGCTGATTGGCTGAATCCTGCCAGGACAAACAGACAGTTATATATAAATGTATGCGCTATTCACACTTGATGACTGTCTGATAACATGACAATTTGAAGGTTTCTTTCTTTAAATAAATCCTCTGGATCATCAGAAAATTCCACCAAATTGCACCTGCCATTTGGGTCAGAAAAACCAGCTACAAATACCTTTGGCGTGATTATGTTTATCTTTGTATATTATTCTCTCCACATTTGGCAGCTTCTCCAAAAAATGCCATAGATATAATTAGACGTAATATATAGAACCTTACATTTAGGCCTAGTGCAGAAACCCACTTCATACAACTTCTTGATTTCAGATCATTTTGCATATTTCAATTATTAGTACCTCTGCTTCAATAGTTGTGCCAAACTACTATGGTTCAGGGCCCGGTTGCACGAAACTCACGACAGCGCTATCTTGGTGTTAGCGCTAACTTGATGTTAAATGACGTAAAAGAGCAATAGATTTTTACGTCATCTAACATGAAGATAGCGCTAACACCAAGATAGCGCTTTCGTGAGTTTCGTGCAACCGGGCCCAGGTGTAGATGAGAGCTCTGCCAGAGGTGCCCACGTAGAGTGGTTGGTGGGGTAGACGTGCCCACCTAGAGTGGTTTACATGTGGAGGTTCTGACAGAGGTGCCCACCTAGAGTGGTTCACATGTAGAGGCTGCTCTAGCAGAAGTACAACCTAGAGGTTCACATGTAGAGGCTGCTCTAGCAGAAGTACAACCTAGAGGTTCACATGTAGAGGCTGCTCTAGCAGAAGTACAACCTAGAGGTTCACATGTAGAGGCTGCTCTAGCAGAAGTACAACCTAGAGGTTCACATGTAGAGGTTGCTATGGAAGGGGTGCCCACATGTAGAGGTTGCTCTGGCAGAGGTGCCCACATGTATAGAGGTCGCTCTGGCAGAGGTGCCTACATGTACAGGTTGCTCTGGCAGAGGTGCCTACATGTACAGGTTGCTCTGGCAGAGATGCCTACATGTACAGGTTGCTCTGGCAGAGGTGCCTACATGTACAGGTTGCTCTGGCAGAGGTGCCCACATGTAGAGGTTGCTCTGGCAGAGGTGCCTACATGTACAGGTTGCTCTGGCAGAGGTGCCCACATGTCGAGGTTGCTCTGGCAGAGGTGCCCATCTAGAGCATTTCATATGTAGAGGTTGCTCTAGCAGAGGTGTCCCCCATAATCAGTTCACGTGGAGGCCTCTGCTGGAAGTGTCCCGAGAGTGATGATTAGCAAGTTAGTGGCCTTGAATATGTATTAGTGCAAGTTGTGATAATATGTATAGTGATATACTTTTTACGATATCATGATAAAGATTGTAACATATTATAACTGAAGGTATCGTTTTGTTCATTCAGTTCACTGAGCACCATCCAATGCACAATGTCGGATAAGGTATAGAGGCTATGCACTGACGTCATTAAATGACGTCATCAATGGGTATGACGCCACGTGTTGGATGGAAAATGGACGGAGCACGTGGTCAGATCCACTGCGTCAACATGTCACAACGTTCCATCCAACATGGCGTTACCTCGCTGATGACGTCACGTGCATAGCCTCTATAGGGAACATCCTTCAGCTCACCGCCCTGTGTACACTTGAGGCACCTCTCCACGTGAGAGTTTTCTCGCAGAAGTTGTCTCACAATGGGCAATTCACCATTATTTGTTCCTCACGGCTTACGCTGGGACCAATGACATAAACAACTGCTCGCAGTTGAGTTGTCCATAGAGAGCCAACTTGTGCAAGAAGAGGCGCCTTTAAGAGCAGAGTTCACATATGTGACCCGTCACCACAAAATGAGTACTAAAGGCGCCTCTCCACGTGAGCGTTTTCTCGCAGAAGTTGGCTCACAATGGGCAATTTATCATTATTTGTTCCTCGCGGCTTACGCTGGGACCAATGACATAAACAATTGCTCACAGTTGAGTTGCCCATAGAGAGCCAACTTGCGCGAGAAAACTCTCACGTGGAGAGGTGCCTTTAGGCTTGGACAGGGAACTACTATTAATTACTGCTCACTAACCCATGTAGGCTTCAGTTGCCACTCCACCTGAGTTTTCACACTTAAAACTACAGGCAGATGGGGATTTGGCCTAGTGGTTTAAGGCGTGCTGCCCCTTAGTGCTGGCGATTGATGCCTTATGCGAGGGTCCGTGGGTTCGATTCCGGTAGGAAGCAATGTCTTTCACCTTAGAAACTCGATTTCTATTTCTATTCTTTAAAACTACAGGCAGTCATTTGTGCCATGGGCTGATATTTATAAAAATTAGCAAATGCTTTTACTTCAAGTTTTGTAGTACATTTACATTGGACATTGCTGTGTAAATGTTAAGTAAAAGCATTTGCTAACTTTTATAAATACCAGCCATGGTCTTGGCTCAAGTATCATGGAAACAATGGTGAATGGGGATCCTAGCCCGATAGAGGGCAGCAAACCGAAACCCGGCCCTAATACAATGGACGCCTTTTGTGTTGGAAATTGATCAGGACCGGGATGTCAGTTTCATTTCAATAGTTTTAAACACTATAGTGACGCGTATTGAGGCAGTGAGCTGGGGCCCATTGCCCATTGAGAGTCAATTTGCACTTTAGGTAGAGAACTTCCTTCTGCTCGTCATCTGAGGTATGGGGGAGAACTTGTTGTCACTGACATAATCAACACAAACAAAGGGATTCTTGTAAAAATCATTTATTGTAGTGCGTAAAATTTGCATGGTTTAATTCAAAATGCATCTAGAATGTTGATCATGAAAAATGCATTACAAAAATAGATTAAATATGCAGAGGAAGAGGTGTGTTTTGGTTGTGAAGATTGGCCTAGCAATCGTCACGAGAATAAAATAACCCGAGCACTGTTAATCATCTCACAAAATCACATGTGCATTTTCCACTTCAATTGATCACACCAGATTTGTTCACATCAGATTTGTTTACACCTGATTTGTTCACATCAGATTTGTTCACATCAAATTTGTTCACACCTGATTTGTTCACACCGTTATCCAGCATACTGAGTTTCTCGTTCCCCTCACATAGTTCACCAGTAAGCACCGTTATGTTGCCCAGTATCTAGTATTAACAGCTAAAATTTGTTTGCCTTGAGTACCGGTAGGCCTATATACATTTTTTTTGTACAATATCTCTACCATACAAAATTCNAGTGATGATTAGCAAGTTAGTGGCCTTGAATATGTATTAGTGCAAGTTGTGATAATATGTATAGTGATATACTTTTTACGATATCATGATAAAGATTGTAACATATTATAACTGAAGGTATCGTTTTGTTCATTCAGTTTACTGAGCACCATCCAATGCACAATGTCGGATAAGGTATAGACAAATCCCAAATTGACGAAAACAAGAAAGATCTGCACACTTCCGCCGAAATGACAAACAGAACCTCGGTCTGAAATCATCTGACACTGAATGACGTGACGCAGAGAACCCCACGACCATGTGACGACAGTGAGTTCGATGACGTTGCGTCAGACTCGACCATTGCTGAATCATGGATTGCGTCAGGTCAGCTGGTTTCAGGTCGAGGTTCTGTTTGCCATTTCGGCGGAAGTGCGCAGATCTGGTAATTTGGGATTTGTCTATAGGGAACATCCTTTGGCTCACCGTCCCCTGTGTACACTTGAGGCACCTCTCCACGTGAGAGTTTTCTCGCAGAAGTTGTCTCACAATGGGCAATTCATCATTATTTGTTCCTCACGGCTTACGCTGGGACCAATGACACAAACAACTGCTCACAGTTGAGTTGCCCATTGAGAGACAACTTGCGCGAGAAAACTCTCACGTGGAGAGGTGCCTTTAGGCTTGGACAGGGAACTACTATTAATTACTGCTCACTAACCCATGTTGGCTTCAGTTGACACTCCACCTGAGTTTTCGCACAAAATTTGGTTTTCTATAGGAAACTCGGCTTAAAACTACAGGCAGTCATTTGTGCCATAGGCTGATACATGTATTTATAAAAGTTAGCAAATGCTTTTACTTCAAGTTTTGTAGTACATTTACATTGGACATTGCTGTGTAAATCTTAAGTAAAAGCATTTATATATATATATAACTTTTATAAATACCAGCCATGGTCTTGGCTCAAGTCTCACGGAAACAATGGTGAATGGGGATCCTAGCTCGACAGAGGGCAGCAAACCGAAACCCGGCCCTAATACAATGGACGCCTTTTGTGTTGGAAATTGATCAGGACCGGGATGTCAGTTTGATTTCAATTGTTTTAACCACTATAGTGACGCGTATTGAGGCAGTGAGCTGGGGCCCATTGCCTATTGAAAGTCAATTTGCACTTTAGGTAGAGAACTTCCTTCTGCTTGCCATCTGAGGTATGGGGGAGAACTTGTTCTCACTGACATAATCAACACAAACAAAGGGCTTCTTGTAAAAATCATTTATTGTAGTGCGTAAAATTTGCATGGTTTAATTCAAAATGCATCTAGAATGTTGATCATGAAAAATGCATTACAAAAATAGATTAAATATGCAAAGGAAGAGGTGTGTTTTGGTTGTGAAGATTGGCCTAGCAATCGTCACGAGAATAAAATAACCCGAGCACTGTTAATCATCTCACAAAATCACATGTGCATTTTCCACTTCAATTGATCACACCAGATTTGTTCACATCAGATTTGTTTACACCTGATTTGTTCACATCAGATTTGTTCACATCAAATTTGTTCACACCTGATTTGTTCACACCGTTATCCAGCATACTGAGTTTCTCGTTCCCCTCACATAGTTCACCAGTAAGCACCGTTATGTTGCCCAGTATCTAGTATTAACAGCTAAAATTTGTTTGCCTTGAGTACCGGTAGGCCTATATACATTTTTTTTGTACAATATCTCTACCATACAAAATTCAAGTTCTAATGATTGTAATGAGTTTAAAACCCCAATCGGAAATCCCCCATTTCTTATCAGCTGCATCATATTAGCATATCAAGGACCATCGGAAATCTGGCAAAAAAAATCTCCGTCACAGTTTTGAAAAACATATTTATGTAACGAAGCTGCCATCAAATACACAATTTTTGTCTTATTTGTATCCTTCAATAGTAAAAAATATCAAGAAGTCAACTTCCAGAAACTTGCGAATTTTCAACCCCAAGCGGGGTCTTCCTCGGGCACTTTTCAGTTGAAAAGTGTCTGAGGAAGACCCCGCTTGGGGTCGAAAATTCGCAAGTTTCTGGAAGTTGACTTCTTGATATTTATCACTTTGTGTGTCAATTTTTGTGCTTTCTTCTTTGGATCTTCAATAGTAAAAGACCTCCATTGGTGGTCAGTGGTAGCAGGTTGGTTGATGTAACAGCCATACTCTATGCTACACCAGTCTTAGACAGTACAACAAAGAGCCGTTTCTTCAATCAACTGCACACCCACTCATCCTACATGTAAGTTGTGATCAGTGGGGGATGGTTTATTAAAGTAAGAGCTGTACTCTATGCTACAGTGTACTTGGTAGTACATGACAGAGCTGTTGTCTCAATGAACCATCCTCCCACTGTCACTCATCTCCACTAAGTACTTTAGAAGGTAAACCATCACTGAGCTGTATGTTTAGTATATCAGAGGATTACATTAATTAATCCCTCTATCCAGAGCAGTGTTTCCCATCAAGGTTTGTGGTGATTGTTGTGGTTTTCACCACTGGTATTAGGGTAATTTGATCACAAAATATTTGGCTATGCCACTGAAGGACTCTCCAAAGCCCGTGTAAAACGCACTGCAAAATGCAGCAGAAACCACTGTAGTGGAAACAGGCTGTAAAGGCCTGTTTACACTGTAGCGGACTCCGTCACGGCGAGTGGAGTGGTTTTCACAGGCATTGGGATAATCAACAGGCCACGTATTGTTAAACCATCAAAGGATTATCCAAAACCCTGTGAAAAAAGCCCGCTCCCTGCAAACTACGGAGGAGTCTGCTGTGTGGAAATGAGCCTTAGTATAGGTGTAAATGCATAATGAGAGAGTTTGTCACTACATGTATTTACATTTTACATTGATTTACATCAGTGTGTTCTGTTATGTTGTACAAGTAGCAAAAATATAATGTAAGCAAGTGTTGTCATATTTACAGATTCCAGATCAAAATAATCATGAAATGGTCCATGGACCATGTGCTCACTCGTTGACATAGTGTAATGACAGAGAGGAGAGGATGAGCGAACATCTGGGGCAAGTCATTCCCAAGTTGCAGGACTTGTTTTTGGCCACCTGGAGNTTGGTGATTTTCATTTCTACATTAGAGTTGATGGGGATTTTTGTCTAAAAGTGGGCGTGGTCTTCTTGGCGGCTCACGGCAGGGCGGTTTAGGGCGACATGGGGTCTATTGGGTTAAGGTAAAGCTTCAGGGACAATTTCTGAAATGCCCTGTACACAACAGACTTGTCAAATTTCACACATTTCCTCTGCTCATCCATGAGCACTTAGAGAAATCAACAGTCTACTTTTCTAACTTTCTCCCGCCAATATATACTCTGGTTTCGTATTTTTAACACACCTTCAATACAAGGTGGTGAGACCACCTCCATCGTAATATGCAATGAGTATGACAATAGGCCACTTCGAGTAAAAGGCCAAGGCGGAGATAGGGCGGGGGAGGATTGAATTTAGTTGACCGCATGTTGTAACTGATCAGACTATGAATGACTTGTGGTTCGGTATTTATCCTTGCGGCATTTGGCCGTCAGTAGTAGTTGAATGGAATTGACCACGTGGACTAAGATAGCCCGAAAAGGCCTAGACGTCTCGAGCGGTGCAGACATCGTGTGGCCCAGCGATTGGTCATCCGTGGTGAATAAACTGAAAGACCCTCTGTGTACCTATTTGCGGGGGCGGCGCGTTCAGTGCCCGCCTTGAATATCTGAACGGTGTGTTAAAAACACGAAACCAGAGTATTTCTAGGACATTTCACTTGGCCCAGGTAGGAATGCGAATCCATTGGACAAGTCTGGAGAAACAGGAAATGCATTTTCAAGGCAGTTTATTCCCAATCTCAATATTCTTGAATTGATCATAATTATTTCAAAAATGAACACAATATTGTGGAAGGCAGAGCATCCCAATACCTAATCATTTTCAAATATCAAGGCCTACACTTCATTCCACATCCGATTGGCGCGAGGTTTTCAGCTGATATCTCAGCAACGTCTGGGTCAACTTCGACATACCATACATCAATTGACTTGTCTTTCTTGTCGGTATCTTTCTGCTATCTTAATTTTTCGCGTATGTCCGACACAACGGATCCCTTTCTCAAAACCCACTTCGTTTGCCGTGATGTTCAGTGCAGTTTACATGTACACGATGTATTGCGTCATTTCAAAATGGCTGCCACTTCGGGTGAAAATACGAACTGTGACTGGTGAAAGAACTTTTTTATGTCAGGTTTTTAAGGAAAATGACAGCGATGATGCCTATAGCGACAAACAAGACAAATCGCTTGATGTATGGGATGTCAATTTTGACCCAGCCGATGCGGAGATATCGGCTGAAAACCTTGGGCCAATCGGATATGGAATGAAGAGTAGGTCATTTTGCCTTCAGACTCCACTCCACTCAGAGAGTGTTATCCGTAGCGATATGAAACCTTGATGGTTGAGATGATACCTGATGTCATAAAGTCACCGACATCAAAATATTTGATCAAAAACCTACGGCAGTGGTTTATGAGAAATGCACAGATGAAACCATGTATATGAATATCATACCTCTTAGAAAAATAAACATAATAATTAGCTGATGACAATGTTGATGAAAAATAAAAGAGTATTCCCTTTCCTATCAAATGCATAAAAGCAGGATTTACAGCCTTGGGCAAAAGAGGTTGCTCTGGAAGTGTTAATTTCACTTTGAAATGAATTCATTATGTATCACATGACTGGTTAGGTTCAATTTAGCCAACCATTAGCAGTGATGACTGAAAAATGCACAAAAAATGGCAGTAAGTCTATTCACAAGTTCCTCAAAATTTGACAGAAAATCTCATTTTCACGTAGAACATTTGATTGGTTCATAACAAGAACTATACCTGAGAACTTGGGACTGACAGGCTCTGATTGGACAACATAAAAGGGAATCGGCCAAATCATGCATTCTGATTGGTTGTTTGGCAGTAGGTGCCCTGGAGAAGCAGGAATACACATGCCTGATTGGTCAATATATAAAATTGTCAATAAATGCATTAGGAACCAATGAATATACATTGAATGCGGTATACTTCCCTTAGTTACGACATCTCAACCATTGTGCGTCGTCTCTTGGCCTTGCTCTTAGTTACATCATCATCTTCACGACATCGCTTTTTGGGGTCCAATTCCACGGGCCGTCCAGCATCAGTACTCTGTTCACCACTGTTGTCTTTACCATCTTGGGGCAGTACGTTATCTAATTTCGATGCTGTGCAGGGATGCAATTGGGCAATGGCCTGAGACATCCGAGCATTCATTCCTGGGGTGTTCCCATCTACAGCATCAAAGGAACCCTCGTCTTTCAATTCCTCAACTTTTGTTGCTGAATTATTATTATTCACGAAATCGGGAAATTTCTCATCTTTGAGACGTTCATCTGCAACAACATCATTACTTGCTGTCACCCCACCGTCAACAATGCTGAGTGAATCAGCCCCGACACTGTCTTCAACGAGACGAGTTGAACTTGTACATTTGTAAACATCACAGTCATTATTATCGTCTGCAGTCTCCACAGATCGTCTGCTGTTTTCACTGCTTGAATTATTGCCTGCTAAATTCTCTGATTTGTCATCAGGAGATGCCAGGAGTGAAATTTCATCAGATTTGACCGATTGTCTGCCTCCCACGTGCAAACCTCCCTTGAAAACTCTCTCATTAGCAGAAAGGTTTTTACCAAGCACTGGAACACTTGTTTTTGTGTCCCATGGTAAAACGTCTAGATCTGAGGGTTGCCCAGCATTGGTCATTTTCATCTGACTGCAGGTATCAGAACTTTGACTGTCACAGACAGCTTCAACATCAACATCTTCTGATTTCCCGCGATGGGCCACGGCAGTTGTAGCAATGTTTGATCGCAATGATACCACAGGGGTACTTTCTAGCGGATTTGGGAAACTGGATTCAAGGCTACAGAGTCCAGCAATTGCATCCAAAACATCACTGCCAAGAGCTTTGCCATCGTGCAAAGAACGTACCGGTAAGCTGCTCTGGCTTCCTGGTAAACTGTCCCTGCATTTCTGTTTACTGTTTGTAACGATCGGCGAATCCGTGAGGCAATCTTCGAGACAGCTCAATCCGTCGACCGTATCCAGGCTTGAGATGCCTGTATCCGCTGAACTTGAGATGCCCGTATCGAAGCTAGAGATGCCTGTATCTGCTGAACTCACTTCTGTCGGAGTGGATTCCGTCACCGCGACGTTAACGAAAGTAAACCGGACTTCACTGTCCAAGAATTCATCGTTTGGCAGAGGCGATTCACAAACTAAAGTTTTATCAGTATACTTCTCGCGTGGAGTTTCGTCCTTATCTTTTTCCAGTCGTTTCAACTTTCCATCAACCTCATCTCGCCCCTCCCCGGCCTCTGGTAGCAAGTCTCCCAACATAAACCCCGGACTGGCGGCCAAGTTAACCTTGGGTGTTTCCAAAACACCAACTTCCCCACTTGTTCCCGCGATGGAATTCTGGTTGTCGTCCACTTTTTTGCTTTCAGCAACCTTCACATTTCCTTCGTTATCACTCTCCTCTATTCCCTCTATCCCGCTCTCATCTGACCCGTCACCCATCTCGCTGAACGAATCCTCATCTGACGAGAACGAATTGTCGGAAAATTCTTCCTCAGACGTTCCGAGGTCACTTTCCTCTGATGATGGATTCTCGCCGCCGAAGTAGGCATGCTTGAGTGTTTCCTTGGCACTGATTCGCTTGGAGACGCCAAAACTCAACATACGCTGAAATATGATTTTGAAATCCATTCAAACACCAGCTGGATTACAGGTTGATATACTAGATTAAAGGCACCTTAGATCCCAGCTGGATTACAGGTAGATAAGCTGCGTTTACACCTAAGCAATTTTCCCATACCCGGGTTCAAATTTAACCCAGATCCAGTGACTTGTAGACACACCACCCATTCAATTTGAGCATACCGACACCTGTCAGCGGGCTCAGTAAATGTTTTAACCTGGCATTTCTCTGTCCACACCTATGATTGGAGCTGGGCTAAAGTATAACCTGGATCCACGGCAGGTCGTCTGACCCGCCTTTTCGAAAGTGAGCTAAATTAGCCCGGCAATTTTTAACCCGGATCCGATTTTCATAGGTGTAAACGCAGAAATGGAGGGACACACCCAGCAATTTCGTTAGGTGTAAACGCAGATACCCTAGTCCAAGGGGAGGTTAGATTTGCACTAGGAAGTGGAAGAATGTCACTTTAGGCAACTGTTCAGTTTGCAAGCAAAGTTGTCGTCACCATATAGCAGCCTTACATCAAGTAAATCGGTGGCGTCTGAGTCCATATTTGGTATGACGTTCTCCCAGATCTTTTTTGGCATACTCGTGAACGACGCCCACGGAATAGAGACCTCTTCTGGCCAGTCTTCCCGATCGGGTAGTCCAACCACACTGAAAACAGAAAACAGAGCACTTGAATGCTGGTATTATCAAACCAGGGCCCAGTTTCACAAAGAATCTTAAGTCTAAAGTTTGACTTAAGTCATCATGTGACCAGGTTTCAGCAAATCAGGTGGCTTCATTTCAGACTTAAGTTTTTTCTTAGACTTAAGATTCTTTGTGCAACTGGGCCCAGGTTTGAGGATTCACGACAGATTCTTCATCATGAATGGATTTTGACTTTATAACAGCCCCATCCTGACTTCAACGATGTCCACTAGCCTTCTGTACTTACTCAAATATTTTCAATAACTGGTCGATATCTGACTGACCACTGAACAGAGGCCTGAAAGAAAATTAGAAATTTTGAATTTTTTAAGTTCCACACCAAAGTTTCTTGTTGAGGTTGTTTGAAATTCTTCTTCAAGACCAACTCCACCCTGCAACCATGGCAACAGGTTACGAAAGAGCAGCCAATCATTGCACTCACAGAGCTATTCTTCACCACAACATATCACTTATTACTCCCAGGCACGGTCCCAAGGGGGCCGCACCCAGCGAACGCCCCCTTTTCGGCCAACAAATCTGTAAAATCGACCATGTAATTCTGAAATTTGGAGCAAATCATTGAAATTAACTGCAGATTTCAATGTTTCTAGCACAGTGCGCCCCCTCTTTTCCGAAATCGTGGATCTGCCCCTGAGTCCATCATTGTACCAAGTTGCTATTTCTTGCCTTTGCCACATGTTATAGGGGCACCGAACTTTGCAAATTTTCCTCAGGCACTTTCTAGTAGAGATCCCAGAAGTAAATGCTCATTTACTTCTGGGATCTCTACTAGAAAGTGCCTGAGGAAGACCCGGTTGGGGTTGAAAATTTGCAAAATTCGGAGACGACTTTATACGTATTTTAACATTTTGTGTGTCGTTCTTTGTGCTCTACCGGTATGTTGGATATCTGTTACAGGGGCACAACTTACTTTCTTCGATAAAGTTCAGCAAAGATACAACCACAGCTCCACATATCAACTGCCGTTGTGTAGGTCCCTTGAAGGAGGACCTCTGGTGCGCGATACCACAGAGTCACCACCTGGTGGAGAGGAGAGAATTCTTATAAACATGCGTTATACACCATTATTCAAGGCGTTGTCTCCCCACGCAAATGGGGAAGTTGTCCCCTCTGGCTTACGATTGAATCAATCGATCGATCGATCGATCGATCAATCCATCCATCCATCAATCAATCAATCAATCAATCCATCAATCAATCAATCATTCAATCAATCAATCAATCAATTCATCAGATGTGCTAAGGCATAAACTCTTCAGCAGCAAGTTCTCAATAATTTAGATTCCCCATTAAACTTACCACCGAGGTCAAGGCCATTGTCATGTTATAAATCCTTGCAAGACCAAAGTCTGCAATTTTGACCTGCCCTTCATTTGTTATGAGGATGTTTTGAGGTTTCAGGTCACGATGTACGATCCGATGAGTGTGCAGGAAGTCAATACCACCAATAATCTGCTTCATCAGGTCCTGGAAGGTCAAAGGTCAAGGTCACATAGAGAATGTGTCAGCCATTTGTGTAAACTTGGACCGAAGTCCTACACTTGCACCCCCTTACCCTCAACAAGAAATGTACCCCACCCCGCCTCACCCTGAAGAACCATATCTAATAACAAAAGAGTCCAACCCCGAATTCCTATGTAATGAACAGACCACGCCCTACCTTGATTGTTTCGTTAGACAGACCCGCAGGTCCTGCCTTCTCCATATACGCTGAGAGGTCCTGGTCAACAAACTCAAACACCAGAGTGATTTTTGTGTCTGGTCCTTTTCTGGGGCATGGGAAGACATCATATAGCCTGGAGAAAAAGGTCCATGCATTTATAGCCTATCACTTTTTTGACTGGTGTAAAAATTATGCCAAAAACGACAAGTTTCCTACCTGACGATATTTGGGTGTTCAAACTGATCAATGTACTTCAACGCCCCGATCTCTCGGATCGTACTGAGTGATACGCCCTCCTCTGATTGCTGGATCTTGATTTCTTTAAGCGCGACGGTTTTCTCACCATTTCTCTTGTCAATACCTAAATGAAACATGCACATTCTGAAACGCTACTCGCGGGTCAACATTATCAGCTATTTTCAATCCCTCTTTAGGCCATATAAAAAAATCTTTAGTTTTGTATCAGTCACACTTGTAAAAAGTGAGGAGGGAGGAGTGTTTTTTATATATTCTTATTTTTCATACTGAAATGTAATCATCGAAAGAGAGCTTTGAAGCTTTGCAGCTTCCATACAAACAGCTTCCATACAAACCCTTAGGAACAAACCCTTAGAAACCCTTAAGAACTGAAAAAAAGGTTTTTATTTCATAAGGTACAAATACGAGTCATGGCGCCATTGAGGATCATCAGAGTTTGTCTAGTAAAATAGTAAAACTAGGAAAAAAATTTTAAAAAATAAAAAAATATTTGAGGAGGCAAGAAATTTCGAGGCGGGAGGTGATGCTAAACTAAAGATTTTTTTATGTGGCCTTATGGAGAGTTTAATAAAAATCTGCAATTATCTCTAGAATATTCTCAGGTCTAAACAACATTCCTCTGCCAAGATGTCACTCCACTGGAATTTTCTCACACAAGTTACTCTCAGTGGGCAATTCAGTCATAGAAAACTACAGGCAGTCATTTGTGTCATTGGTCTCTGTAAGTCCTACAAAAACCAACAATGGTGAAATGCCCATTGAGAGCCAACTCACACGAGAAAATTCTCGTATGGAGGAGCATCTTCAGCTTATAAATTCTCCTGATTTTGAAACTCAACAAAAGCCAGAATTCCCATTGATACTTACCCTTGTAAACCGTCCCGTATGCGCCGTGACCAATAACTGTTAATGATTCATAATTTTTTGGCCCTGCTTCAAGCCATGTTGACCGACATAACTCAATCAAAGAATCGCCACTGTGTCCACAGAGGGATGTTTCCATCATAGTCTAAACGAGGACATTATCACTGGGGGAGACCCTGAAGGATGAAAACATACTTTGATGTAATACCTGCCACACACGAGTGCAATTTTGCCTCCAACTATGGAGATTTTTGCCTCCTGTCTGACCAATCAAGAGCCGTTGTGACGTCATTTTTTACGTCATGACATTGTTATATAAATGACGTCACACATGTTTCCATTTGTCCCGGATTTTTTTGGGTGACGAATGACGTCACGCCGTGTCTACAGGAGGCAAATTTGCACTTTGATCATTGCTAATTTCTTGAAAGGAAAAGATAGGTTGCCTTGGGTTGGCGATAAAAGCAATGTTTTTGTCTCATTCTTGTAGAAAAATGTACAGGTCACTTTTTTCATGACACAACATGATCACTAAAAATGATGTCGCCGCGGGCACATTGCTCGTAGCGCCAACCTGTCTGGATAAATTTTCAGGTGGGTATCCCATTATATCCATGCAAAATCTTGTGGAATCAGTGTACCCTAAGGAGACACACGCAATTGCTAAGGAAAGCCATGAGGGACACTGCAAAAGCTATGAGGAGATATATTCTGTTGCTATGGAAACTGTGTAATGACAGAAGAGATTACCCAGTTGCAATGGAAACAGAGATGTACCCAGTTGCGATGGAAACTTCAAGCAAAGAGGAGAAGTACCAAGTTGCTATGGAAACTGCAATCAAAGAGGAGATGTACCGGTACCCAGTTGCTATTGAAACTGCAATCAAAGAGATGTACCCAGTTGCTATGGAAACTGCAATCAAAGAGGAGATGTACCCAGTTGCTATTGAAACTGCAATCAAAGAGATGTACCCAGTTGCTATGGAAACTGCAATCATTCAAAGAGGAGATGTACCCAGTTGCTATGGAAACTGCAATCAAAAAGGAGACCTACCCTGTTAATGGAAACAATGTATTGGAGGTACGTTGCAATTGCCTCCTGAGCAGCACGTCACAGCTCAGCCAAGATATATCGTGGTGTTTGAATCTGAACGACCATCAAAAAATCTCTCGTCAAAAGAACTGCAGCGCACACATCATGTGTAGATTATGCAAATCTAAGAGTTGCATGCAGGGGGCCAAAAAAGAACTTCATAAATCTCTTTTTTACAATGTGTTTCACATTTTAGCAAAGGAATTTTGGATCAAGGCCAAAATGAACAATTCCTTTTTGAGCCCACCCTCAGAACGAGCTAAATATAACCCCATCATTGCCCCCCAAAATAGGCCACCAACAATGAGGATCCAAAAATAAGGAGTTAAACAGAGTTTGTTTCCTGATTTTACAATGCATCTTGCTGAAAGGCATTTGGGGCTATTCATCTCGTGATGTATTTATGCTCAAGAGATGTTGAGAGCGTGTTGACCAGTTGGTGATGGGGGTGACTGGGAAAACATCATCTGCAACTGGGAGGCTGCTGTTGCAGAATTACAGCGGCAGATGACGGCCACTAAGAGATATGAATCACCAACAACATGCTCCTTTAGAAATCTTCAACCAATGTCAATTTCTTTTCTAGGAGAAATCAACGATAAAAATCATATGTCTGGCCTTTATTCCACTGTTCAGTAAGTCATTCTGGGGAAGTATATTTGACTGGCCTAGTTCAGAACACAGAACCAGCATAACAATCCTTTCATATCATCGACATAATAGTACAAATGTATACCAACCCATTGGTATACTTTCCTGGTATGTCCATGCACTAATGCCTGCAACTTCAACTAAACATGCAAGCATGCATTGGACATTTAGGGACCATTTTTTCATTACAGTTCAAATTATTGTCTGTTTAGACTCAAAATACACACCACCATGTGAAAATACTGATAAGAAACATAAAACTCTGAAAGTTATAAATCATGTGCCATTATCTCAGATTTGTAGGTAAAGTTATTGACCAGATGACAAGACCAAGTCAAAAGAGCTCCTGTCTGTCAGTCCACTCACTAAAAGGTTTTATTTTTTCTATTTATTACACAGATCTTGCCAAAAGAACACTTTTTTGAGAACAAAAAAGTAACCTGCAATAGTACGGTACTGCACTGCAGGCAAATAAACTACTACCCGTAATTAACCGTCTGTGTTCTGACAAAACCAGGCCTTGCCGTTTGACGGGCGCGATTTTGCATGCGCCTCGCAAACAATAGAATTACTATTGTTTGCGAGGTGCATGCAAAATCGCGCCCGTCAAACGGCAAGGCCTGCAAAACTACAGAGGGAATGCCCCTTTAAATCCATGAGACCAAGGTTGATGTCAGAATCCAAGCTTTCTCTTCATAGTGTGAAGACATATACTTTGAAATGATCCAATTATGATGGGCCAAAATATACCATATTTGGTTATTTTTTACAGGTATTAGCATATTTACAGATATGCAATGCTTTCCTTCTTTTGTTTGTGTTGAGGAGGTGTGTAGTCTAATACTGCATGTCTCCCAACAAAAATTGTTTGAAGACGCGCGTGGGTTGGAATTCCATTTATATCAATATTATGCAAATACCATGCGGGTCAATCTCAAATGAATAACAAAAGATCAGAGAATTTAGGCTAATAGATAATATAGAACAAACTTAAAACATTCAAAATGTGATGGGGAGAGGAAGAAGAACATGGGGCATGATTGGACAATTACATAATTAGGCGTACGCATGCAATGAACATGGTTTTAACTTCCATATCCGATGAAAACGCAAAAATCGGAGACTCCAAATTTACATTACATGGGAGGAAAACACTATCAAAATGTGCTATTGACAAATTTACAAAAGTGTACTTATAAATTTCTTGATTACCTCTTCCACATTTCCTGGTAACAGTGGTACCGGGTACCGGTACCAAGTAGGCCTAGGAGCCAACCTGATGATTTAACCGACAATGATTTTGCATTGGTCCCATAACTCAACTAATGGACTGGGTGAACTACATGTATATTCTTTTTATTCAAATTGCTTTCATGTTGAACTGTGAACTACAACGAGGGTTCTACTATTTAGGCTTTCCTAACAAAGCAATATACATTGTAGATTCTTATGAGAAAAACTAAGGGTGTCTACATGCATGGATTTAGAGGAATCCACACCAAAACCAAGGCAGGGCTAATGCATGACAAAGGATTTCATCTGGCAACAAAGTGAAACAAGCTAAAGTCTTTGTTCTTTACACAAAAGACAGCTGCATGGAAACCATTCACACCTCATTTTCATGAATGGGTATGCAAATGAGGTCACGAGACCTCCCCATTCATAAACTTTAGCGAGCTATTCTTTTACCACCTGCTGCATCCAAAATGCTGAAACAAAACTATCTTTAGGGAAAACTTGGTGTAAAGGTAAAGTTTGCAACGAAATGTAACGAAAAAACATGGCAAATTGGACGATTTTTTGATTTTAGTGGCGCACACGAAAATTCCATTCATTGTTTCCTGAGGCCACCACAGTTGGAAGCGAGGCTCACAGCTGATTTTTACAGAATGGGCTCAAAAGCATCAAAATAACCTACCTTAAAATAATGTGATTGCGGTTTTAAGCAACCAGTCCGATACGTCGTGATCTTAATTACGGCTCTGGTGACTTGTAGCGTTTGTTTGGGGCTAGATTTGTAGAAATCCGTGGAACAGTTTGAGAAAGGGCACGGTGAAGGAGAATGCAGCACGCCAACTAAATTGGTCAACTTTTCGAGTGGGAAATTTGATTTCTTAGTCGGGAAAGAAAGTGGAATATCTACTTCTCTTGAAGTAGAATACTGTTTTCATTAAATTCATTTGGTATAAGTATACTTCAACAGCATTTTTTATCAGTTTTATTCACACATTATGACGATTTGGCATTTTTATTCAACTTTTTTTCAGCGTCCGGAACGAAACTTCAGGCTCCTCGCTGGGCAAAGTGCGGCTGATTGGTTCAAAGTCAACTCGACCGAGAGGGGTGAAAGCTAGAAGATGCAGGGCGCTGGCTCCTCCTTTTCATGAATTTTTTCGCTGACAATACCCACAATTGTCTTCTATTTGTGGAAATATGTGTTTCTTTGAAAAAGACCATGAAATACCTGACGATATTTGTCATATTTATTGCCGTACATTTGCTTCTTATGGCTAACACCCCTTCCAATTCTACTTTGGAACATCCTGACATGCGGAAGTGATTGGTCACATGATCAAAAAGCCTCAAAATGGCGACTCTCCTCTCGACTCCGTTGAAAACGACTTCCGAGGTTGATCTTGTAAAACCTCTCCAAAACTTCATTACAAACACATTTGAGCAGCTGAAAGAAGAAGATGTTAGTCAGGCTTTGGGTGATTTCCATAGACAACGAAATCATGTCATAAGTAAGATGGTAGACCGCCATGAATCGGCTTTGGAAGTTCTCTACAAGTGAGTGAAATGTACAGGAAATGTACACAAAGTGTACACACACAGTGCAGGCCAAGCACCAGTCTAGTCTGCTGTCAGTGTCAATTGTCATTCATTGCATTGCAATATTCTGACTCATTGTCGGCTGGCTGCTGTGTCAGTGTCACATGTGTAAAAAGCCTCTAGGCCCCTTGCTAGGCCTACTAATTCATTCAGGAACATATGGTAGAGTTTAGGATTTATAATGAATCTCATCTGCTCATAGGCCTAGCCTAGTCATAGCTTAGCTAGGCGTAACCGTAATAAGTCAGTTCCTCTCCCTCCCCTCCGGCCTCACTCACGCCATGTCATGGCTCAGTTCCCAATCCCCGAAACCAATATTGCCGCAAAAAGTGTCTGTGTGTGTGACTCTGATAGACTTAGTGGTTAACAAACAGAAACTAATCCAGTTTAGCCAAACCAATTTATCTTTTTTCAGGTATTATGATCAACTTACTGCAATTGAGACCAAGTTGCCCCTCGCTGAGAACCAGGTATGAATCAACTCTGAAAGAATTGGTCTTAGAGTCACATTCCCCTCTGTATTGAGGTCAGGTTCCTCAGTTATCTCTGTAGTGCTCAGGCCAAGGAGGATGTTTCCTGGTATCAATGTTTATTTTTTAGGTCACCCACAATATCCTCCCATGTGTTGTCTTCTGTCAAGTTGTTTGGAGTCAACAATTTCTCGATCTGCTTCTGTTTTAGATCAGAGTTGTCTTCAAGTGGACTGATGCATTTGCAACTAAAGGAGTGTTCGGAGGCAAGAAATCCTTGTGTAAGTAGAAACAAGAACCAAAAGAATGCCCAGTGAAAAGGCAATGGACTATCTTCAGGCTCCTTTTCCTATAAAGGGGAACATGAGATATAGGTTCTTTTTGTGTAGTCACACCCTAGTTAGCATAACATTCATAGGAACTGGTGCGGCCATCTTGGCCATCAGTGTCAATGGGGTTTACTGAAAGAAATCATATTTTAACTTGAATGTTTTCAAAGCTACCTTTCTTATCATTTCAGTTTCTTAGTATATGATTTGTCAAATAAAATCACATGTTCTACATCAGTCTGATGATTGAATGACACCTGTCTGTTGTAAAAAAGGACAGTTAATGCTGAATTACATAGAGTTGTAGTGTATCACTGACAGCCAAGCACATGGCTAATTATCTATTAATTAGCTCATTAGCATTGAGTTGTGACGTTGGTGAAGTACCTCTATAGGCCCAGTTCAGAGCAGATTGCCAAGCGTTCAATAATATATTATGTAACACTGTGTGAAAAACTTGCTTTCTGTAGCTACATGTATGATGAGAACCTACCANTTTCCTGGTATCAATGTTTATTTTTTAGGTCACCCACAATATCCTCCCATGTGTTGTCTTCTGTCAAGTTGTTTGGAGTCAACAATTTCTCGATCTGCTTCTGTTTTAGATCAGAGTTGTCTTCAAGTGGACTGATGCATTTGCAACTAAAGGAGTGTTCGGAGGCAAGAAATCCTTGTGTAAGTAGAAACAAGAACCAAAAGAATGCCCAGTGAAAAGGCAATGGACTATCTTCAGGCTCCTTTTCCTATAAAGGGGAACATGAGATATAGGTTCTTCATGTGACGTCACACCCTAATTAGCATAACATTCATAGGAACTGGTGCGGCCATCTTGGCCATCAGTGTCAATGGGGTTTACTGAAAGAAATCATATTTTAACCTGAATGTTTTTAAAGCTACCTTTCTTATCATTTCAGTTTCTTAGTATATGATTTGTCAAATAAAATCACATGTTCTACATCAGTCTGATGATTGAATGACACCTGTCTGTTGTAAAAACAGACAGTTAATGCTGAATTACATAGAGTTGTAGTGTATTACTGACAGCCAAGCACATGGCTAATTATCTATTAATTAGCTCATTAGCATTGAGTTGTGACGTTGGTGAAGTACCTCTATAGGCCCAGTTCAGAGCAGATTGCCAAGCGTTCAATAATATACATGTATTATGTAACACTGTGTGAAAAACTTGCTTTCTGTAGCTACATGTATGATGAGAACCTACCATGCACAGCATCATAATTAATTCACCTGGATTGTTTTTCAGCCCTGTCCTCTGGGGCCTACGAAAAAGTCTGCATTCTTTATCAAATTGCTTCAGTCCAGAGTCAAATTGCAGAGAGTCAGAACCTTGACACAGATGATGGGCTGAAAACATCAGCAAAATATTACCAGGTACATGTATATATAAATCAGGTCTTTGTTGTTCTCAGAGTTGCTGAAAAAAGTGTTCAGCTCCATTGAGAGTAGATTTCTTCTGTCTGTTACCATCAATACTCATGTCTGTTACTGCAATACTCATGTCTGTTACTGCCTAATTTAGAGTTTGACCAAAGCTAAATCAAAAGTTAAAAAAGCTGGAGAAAGAGTGAAATATTATCTACCTGTAGCAGGGATGGAGCTAGCTTCAGCCAAGTCTTAGCCAAATCATTGGCCGAGTCACGGTTCACTTAGCCAAATTTTCCATTCTAATGGATTTTCAGTGTTGAAAATTTTAGCCAAGTGGTTGAAGTTTTAGCCAAATCAGAGGTGAACTAGCCAATGGCGATTTGGCGAGTGGGTAGCGCCATCCCTGCTGTACAATGTGAGACTGTCTGCTTGATACTTCAGGTTTGACCGAGTAATTCTATACATTTTCAGCAATCCAGTGGAATATTTGATCATTTGAAGGACTGCGTGGCATCAATAGTTCCTCATCCGACCATGGACTTGAATCGTGATACCGTTTCTGCCCTTAGTGCTCTGATGGTGGCCCAGGCACAGGACTGCTTCTTCAGGAAGGCTAGGAAGGGTTGGTGTTTTGATTTCCCCTAAAATTCATATAGTCACGGCAGATCCATGAATGATGTCCCAGCTTGCTGTGATACAAGGCCTTTGGGGTGTGTTAGATTGAGGGAATAGCTGTACGCTACATTCCAGTCTACTTGGAAGTACAAGAAAGAGGCATTACTTCAGTTGTCCATGCTCCCCTTTATCGAACAGACAAAGAAACCAACTAGGAATCTGCACCATGTTAGGGGCCGTCTCAAAATTACATTGATGCCAAAAAAGACGAAGTGACTTCATCTTTTCCCTGACCCCCCCCCCCCTCCTTGAAAAGATGAAGTTGGCACTTGACATTGGCTTCATCCCAAGTGGGAAGTTTACAGCTCTGACTCGTACAGTCTGTTGTGGGCCCATGCAGCCAGAACCTTGTTTCTTTCCGAAGACTGCATATAAAAAAGTCATTCTCCTGTAAAAAGGAGTGATGCCAATTTTTTTCAAAAAAGATGAAGTGGGCGTCCCCAAATCGAGAACCCCCCACCCCCAGGAGAGGTCACTTCGTCTTTTTTTGGCATCAAAACAATTTTGAGATGGCCCCTTAGTTGGATAATATTATAAAATAATAATTATATCGTCTCTTCAGATCATATGAAAGAGGCCATCATTGTCAAGATCGCGTATCAGACCAGCCTTCTCTACCAGAATGCTTACCAATTATTGAACTTGACCTCAATCAATCAGATTTGGCCCAAAGACTGGCTCCCTCATGTCCAGGGCCGAATCTATGCTTTCCATGCTTTAGCTGAATATTATCAAAGTATTGTAGCTGGTGCTGGTTCATCTTACGGGGAACAGATCGCTAGGTTGAAAGTGAGTGTGATGAAGAACTTTACATTTATCATTTGTGACCCGTTCCAGCAAAAGCAGGCGCTCGTCACAACGGAGGAAAATGTTAACGGCCTGACAACACAATAGCTGAAATGTACGTCACTGCAGCTCGACAATAGTGGTGGACAGCAGTGATAATGGCTGAGTAAACTGATGACCAATGATGATCACTTGCGACAAGTGCCTACTTTTGCTGGAGCATGTCACATTTGATACCCCCGATTTCATTTGTGTGAAAAATAACATTCTTACCATGCCGGCGCCTCAAGATCACTTCAGGGTCTCTGCCAGAAATCTTTTTGAGGGTACTGAATTCTTCAAAATCAGCAAAAACCCCATGAAATTAAAGAAAATGGCCCTTTTCTGTTACTTTGAATGTATAGTACCCTTAGTACCCTCTGGCGGAAACACTGCTCCCCTGTACTTATAAAGTGTTTTTTTCTCTCCAGAAAGCCAGTGACCTCATGAACACAGCAAAATCCAAAGCAGGCCAGACATTTAAATTCAGCAGTGACGAACAGGCAATAAAATCTGCCCTGGTGGCCGCGGAGAAAGATAATGATTACATCTACCATGATAAGATACCAGAACACAAGACGTTGCCAGCTTTGGGAAAGGCCGCCATTGCTAAACCACTCCCTATTACTTCTCCAATGAGTTCTGACTTTAGAGGTAAGAAAATAATAGCACATTTAGTTATTAATTCATAATAGTAGTTATCATGATGTAATAGTGCCAGTGCTCCTACAAGCCCGGGCTACCGGGAAATTCCCTTTAGCTCAGGCGGTAGAGCGTTTGACTTTGAAGCAGGAGGTCCCGGGTTCGAAACCCAGATTGGACCCTCGGCTTTTAAACTGCTACATTTGGCGCCCAACGTGTGGCTCGAATCCACGACCCTGGGATTAAGAGTCCCATGGTCTTCTACTGACTGCTACAATGAGATACACTCTAACTGATGTTACTTGTTCATTCCTCCTTACAGATCATTTTGAGAAGATCGTCCCGTTGGCCGTTCATCAGGCGTCAACGATGTTTGAAAACAGACGAGGAGAGATTGTCAACTTTGAGATTGGCCGCCTCCGAGAAGCCTCACAACTTATGAACAGGTATATTGATGGACGTTATGTCTGAATGCTATTAATGTCCATGTGAATGACTGCTGGTGTTGGCATTACTTTTCTTACCCTGTCTGAGTTGTCCTAGCGGAAGAATTTTCAAAAACATTTTGTTAAATGACCAACATTTTGTGGCCGGTTGAGACCAAATGTTTGTCAGTTTCAGTATTGTCTGCCTATTATGAAATCTGACAGAAGCAATTTCTTCCATTCTCTCCTGGTGTCATCTTAGTTCGTTGAGGCTCACCTTCTGGTTTTGCCAGAGCGGCTCACATATGTCTACATGCGTATAACTGTTTGAACTCTACTGAGTGACTTTTGCAGTTTGGATGGCTGCATTATGCACAATGTACGCTTTCATATTTGCGAGCAGAAGTCTATGTTGGTATCACTTGATCTTGTTTTCAGTGTGAATGCGTCGATGAATCTGCCGGCCGCCATTGAAGATCTTTCGGGGACACAAGTGCCTGCGTCTGTGCTGGAAAAATCCGTGAAAGTGAATGACGTTGGGGGAATCCAAGCGATCGAGAGACTGATGCAAGAATTGCCAGAATTGCTGGTGAGGAATCGGGAAATTCTGGATGAGGTACGTATGATGTGGGGTCTGAGAGCTGAGAAGTACAGAGTTTGGGAGTTTTAGGAATTTTTCTGCCAATCAAGTCTTCCAGGGTTTTGTGAGTTTGGTGGTGATCATCAAACACGTAAAGCCTTGTTCACACTGCAGGCGCGGTGCAACGCGGTGCGATGCAAAATTTTCCACGCCTGGTTGTTTCCACTGTTAAGCCTACAGCTGTTCACACTTGCGGTGTGACGGGATGCGGTAAGAAGGCTTTAATCCTTTGTTCAGATCGCACCATGTCGCACCACGCCTGCAGTGTGAACAAGGCTTAAATCTTATCGTTCAGCAAAACTTGCCATCTGTGGGTGATCCTCCGCCGTCAGCTGCAGCTTTGTCTTCAGGGTGGTTAGTTCCGTTCAGAATTCCTGTGAACTGGTCTCTCAGGATGTGTTCAGGCATTTCACGCCATCTCCGCATTCACAGTTGCCAATCAAGTCAATGCAAGTTTAACGGAAACTCCTCTGTTGTGTTGCTAATTATATTTTCCTATTCTAGTGCGTCCGGCTGTTGGATGATGAACAGAACTCCGATGATGAATTGCGTGCCAAGTTCAAGGACCAATGGACACGTGCTAAATCAGCTGATCTAACTCGACCAATCAGAGACGAGGGAGTGAAGTACAAATCCATTTTAGATGCCGCGATTCAAGCCGATCACGTAGTTAAGGAAAAATATGCAAAAGCGAGAAACGGAATTTCAATTCTGAGTAAAAGTCCAGTAAGTTTTTAGTTTTAATAGAAATTTGAGCTGGTTTTTTGTTGCATTTCTGTGATTTTGGAACAGGACATACTCCATCGTAAGCTTCCGTTCTTCCCGTTTCCTTACAGCGAGACCTAGAAGCCAGTATTCCATCAGCAAGTCCTGTCGCTTCACTGAAAGATTCGCCGGTTGTTAAGACCCTGCGTCAACTCATGAACCAGGTCGATGAGCTCAAAGCGGAGAGAGACAAGCTCGAACACGAACTGAAGGATCAGACGTTTGAAATGGGTATGTTTAAGGCAAAAGGAGGCACCCAGGACTCCCGTGGATCCTTAAAGAGCATTAAAAGTCAGGAATTTTTGTTTTTCAGAATTAAGGCCTTAAAAAAGCCTTAAATGTAGAATATTTTCACTCAGTGGCCTTAAATAAAAAAGGCCTTAAATTTGATGTAGCTTCAGTTTTGAATTTTCATTAAACAATTTCCCCTTCCTAACGACATTTTTATTCATATCAGTTGAAAACCGCCCGGTCGTGAAAGTCGGGATCCTGCCCTCGGCACTAACCTTCAGGCTGTGCTAAACCATTTATGTGTTCTTTACAACATTCTCCTGAGTTAATATTTACCACAAGTTGCACAACCTACATGAAAACTCCTGACAACTTGGCCTGAAACTTTTCCTGGACTGGCTTTAAAAAGGCCTTAATTTTGCTCACCAAAAAGCTGCAGGAACCATGGCGCCACCTGACCTCTAAACCCACCTCTGGAACTGTTGTGATCTTTCTAGTCATCTTGAAATCTTTGTAGGTCACTCCGTGTCACAAGATAAACTTTTGATTTTTTCAGCGTCTAAATTCATGGCGTCTCTTTCAACTGACGGCGTGGTAGAACAAGATAAGATCACTGAGCAAGAATTAGACGCCGTTTATAGCCCTCTCCGTGCCCGCGTCGCTGACAGTATTCATCAACAGGAGATGTTACTAGCCCAGATACAACAGGCCAACAATGATTTTTGCCAGGCTAAACAGTCGAGTGGTGCGGCATCCAATCGTGAAGCAGTGCTGAAGGAGTTGGCAGAATCATTCGATGCGTATATTGAATTGAAGGGTAATTTGGAGGAAGGTACCAAGGTGAGTCAAGGACCTCTCCACCTGAGAGTTTTTCACCATATTGACTCTCTATGGGTAACTCAACCATAGAAATCTATGGGTAATCTATTTGTCTTTTCTCAGGGTGAGTTGTAAGGAAGCCAATAATGGTGAATTGCCAACTGAGAGCCAATTCCTGCAAGAAAAGTCTCACGTTGGGTAGTGCCTTTAGGTCTCAGTGAACTGAAGGGGGTTACCCATCCTTTCTCCATGGGTGATCTTCAGTTTGCCCTGGCATCACCTCTCTTGAACAAGGGCCATATGTAACCCTCCACCACAAAACCAGTCGGAAGTCGCACGGAAAATGAGCCTACATGTACTGGGATGACACCAGGGGATAAGGAAAGATATGGAATCACTCAGTCTTCACAATAGACAGATAATTCAGAAATTGACAGATAATTCAGTCCCAACTTGCCAACCTCAGAGCGACTTCTGACTGGTTTTGTGGTGGAGGGTCACATATGGGAAAAATCATCTCTTGCTCTTCGCGTCCATCGCATGGGACAGTAAGCCTTGCACCTTGTACCTTTGCAAGGCCAAGTAAAAGACCCCATCCAAGTGAGAAACATGAGTAGCTTGAAATATCCTCCTCCATACTTACCAGGGACAATGATGCTAGGGATTTGCCCTGATGGAATAATCTAATACTAATACATGTACATGTACAAATACAAAAATTGTTTTTCTTTCCAGTTCTACAATGACCTGACACAACTGCTCCTCCGCTATCAAAACAAAATAAAAGATTTCTGTTTTGCGCGAAAGACGGAGAAGGACGACCTTATGAAGGATGTGCAGAGCGCCATCGCGAATCGCCCGACGGAAGCACCACCACAGCAACCCTCTTATCAACAACCACAAGGTAAGTGGTCACTCCTGAAAGCTCTCTGTGATTGGAGATGGTGTCTTCTTGTGTTCAGTGGGGGTGTGCTTGATTGAGTTAATAGCTGGACTCTACACTACATTGTATTTGAAAGCACAAGAGCAAGTTGTTGTTTCAATTGCCCTGGCTCCCACTAAACACAAGTGGCGATAGACCGTTCTCAAATTGATGTAAACGACAAGATCTGCGCACTTCTGCCGAAATCTCAACCACAACCTCGGTCTGAAACTGAATGACGTGACGCAGACAACCCCACGACAGGATCTCGAAGACGTTGCATCAGACTCGACCATTGCAGAATCATGGATTTCGTCACGTCACCCGGTTTCAGATCGAGGTTCTGGTTGAGATTTCGGCAGAGGTGCACAGATCTGCGAATTCAAGAATCGTCTGTACTGCCTTTTACCAACGGAAGGTCAGAATTAGCCAGTGTTTCACATTACCGGTACTGTACATGTTGTTTGTTGTGTGGTCCACAAGTTTTATGGCAACCATTGGTGAAGTCCATCTTGTGTAACTTGACTGTTACTTTACACCTGAAATTACCTCTTTGTCATCCTCCAACCACAGGGGTTTTTACCTCACTACTCTTCATTCACTCATACTTTATGTGCGAGTGTGTGAAGAGGAACGAAGCCCTGCTGTGGGAGGATGTCTCTGTGTGCACATTTGTCTCATTTAGTATATGTGACCCTCCACCACAAAACCTGTCGTAAGTCGCTCTGAGCTTGGCAAGTTGGGACCAAATTATGTGTCAATTTCAGTATTGTCTGTCTGTTGTGAAGTCTGAGTGATTCTATTTCTGTCTTTATCTCCTGGTGTCATCTCAGTACGTTTAGGCTCATTTTCTGTGCGACTTAGCACTGTTTTTTTAGTGGAGGGTCACATATGAGTTGGGTACAGCTTCCGCCACATAGCGAGTATGTAAAAACCCTTTAAAAACTCCCATGCTCACCAGGATAGTTGATGACAATTTTCAGGTCTTTTCCCCTCACTAAGACAAAGAGGTGAGCTGTGTAGAAAATCTAAATGCATGATCAGGGAAGATTTTGGTTCAAGATTTGCATGTCATCATGAATGCATCCTCCCACAGCAGGGCTTTGGTCTCGTTCCTCTTCATACACTCGCACACAAAGTGTGAGTGGATGAAGAGGAGTGAGGTAAAAACCCCTGCTGTGGGAGGATGTCATGAATGGGGACCCTAGCTCACTGCCTCAATAGGTGTCACTAGTGGTTAAAACTATTGAAATGAAACCGACATCCCGGTCCTGATCAATTTCCCACACAAAAGGCGTCCATTGTATACGACCGGGTTTCGGTGTGCTGCCCTCTATCGTAGCTAGGATTCCCATTTCTCTCACTCTCAGGGTGTGGTGGATTGGTTTTTTTTAGACTGTTTCTTTGAAGTAATCATGGTGTATTATGTAGCTGGGTTCAGTTTTATAGATGTTGGCTTTAAGTGTAGTCTCAATGTTGCTAAATGTTGTATTTCAGCCAAACCAACACCCCCCACGCGCCCGCCACCACCAAACACTCAGTCAGGCACAGCGTCAGCACCCTCACAAACCCAGCCAGAGATGAGTCAGACACCACAAGGATATGGTAAGGATACCCCCGTGTCAGATCTTACAAACCTGACTTCTTCCTCATATGTTCTAATATATCTAAACTGGTCTGAATCCTTCATTCCTGCCCCTATCTCCCTCCAAACTTGACTTTCCCACCTGCACATTTGAGAAACTCCTAACACCCCATCTTGAGCTGATCGGGGATTCTTAACACTTGCTCCCTCCATCGCTGTCATCCTGGAACTCCACGTGTATTGGCTACGTCAGAAGGCTACGCGAGCGTAGTCGGAGGGCGGAGCGATGTCACAACCCTTGGTAGTCAAGATGATCACTGCAGGCACGTACTAACATTTGTGTGCAGTGACAATAAGAGCAAACACAAAGAACTCTGTGATATTCTAGACTTTTTGGCACAGAATTCCGCACGCTTCAATGGAAAGCCGGCTTTCCATTGGAGCGTTTCTGTTTATTGTTAGTGGCTTACTTGTGGTCTATGGATTCAGTTGTAGATTCTTGTGTTTGCATTGAAAATTTTGGGTGTTGGTTTGGGTGTTCTTGATGTCGGAGTCTTACATGAAATATGTGACCATCCACCACAAAACCAGTCATTGGGACCAAAATATCCATCAATTTCAGTATTGTCTGTCTGTTGTAAAGTCTGTTTCTTTACTTCTTTCTTTATCTCCTGTGTCATGTCAGTGGCTGGTATTCATAAAAGTTAGCAAATGCTTTTACTTAAGAATTGCACAGCGAGGTCCAATGTAAATGCACTACATACAAAACTAGCATTTGCTAGCCTTTATGAATATCAGCCAGTACAACATTTAGGCTCACTTTCTGTCCGAATAAGCAATGGTTTTGCATCAAACACAACCTTTTCTAATTCTTTCATTCATTCTTTCATTTCCTCACTCTATCTTCACCAGGAGCATCAATGGCACCACCTGGAGCTCCACCACCACAACAGACACAGCCTCCGTATCAACCTTATCCAGGTACAAAGAAGTGCACCGTCTCATAGTTGAATGTCAGCAACTCAAAGTCGACTCGGCATCTTACAGTCAACTGTTGCCATCTCATAGTCGACTGTTGCCATCACAACGTCTACTCGCAGACAGCTCAGCGATTCATCAGCGGTTTTGCTGCCTGAAATTCAGAGATGACGTCACCATCTAAATTTCATGGTCTAAGTACAATAAAAAAAAAAGTTTTGATACCTATACGACCGTTGATATCACCCATTACCTGCCCTTCTTCTCATTTGAGCCCCTTTTTTCAGGTGCCCCAGGCTACCAGCCGTACCCCTACCCCGCATACACGCCACCCGCAATGCCCTCTGGATACGTGCCATACGGACAGTACCAGCAGCCTCATCCTGGCTTCGGGACCGGTTACGGCGGTCAACCTGGATACTCCCAGCCTCCGCAACAGAATTACGCACAGCCTTATGGGTATCAACAGCATCCATCAGCTCCGCATCCATCAGCTCCGTATCCACAGCAACAGTGGAGGTAAATGGCTGTCAGTTTCTATGGAAACCAAAGGTTAAATAGTCGTCATGGTAATGATCCTTTGCAGTCCAGATTTGATAAATGTGACCTGGCTGCTTTCCATGATTTCTGTCATATTTGTCCATAAATATTAGATAACTAAGCTTATGTTGCAAAAAAAAACTAGAAAAGTGCCTACAGGTAGTTGTCATAGCAACCATGAAACGTTGCTGCCATGACTACCAGTATGTACAAGGGAATCTGTATTTATGTTAATAGCTTGCACCCAAGTGGGATCGAGGGAATTTTCCTGAAATGTGAGTGATTATCAGGATTACTCGGCAAAATTCTGGTTTCAAATATTGCTGTTTCTTGTGGCTTATGTCTGCTCCACTGTAAAACTTGTCCACCCAAAACTTTGTGATTTTTTTGAAGCAGAGGTTAGGGGAGATTATATTGCAACTGATTTGTTAAAATGACGTTATTTCTGTGATCTACAGACAAGTGTACCATTTTAAGCATATGTGTGGTGGTCTAGGAAAACCCGTCGGAAGTTGCTGAATATGTGTTCTTCTGTCCTGAGTTCTCTCTGATATCCAAATATCTGTAACTTCAAGTTTTAGATCCCTAAAAATACTATCTGTCAGTCTGAACCATTGCTCATCCACTGTTATTTCCACTGAAACACACTGTAAACTCAAGTTTGCACTCAATCCTGCCCACCCAATAACATATGCTATCCACCCCGAGTTACAATGATGGTATTACCCAAATCATTTGTTGTCCTAGGCGGTTCTTCATTTGTTCACTAGGTGTCACTACCGCACTTCATTATTCCTGGCACTGTGAGCAGTGTGTACTCTCTACCACTGTGTGTATTCATGTATATGGCAATAGAAGCATTGTTAACCCTTTGGGGATGGCGTTTAGAAACTTAATTTATCGAACTTGATTGTGATAATTGATCGAAGGGAAAAAGAATCATGTGCTAATTGTTGATTAAAAAGATCTTTAAATCTTCTGATATCAATTCAGACTCGGTTTGAATGCCCTCCAGTTAAGGGTACCTTGACCCCTATATAAGGAGCGAAGGGATCTTTAAGGGTGCTCTAACTGAAGAAGTTAAATGACTCAAGGAGTACAGTAACTGACGTCATTTAAAGGGGACGTAGCAGTTGTAACTTTGCTTGATGAAGGTGTTAAAGGAACCGGCTAAAATTTAGAATCGCCGATCGGAAGTGACGTTTCCATGGCACACAATGGAAATCCTATTGTACAATGCAGCTTATTCCGTCAATCGACGACCTTTTTTTGGGCACTGATCGGGGATTCTAAACTCGTTCCAAGGGGACCTTAGACGCAGCTAGCTATTAGGCTCATATCAGTGCGGTCACTTCATCACAGGCTGAAATGTTGTTGTGTAGTATACTGTAAAGCAAGATAATTTCGCGGCTGGAAATTTTCGCGAATCAAGAATTATAGACATATTCGCGGCAGGATATTTTCGCGAATCTCTGCCATTTTTTTCAGTTTTTTTTCACGGACCGTATTTATCACTTGCGTGTACTCATATTCGTGACAGGAAATTTTCGCGACTCATACACTCTCGCGAAATTCGCGAAAATTTCCTGCACGCAAAATTTTCCTGCTTTACAGTATTTTACTTGCAATACAAGTCGGAGTTAGATTCTCATGCCAGTTGATCAGTGTAATGAGCACATCAAAATGCCTATGATGAGGCTGCCTGTAGGGTCCTTTTAAGAGCCTATCTTTGTGATTCTTAATGTTTCTGTCGTCCTGAGTCCGACTTTCTTGTATATAGAAAACTATATAAAGCAAATCAACTGTTTCTTAAGATCTTCTTCAGTTTTTTTGTATGTTTGTGAGGTCAGTTTTGACGTGAAATACACTAACTAATTAATTGTGGACCTGTTCCTCCAATAAACCCTGAGAACATCAGGGGTTCTTTGTGGTCGCCCCCTTCGCCACCGCATGAAGGGAGCGAGCGCTAAGAACCCCTGACAGGGTTCCCACTGGTCCTTAAAATCCTTAAAAGTACTTAAATTTGTAAGAGTAATATTTAAGTACTTAAAAGTCCTTAGATTTCCGAAAATGCTGTAAAACTCCTTAAAAGTCCTCAAGTTTTTTGTCAGGAACAAAAATAAAATTTCCTCGTATGTTAATTACTCTAAAAATGTCGTTAAATTTTGATTTCTCACCAACGCAGAAGAAAAGTCGGCCTGCCAGCGCCGCCCATTAAACCTTTGTCATGTGTAGCCTACATCTCCACGATCTCTGATGGAGCTTTCTGTGGGCGGTGCGGTTGTTGGTGGAAAATGGTACTTAAATTTGACTACATTTGTCCTAAAAAGTACTTAAAAAGTCCTTAAAAAAGGATCTTGAAAAAGAGTGGGAACCCTGCCTGATAAGCTGGACTTCCACCTATCCAAAATCCCCGGGCTTTTTAGACCCGTGTCTTCCCCGGGCTTTTCAATGCATTGCAATTGTACGGAATTTTTAAACACGGGTCTATTAGACACGGCAAAAATAGGTGTAAGCGCAAGAACCCCGTGTTTCACCCGGGGATTTGGATAGGTGGAACCACGGCTATAGTCTCAGGATGCTCAAATATGTCCACTCTTCTGATCTGTCATTTAAAGGGGAAGTCTCCACAATGAAAACGATTACATGGGCGGATCCACGATTTCGGAAAAGAGGGGACGCACTGTGCTAGAAACATTGAAATTTGCAGTGAATTTCAATGATTTGCTCCAAATTTCAGAATTTCACAGTCGAAAGGGTGTGTGTGTGCCAGGGGCACCCTCTCCCTTGGATTCATGCCTGGGTGACATTACATGGTGGTTTGCTAGTTGGCTCCAGTCATGTGACACTGTTTTCCTTAAATGTCACAGAAGTGCAGAAGTAAGGTGTAGGAATCTTACATCCGGCTTCTTGCTTCGTCGGCAAAATATTGATCAATAATC
Source organism: Notospermus geniculatus (assembly GCA_002633025.1). Classification (NCBI taxonomy): domain Eukaryota; kingdom Metazoa; phylum Nemertea; class Pilidiophora; order Heteronemertea; family Lineidae; genus Notospermus; species Notospermus geniculatus. The sequence goes on along the minus strand of NMRB01000337.1, from coordinate 293,422 downwards.
AATAAATCCACTAAAAACAATTCAAACGACTCATTGTGATGAATAAAGCTATGTCAGCACTTAATCAAGCCACGGCATAAGAAGAATAGACTGTATGTGACCAGGATTTTTCTTTGTAATTAGGTTCTGGTGTAGATGTAAGGATTGTCATCCACAATGAATGTCACACTATCAATGTCTTGAAAAGCTGGTGTTGGCAACTCCGGGGGGAAAAAAAAGACACTGCCATATCAAACAGACTTCGGTGATTTCTCTCATAAGGCCATGATAGCCTCTCTAGGGTTGGAAGGACATCTATGCAAATGCTGTCCTTCGGGAGCTCCAGTTTCCTCCTACATTTCACCGAAATGCCTTTTACTGTTGAAAAAGGTGTATCAATTCTGTTTACTTCAAAATATCATGATTTGGGATGGTCTAATCCTGTCATTTTGGCCATGGGACATGGGCCTACACCTCTCATTGAGTAGGCCTACGTCATCACTATCAGTCATGTGTCCCAGAGAATGGTGGTCTCTCATAAACACCCCACCCATCACAAAAGTTCGTTGACAACGCAATAAGAATTTTGATGTTAATCATCATGTTAAAGGTCAAAACAGTTATTTTTATTTTAATAGTAGGCCTACATGTAGTTTATTAAAGAGGTTTAACTTTGAGTTTGATTTTCCTAATCCAGTTACTAACCACAACTACTAAGTGAACTGCAGTAATTATATGGTAAAGATAAATTAACGTTGTCACAATTTCATTAATAAACACGAATTGCCATACCATCGGATATAGTTTAGTGACCATGAACTTTACAGTGACAAGAAAACATATGAAATGGTGTATGTATCTTTAAGACTCCCCTGACCGCAATATTATTCTATTATAAGTTGCCTACTCTGAATGCAATACCAACGTGAATCCGCAAACAATACGTTTACGTGTCAACGAGCAGGTCTATTGAGAAGCAGTTTGAAAAACCGTGTCTGGCATGATGCCACTCATACCTGACCTTCATTTGTCAGTGAGAATGGTAGGCCTAGCAATGCAAGCCTAAGCTGCTCAATAGAAGGTGAGATAGACTCAGGGATAGACTGGCCATTGGGGTGGTCACTTGATTTGATATACAGTACTCCCTCATCCAAAGGACAAACCTCTTTACTGAGGACCAATGCCCTCGCATATACATGTACAAACCCTGTGGAGTCATCAATTGTCCCTTTAAATTTTCTGTTGATGAGACGGGCAAATTTAGCAGTGAGAAAGTATGGAGATGTCATTTGAAATGGTGTGGAATCTNCCCCCCCCCCCCGGCCAAAAAGGGACAAAGCAAATTTTTCCTCTGAAAGTTCATTTTCCCTCTTCAAGCCAAGTTATTGTGGTGTCAGATGTGGGGAAAATGCATCTGAGAGGATGTGGATTTTCAGATTTTTTCTGGGGAGGACCCCCAGACCCCCCTCTGGCTTCACCCTCCAGACTCACTCAATTTGGCCCCCCAAGCCAGCTACGCCCCTGCATTTTGTGCCCAGGAATCCAAGTCCACTGGCATCTACGTCCTTCTATTGCGTAACAAGATCAGCATGGTTATAGAAAGCATTAACATCAGTTAGCAGACTATTGTAACTCAGACTTTCATTCCTGGGACAACCAGTCCTTTCACACCTGGTATTTCTGAATGAACTAATTTTGGGACACACTGTAGGGCAACCTTACACGGGAATGACGGCTTCTGTGCGGAGATCGATACACAACACAGATGAATACTACACTCTGTTCAATTCTGTCCGTTGAGAAATGTGGAGTTGGTGTAGTAGGGAATGTGTCACTAGAAGAAAATGTCCGGGCATCAATAGTCTGTTACAGATCATTGGTTTAGTTTGAATTATTCTAACATATGAGTGCGTTCAGCGACATTAGAGCAGAAACGCTCCGAAGCCTTGGGCTTTTGATTCCAATCTCAGGATAACCCCATAGACCCACCACCAAAATAGGGCCTAAAATTATTTAAAGCGCATCTTTCATCTCATATCTGTCCTGACACATGATGACGGCAGACGATATCAGCAATTTAATTGGTCGATTTGCCGTCACGTGACATTTGTCAGATCCCTAACTTGTCTGTCGTTGTTTCTTTCACCGTCGCTCATGCGCCGTCGGACAAGAATGGTCACGTGAGCAAACTGCTGCTATGAACAAAGACAACTTGTCCGCACACGTCCGTGTTTTTTTCTTGTTTCAACATTCAACAACTCTGATCCGGTACACGCTATCGATTTCTGCATCTGTCGTGATGAGGAAAATGGGATGGCTACGAAGGATGCAGCCAGCATCACAGCGAGCTATTAAAGGTTGTGCTATAGGCTGTCTCAAAAAAGGGATGCGACTATGAATAAAGAATTCCCACATCTGTTGAACCTTGGAGGAAACGAGCGGAACCTCTCTAAAGGACACTTTTGGGACTGAGACAGATGATGGCAATTAGGCCCCTAATTGTGTCCTGATACAGATATCAAATATGAAGAAAACAATTTGCGACAGAAGTTTGGTGTCCTTAATAGAAAGGTGTCCTCCTGGCTGGTCCATTTAGGGAGGTTCCACTGAGGACTGTCTTCCTCCATTGCGTTTAGTGTTCTTTGATCCGTCAGATGGCACCACTGCAGCATCAGCATGCCATTCCACTTTAAGTTCGACTTAAAGAGGAGTTGCTCATCGATGTTTTGGCTCCGAGTTAGACTGATCCTCCGTCCTCGACCGGCTCCGCAACACGTCTTAGCGGAGTGGTTCGAGGACGGGGGACCAGTCAACGTTAGAGTGGCCTGTCGCTTTCTAGAACTGAGGATGTCAGCTAAGAGGGGTTCCCTCTGGGGCATGGATTACAGTTATGAGTTTATCAATCTCCATATCAACAGCGCACACACATATATTTACGTTTGATAGAAGTCAGCATAAACATTACCACAATTTATGAATTGTCAATTCGAGGCTGAAACTTTCCAGCGTAAATAAGAACAAAGACAAATTCAGGGTGTTCTGTTCCAGGCTAACTTGACCAAAAGATCAATTCATAATACTGCAGCTGAACACACGTTTGTGCGGTAAACTATGATTGTGTCTATTTTTAGCTCTAATCCTTTCTTCACACCCCCATATATCACAAAATGTACCAACCCATAATTTTGTTCCATTTCACCCTAAGAAAACTAAGATCATAGCACAATAGTCAAAGTCGAATACATGTAACATGACATCTACTTAGTGTGGATTGGACTATAATTCCATGTCACCCAATTAGCCACAAAAAATGTGTACATTTATTGAAAGAAATATTGCATGGATGTACACAATTCTTCGTCATCTTAACATGAAATGCTCTCTATTCAGGCTGTCAATTGGTTTAATGATATTCCTGGCCCAGAGCCAAGCTGTGGTTCCTATGCCACTGCACAGTGCACACAGTGGTGTATACACCGCATAGCAAGCGTTCTATAGTCTGTATCTAAATAATGCGAAATACTGTGGGAGAAAAAATGTCGATGAAGATGTAAGTATATGATAACACAGGCCATTAAGACGTTTTCAATATCAAATTAAATGTCTCAGTTTGAATTCCACATCAATGTCGAATATGAATAACAGACTTGCACAATCAGAATCCCCCATAGGGGACACCTCTACCATGAGGACACCTCTCTATTCAGGACATTACAGAGTAGTACCTCACCTAATGGACACCTCAATACAGTGGACACCTCAAGATTACGGACAGATTTGTCCAGCCCCAAACTTTCCCAAGCCATTGTGACCGTTGTTGATGGTGTTTCAATATTGCGGACACCTTGCTATTATGGACAGCTGAGCTCAGTCCTAAGAGTGTCCACTAAAGAGTATCATAGTAAAGAGTATCATATTTGAAAGAGTATTTTCACTCTTCAAAGGAGTATTCCATTAGTAAAGTACATGTATTGCAAACTGATAAATCTCAAGGAGTATTTCACCCTTTGAGTTCTGGAGAGTATTGATATTTCGAGGAGTATTTTAAGAAAATACTCCTCTTAGCTTCAGCCCTGACAATTCTGCATGAACTTCTGCACCGGTCTACTCAAATAAAATTATATATTTATTCAGCCTAACCATTCACAATGTGGAGTAATGAATTAACTCATCCTGGGAGAAAATCAATAAATTAACCCTTAAAGTGCCACAGGGCTGAAGAAACTGTTATCGAGAATACTGGTATTAAATATCAATCACTGCAGGAAAGTGCTTCTTTTTATTGGCCGAGTGTGGGTGGGTGTTGCTATGGTAACCGAACCAGTTAACCCTTGTTTGGACCTAAAAGAGTGACAGACACCAGATTCGGTTAAGGTGGTGATTCTCACCATTGCAGCCATTGGGATTAAGGACACCTTCAGGACTGATCAGCATTGTCCTTAATTGAGAGGTGTCCTGATTACAGAGGTCGAAATGTACAAAATTGACCATTTTTTCCTTCATTGTCACTAGAGGACTCTTTTTCAGGATGCAAGGGAAACAAAATCTCCCTAAGTGGACACCTCTCTATCCAGGACACCACTGTTAAGGGAAAACAGGTCATTTCTATTCATTTTGACCTCTGTAATCTGGACACCTCTCAATAAGGACAACACTGGTCAGTCCTGAAGGTGTCCTTAATAGAGGTGTTCTTGCTATAAACTGCCGCTGGAGCGACCAATGTCTGAGTAATGAAGAAAGGAGTGTTGCTTCAATGAAGCCATTCTCCCCAGCAAGGGTTTTTACCTCGCATCTCTTCATCCACTCGCTATGAAACCCTGCTATGGGTGCAATGAATCAGTCTTCATCTGATCCTGTGCCTGTGTTCTGGCATCTAATGATTTTGTTCTCATCCTGGTTCTGGCATCCACAGGGGCCTGACACAAAGGTTGTAAAACCCTCATTAGGGTTAATAGGGTTCTAACAATCATAGGGTTAGGGATAGGCCTAAACTTTTGGTGGATCAGTATAACTAGGTGGATTTTGATCCACCAAGGGTTTAACCCAAAGTGAGTGTTAGAATCCTAACCCTAATGAGGGGTTTACAATCTTCATATCAGGTCCCTGTCCTGGCATCCAACCAAGGGACACAGCAACATGCCTGGCCTCTGAATGAACCACTGCAACAGCTTACCCCCTGCTTACTATTCAGTTATGCAAAGTTATCCCAAGGACTACATCTATTTCAGTGGCTTATTATAACCTACCAATATGTTGATTGATATAAATTAGTTTTGATAGTAATCCACCATGCAGCATCTGCATGTAGTCAGATCGCTTTCAATAGCATAATTATACAGAGGTGTGGGTATAGTGGAACCTCTCTATAACGGACACTCTCAGGACTGCGTGATTCTGTCCTGAATTGAGAGGTGTTTTAATCTAGGACAGGCGCGGATCCAAGGGGGGGCGCACCCGGCGCACGCCCCCCCTTTCGGCCGACAAATCTTTAAAATTGACCGTGAAATTCTGAAATTTGGAGCAAATCATTGAAATTGACCGCAGATTTCAATGTATCTAGCACGGTGCGCCCCCTCTTTCCCGAAATCCTGGATCCGTCCCTGTAGGAGGTCAAAATAACTAGAAATACATGTAGAAACAACCAATGTGGGAGTGAACCAGGGTGTCCTTAATAGAGAGGTGTCCTCCTGGCAGAGGTATCTTAGGCGAAGTTCTATTGTACTTGGTCTCTAGCTTCTAAACCTGTTTTTCAATTACAGTGGAACCTCTCTATTAAGGACACCTTCGGATCACCACTGACACATGCTGTCCTTAATTGAGAGGTGTCCTTATTACAGAGGTTAAATGAATAGAAATGATCAATTTTGGAGTGAACTTCGGTGTCCTTGATAGAGAGGTGTCCGATAAGGGAGGTTCCACTGTACAAATGAATATTACAGTAGAGCCTCCCTTAGTGGGCACCTGGTGCCCGTTAAGGGAGGTTATACTCCCACCTCTACCAGACAGACACTGCTCTTAAAGAACACCCAAGTAAGTCCGAAATTGGCCAGGTCCATTATTCTCGACCTCTGTAACAAGGACACCTCTCAAGTACGGACAATATCAGTCAGTACTAAGGGTGTCCTTTATAGAGAGGTTTATATGTACAGTGAAACCTCTATTAAAGACACGTCTGGGCCTGATAAATGCTGTCCTTAATTGAGAGGTGTCATGATTACAGAGGTCAAAACGAACAGAAATGACCACTTTTGGACTGAACTTTGTTGTCCTTAACAGAGAGGTGTCATCCTGGCAGAGGTGTCTGCTAAGGGAGGTTCCACTGTACCACTGTATGTATGGGGAGAATTATTTAGAATGGGAATGTGTTTACAAACTCTCAACAACAATAGCCTGATACTAGATTTCTTCCATGACACATGACTTCTGGTGTTGATGTGATGTGTTGCCATTGAGCTCTGGGAGCTGATCATCAACCATTATTTCAGCTGGGCCTACGTCATGGATACGATGAATTGACAATCCTGGGTGATGCAGGAGGAAACCGGATCTCTCAGATAAAACTTGTACATCTGAGACAAACATGGCCAGGAAATGAACCGTCTAAGGTCCGGGAGGGAGGTCTCCCGAGGTGGGGGCGGGCCCTCCCTGAATAACAGCCACCCTGTGTAACCCCCAGAGCAGAAACTAGGCCCACAATTCCCCTTCTAAGTGTTATCAGCAGCAGACAGTAGAAACATAAATCATCCCAGTGAAAGCTAGGCCTACCTGTCAAAAATGTACGCTGGAGATCATTTTTTGCACCCCACACTCTAGGCCTAACACCAGCTGTTGTTTTGTGAGGTGTACTTAGGCCTAACTATTCTAGATTCCTGGGGAAGTCGACATCTGGATCAACACGCTCAAGTGAGTTCTACTTTACTACCTTGTTATTTAGGACACCTCACCCACCGACCGTGCTATTGAGACCATGGTAAGGTTACAATCAGGGTTCACAGGCCGCTTCCCTCCACCACAGCAAACAAATGGAAGAGTACCGAATGGAAAAGGCAAGTAGGGCCCCTACAGTAGTAGAACCTCTCCCAAGGGACACCTCTGCCAGGACACCTTTCTATAAAGGACATCAAGGTTCAGTCCCAAATTTGTTGTCTCTACTCATTCCTACCTCTGTAATCAGGCCACCTCTCAATTAAAGACAGAATCCCCTGGATGTCCTCAGTTAGAGAGGTTCCACTGCTCTAATCTGCCGAGATGTCCTCTTAAAGGGGAAATTGTATGTAGGAGGAAACCGATGATGCATGAGGGGAACTTCAGTCAAAAGGTGCGGGGATCAGCCTGAACGGGAAGCCAGTGCGTCCGCCAGAGGGCACTGTGCTACATGTAGTATGCCTAGTACCCTCAAAAGAACAGAAAAGGGCCATTTTCTTTAATTTCATGGGGTTTTTGTTGATTTTGAAGAAATTAGTACGGTACCCTCAAAAAATTTTCCGGCAGAGACCCTGGAAGCAACAAGATGAACACTCAAGACAGTGCCCGTAATGTGGAGCACTTCATGACTTTGATTGAAGAGTACCGGTATTTTGTCAACTTGGGTCAAAAGAGCAGACTCAAACTTCCCTAAGTCCTAATTTTAGCCAGGCCTAAGTATTCATGTAGAGTAATAACTAAACACACAAACCAGGCCAATATATTGGTCACCTGATTGTGTTTATATGATCAAAACAATCCTCCAGAAATCTAGGGTCTACATCCGGTTTTCATACAAACTGTACATGTCACAGGCCCTCATCCACAAATCCATTGTTATGCTAGGGGCATCTCGGATGAGGGGAACTCTTCCACTTGCCAGACGAACACCTCCCAGCAGGATGTCGGCCCCCGGCCTGCTCAGAAACCAGAAGCCCTCGAAGTGATAACTGACCTTACATGTAATTCTTCAGGGGCACTTAAAGATCTTGCAGACCCTTTTTTCTGTCCTGGTGCTCCCACCAGTCTGAATATGGTTCATTTCATAGTGTAAACCATCCAAGTTGACACCTCTTTAAGGGGGGGGGGACACCTTTGTAATCAGGGACACCAAACTTCAGTCCCAAATTGGTTATTTCTATTCATTTTGACCTCTTGATAATCAGGACAAGCGTCATTAACTCATCTGCTGCCCCCAGGTCAGAGCAGAGAGTATCTTCTGCTGAAGTTTTCTATGTAATTGTAAAGCCTCCGAAATGAATACAGAATTGGAAAGAATTTGAAGAAACATTCTTCAGATGGTTGATAGGAACAACTTTCTTCAATTTTTTTTCAATCCATACCATAGGATTGAGAAAACTACGAAGAAAAGCTGTCTGCTGAACTCTGGGGACAGACGAGTTAAAAACTGCATTGTTATCAGTCCCGAAGTTGTCCAGAATACTAGTATGGCGGTCGATATTATTCTGCTCATGACTAACTTCCACCATTTGGCACGTGGCACCCAAAGGTTTCTAAAACAACAACTGAAACTAGGGAAAAATTTAGGTTTTCCACATACAGAATGGGATTCACCCTTTTCGATTTATTTCATTTTTACAACACATAATTTCCTTTTTTCAAACAATAATGAATAATCAACTTCCTTTTTCACAATAATCAATTGAGTTGAATTAAGAAAGCACGGCAGCCCTGTCTAGAACAAGTCAGTAACACGTCCATATTCACTGTAAAACTGACTCAGTGTGGTACTGGGATCAATTTCAAGTTCAACAACATGTCGAAGCTCTTCATCGACATTCATCCTTTGAATGACAAGTGCTGCCATCTTCAATAAAGCACAGAACTAAGAATGACCCATTTTGTCGAACAAGGCTCAATTTCATGCCCAGGGAAGGAAATCCCAGTAATATTACATGACGTATTGTACAACAGATTAGGATTACAGTACAGGGAAGGTTCTTGGACAATTGTGAGTCGGGTATTGGCTCATTTCAGAAAACATTCTGAAAACCATACCGATCATGATTCAAACAATGAATTTTGGAATTTGATATAACCGGTAGTCCTCTTATCTCAAAATATCTGAGAATCAGTTTAATTTATGAACTTGACACCTGGCGATGAAGACTGGACTTTCCATTCATGAAAATCTGACACTCCCATTCCTGCCGACATTTGTCCAATGGGAAATAAGACAGTTAACATCAATAAAAGCTGAGTTGCAACAGCTGCGAAACGGAACGATTGGTTGATGAATGGAGGACGAAAACATCTGTAACTCATTGAAACAAGGTCTCTAACATTTAAACACAAACACTTTAACAGGCAGTTTCATACAAAATGCTACCTTCAAAATTGAGGCAAATCCAGGCCTACTTTTTCCACTTTTTCTAGAAAAATACAATCTAGGTCACAAAATGTGTGAAGTAAAACAATTTTTATCACTTTTTTCAACATTTTTTTCCATCACAGACAAGATTTGCCGCAAATGCCATGAAAGTAACATTTGATTGAGTGGGAAAAGCCTCACTCAATACTGACTTAATGAATAAATTCAACTGTCCGACTGACGTCCAGAAACTGGATGTAACTAGTCTAAAACAATACAAATTTAGGTCAAAGTTCCACCCCTCAATTGTTGATTTTCATTCCTCAAGCGCTCGTTTTCGAGTTTCAATCGTTCAATTTCCTGCTGCAGTAAATGTCTCAGACGCGTTTCACTTGGCGTATTCGTACTATCCACAAGTTTTTTCACCTCCTTATTCACGCTGATGTTATTCATATCTTTAGTCTCTGGCGATTCACGTAACCTTCCTTCCAATTTTTCAACTTTTGCCTCGAGTTCGATATAATCTTTCACTAATTCCGTCTTCGTCATCGTCTGTAAACGTTCCGCATGAATATTTTCGTAAGTTTCCGTAAAGTCTTTGGCGATAAAACTCTCCTCGTCATTTGGCGAATCGTAGTATGCGTCGTTAGAATCCACGTTCCCTGGTTCACGACTTGTTTTATCCACAGGATCACTTAGATTTGGCCGATCGTGTAAAAACGGTGAAATGTTCTCATTCTTGCTATGGTCTTCCATAAGGAATTGTGTCGTGTTATACGGCGCCACCGGGTGGCCAGATGCAAACCGTTCCTCACGTTTCAGACAAGCACGTTGCGTCTCTCGTTCATCCAATTCCTTCCGCTCCGACCACGATAACTTGTTGTACGGACGCCATTTCTTATTATGGCGTGATCCACCCTTGTTTTTGCCCCGGCGATGCTTTTTCCTTGACTTAACATCCTCGTCCCCATTTTGGTCCTTTGCCCCACTGTCATCCAACTGGTCACTGCCAGTACACACCCCCTCCTCATCTGAACGTTCCACTGGGCGACCATCACCATCGTCATCACCTGACCAAGAATCTGATAAACCACGATCAGAAAGTATTTTCGGATCGACATCCATCGTCTCTGAACTTGAATTGTTTACAACGTCTGGATTTTCCATCACAAATGGCTAATTTACGGTGAAACGGTAAATTTTCTGAGCAACTTACATGGCGTGAACAGTCAGGAGCTCTGACCCACTCGCTGTCTCAACGTCTACTGAGCGAGCGGGAGGAGTGCGTAGTATTTATAACAGGTGTATCCGTCCGCGGTAGGGCAAAAATACAACGGAAATAATCCCTTATTCTGATAGATTTGATCGCGAAAACTTTGATGACATCAAATTACCTGAAGACTATAGATTCTCTGGAACTAATGATCTTTATGTGCCATCGTAGATTATTCGCAAGATCGTGATCACAATTCCCTTGTTTACGTGCATAAATATAGAGAAGTAGTGCAAAGAAGCATGGGCAATCTCCATGCACGGAAGTGGCGCGTGGATAGCTGCCTGGAGAGTGGCAATTAACGTAGACTGGTTTCCCTCTTTGCCGCTACACTCCGGCGGCGCTACCGTCCGTAGACTGGTTCCCGTCTTTGCCGCTCCACCCGCTGGCGCTCCTGTTTAGTCTCGCGCAACCAGCCCCTCGGTCATACTCCGAGGTCGTTAGACCGAGGGTCTGGCACGGAACGCAATTCTCATTGATCGACCTNTTCCCCTGACCCATAAGGCTCCGAGCGTTAACATGACAAAAGGTAAGGTTGGTGGCTGAAAACAGGTTTGTGCCAATATTTGGTCCAGGATGAACCTCAACATCGCCTGACAACATAAGTAACATATAACGTATGATAGATAATACCAAGAAGTGGTCTCCCATTAAAAGGAAAAACGAGATTAGTGTAAAAACGAAACCGAGCATTGTCAATGAGTAACAACAAGAACGATTCAATCTCACATTGTTAAATAAACCAATACTGGCCCTGTAAGACTCGAGACAATTACCCATTATCAAGCAATACAATTATAATACGTGAGCATAACAAGGCCAGTTTGGAATAAACTACACGGATGACAACACGCAGTGTAAGCAGTGGTGTCAAGAGGAACATGGATTTGTCAAAGTGCAAAGTACAAAATGTATCAAAAAAGCATTGGGCCTGATGAAGTAAAATGATGAATGAAATGAAGTAAATGAAATTATATACAAAAAACAGCAAAACAAATGACAGCATACCACAAGTACGTAATAGTGTGCAGCCCTGAAGGGTGCCATTACGATAAAAAGTAGCCCAAATATTACTGGTTTATGTTGGGATCTGTTGCTCAGATAGAAAGTACTAAGGAAGCAGATCACAAGCAAGAAATCTTACATGCACTTCAGTATGAAGGACACCAAGAACCAAGTATACATGTAACAAGAACTGACGATATGGAGGGCTATGCATATAAGATATTCGTCATATGAAGTAAGTATTATGAAGACTGTAGGAGATAGGCAATTACAATGACAGTTACACAGCAGCAACTCAACAACCAACGCTCAATGCACAAAATACTGACAACTTCAGCGCCAATGACACAAAATGACACTGAGGAAAAATGGGGAGGAATACAGGAGGTGTACAGCTATAGATCACGACAGTCAAGAAACAAAAGTAGATCAAATCAGCCATGAACAGTCAAGCCATTAACCATCAACGGAGGCAACATGATCCTTGATTGAGGAATGGTGTGTTTTACGTGGGTCCAGCAGAAACAAGAACTTATCTATTTCGACAAGCGATTTGAGACGGACAATTTTACTCGTGTCAGATTGTTTCACAAACAGTTTACCGTAATGCGTCCATCAAGAGTGCAACACTTTGTTCTTCACCATATTTCGAATGGTTCTATAACGAGAGGCACGTTCGTTAGAAAGATTCTCGTTGATGTAGATCTTCTTGCCGCGGAGTTTTCGTTCAGCGGCGTACACTGCGTCACGTGGCTTCAACGTGGTGAAGCTAACAATAATCTTATCGGGATCAGACAGAGGATGGCAGTTATCAATATCAACGGGGGACAAGGACACGTCGAGATACGCACTCGCAAAGCCTATGACTGCTTCTTCGGTGCACTTGTCGGATCCAATTGGTAGGCCAGATATGATCAGCTGGCGTTTGCGACCATACTGATCGAGTTGTTCCAAATCAGAGGCAAGGCGGCTTACTTCATCTTTAAGTTTGGCATTTTCGCGTTCAAGATCATTATATCTCTCGTTGGACAACACGATATCGGATTTTAGTTTCGCCACATCATTCCTGAGGACAGACATCTCGTCTTTAACCACCTCACGGACAGACGTTAAAAGTACAGGCTGGAGCGCTACGATAATCCTCTGGACAGAGTCCTGTGAAATGTCCATTGTTGGCGATGGCGGGTGTAAAGGGCTCAGCGCTGGTCGCTTTCGACTGCTTACTACAGGTGTAGTCACAGTGTCTGCACACTGTGCATTTGACGAATCAGTACACTCAGGTATGTAGTGCAAAGCATTGGATTGCGGAGCCCCCGTCACAGGTTGAGAATTAACACCAAATTCTCCAGTTACGTTCCCATTTTTTCGTACAACAGAATCGTCCGCCATAGCCACAGATCCAAAGGTCCAGTTTGAGCGTGTCTAGTAGGAGCTACAATTTTTCCACACACATTAAAAGTTGACACCACTGGAAGGGCAAAAACACACGACCACCTCTAGTCCGCCATCTTGAGATGTTAATTAACGTTAATTAACAATGGCATTAGTAGGGCTAAAGCCATAGATATACAAACATTGAGAACCCACAAACAAAAAACAACCAAGTCAAATGACATCTGCTTTGTGCATACCTATAACCCGTCTAATCTTAACATGCACAATGTTATTGCGAAGCATGTAGACTTTCTGAAACAGGACAAACTAGAGTTCAGTTGAGTCTGCATGCAGACTCTGGAGTCTCCGCCACGCGTGGCATGTCACACTAGGCCTATAAGAGACATGCACGGCCAATTTTGACCCGCAATACCACATGAAAGAACGAATGTAAGGTTTTATTGATGAAAGTGACGTAAACTGAACCGGAAACTGTTTATTTGATGTATTTTAATCCACTCTGCCTCGCGCAATTTGACTTCCAAAAGTGTCCGAGAATAGATTTTTCAGTGACGGCGGTCCTATTCTCGGACACCATCCCCATCCCGCCATGTCCTCGGACAGTTGCTTTTTGTGGCCAAAATGTCAAAAGGAATGACAGTTTCGTTAGGGCCTACCAAAAAACAGAATGCCGATCGGGAAATGGGGGATA
>NMRB01000337.1:262324-277131 GCA_002633025.1 Notospermus geniculatus | reverse complement strand
TTTGTAAGTGTCGTTTTTGGCCCTGACCCTTCAAGGACCCCCCAAAAATTACCAAGAGGGTATTTAGAGCTAAAAATGTGATTTTTCTCACTCTGTACCATACAACTTCCTGTAAAATAAAAGTTGGCAAAATCTAAGAGGTGATGTATCACACCCTAATGGTTAAGTGCCTGATTCTTAGAAAAACTGGCTCTTAACACTTCCCTCAAACGCGACATCCGACGGGTTTTCCTGGACTGCCTCGCATATCACTGTGGTGATTCGTACACTGACACGACGACCGTTTTTGTACTCTTCCTCTTCCAGTATGAATTTGACTCATCCAATCAATTGTTATTCGTGGCCAGAAAGGTGTGGCAGAAGTATTATGTAAGTACCTGGGTTACCTATTGGGCAATGAATAACAGGGATAGACAAGTCAGGGAAGGGTAAAATACCCGATATGGCCGTCCTGTCAGCGTGCGAATCACCACAGTGCATATGTTCATTCAGTGACCCTGGATTATGAAACTGGAATGTGTTTCACGGGAATCATTATCAGATTTGCAGATATAAAAGTATGATGAACCATATTTTGAAATTGGGTAATCGTTTTTCTATATTTTTTCAGATTTTTGAGAGAGGAAGTTTCCTGAGTCGTCTGGTCAGCATTTGAACTGATGGAAGTTTGATTAGCAGCACGTTTCCTTATCATTTCATCTGGACGTTCTAATTCAGTTTGAGGACATCACGACGACAAATTCTGGCCAGATTGGATTTCACACTATGGCAGTCAGATGGAAAACTGGACGTTGGCTCATATGTCATGAAGGATGGATTGAACTTCCAACAATGCCCAAAAGTCGCCTATCTTGGAAAATGAATGAACTTCGACCAACATCACAGTGAACAATTAGAATGTTCTAACCTGATGTGAATATTATTCTGATACTGGTACATTCTATTTAGGCTACCACAAAATTTTAGCCCGGTTATTTGGGCTTCAAGTATGGCTGCCAATCTGACTTGTTGATCTCTGGTGCACAATAGCCACTACAGTGCCTTATATTCACAAATCACATTTTAAGGGCACGCAGATCTATTAGTGAGGTTTCGCAAATCTGACGAAGTACAAAATACGAAATTGGATTTCATGACATAATGTATATCAGGAGATGGTTAGTACCACAAATATTGCCTGCTGCAAGAGCGTCTTTTGGCGTATGATGTTAGACCGATAGCGTTACGGTGTACAAAATGTATATCAAACTTTGAAATTTATCTTTCGTTTCCACTTCGTACATGTAGATATGAAGTGGAAATTGAAAAATTAAAGACGCACCCTAACTCTCTCGGTCTTACGTCATATGCCAAAAGACGCACTGGCAGCAGGTCCATTTGTGATACCAGCCATCTCCATTTCTGAAATACATTAGGTCCCGGAAATGAAGTTGAACTTCGTACTTTGTGTTACGTCAGATTTGCGAAACCTCAGTATTGTCAGGCTGATATTGAACAATAGGTTTCCCTCAAATAGACAATAGTTTACGCACTCTGTTAAAGTACAAGAGCTTCGAGAATAAGGTCCCCCGGGTAAGGTCCCTGGTTACAGCCATGGTCTCCACCAATTCATCTTTATTTTGTCAGCGTCTTGAGCCCTTATTCAACAACCCTTTGTACATGTATTAACTGAACAAGTGTAAAAGTCTTTTTTAGGCCGAGAGTGCAGAAATAAGGGGCCGTATTCGTCAAATGCATGGTGGAAGTGTGTGCATTTAGTGAAGTTACACGCATCTACCGGTAAGTCTTAATCGCACAATGATCACCCTTTTTGAATACGGCCCAAGGTGTTTGCAAATGGACAGTTGTTATGAAGGCTTCGTGAATAAGGTCCCTGATGTCGGCCTATCCACCGAAGTTGATATTTCCCTGGCCTTCATATGAGGAGGGCACACATGCATGTGGACAGAAAAGTGCACCAAGATAATAACGAGATTATGATCTGGTCCGATTCCCACTCCCGCTCCGATTCCGAGGTGCTAAAATTGAGATTTTTCAAGTCCGAGATAATTTTTCCAACCAGGCGGGTTCTATTCGTTTTAGAAAGAGTAAACACCATTGCTTTGGAAAACCCCGTTGTATTTGATGACGTAGTTCCCAAAAAAGGAATCCTCTGGAGTCGGAGTCGAGTCTCGGAACATTAGGCCTATCTGAACCTAATGTGCAAAGTATTTCCACTTCTTTATTAGAGATTTATTGGCCCAGACAGGGCAAGTAGAACATGGTATAGGCCATATTGCCACAATGCATGAATAGGCCTAGGTGTTCACTTTCACCCCTGTTGTCAACGGAACAAGGCTGTGTGTGTTGCTAGTGTGATCAAAACCAATAATGTCAAGACACAAAGCAATTTAAAGCCCCACTGTATTGAATGTGAAAAACGCAAATCATCGCCGCGATTCTCGCACGACGTCAGCGTCAGTGTAAAATGTACGTACTACGCTCTGTCAGAATACATTAGAGCTCTCACTGCAGTTTTTTCCAATGCGTGCTGAAAACTACGCCTTGATTCTGCGAAGTGCGTATCAGGCAAGCATTTTGGGGACCTTCACGAGAGCCCTATGGGACCTCTATGTGCACTCTCCTAACTTTTTGAAAATATCGTAAAATTCAATACTGTGGGGCTTTACGGTAAGTAAACGATTTGCGAAATATTCGGAGATGACTTTCCGATTTATTGTATACCGGTACTGTGTGTCGTTTTTGTGCTGTTATAAGAAATTTAAGTAATTCAAATAAAGAATTATTTGGAGAAATTAAGTGTGTAGTGCACATTTGATGGGATGACATGTCCTTGAGCCACTCTGCGGGGTAAAAAAGGGACCTAATTTGGCCACCCAGTGGCAAAAGCTGGAACTAAACCACAAGGGCTGCCACCTAGGGTAAAAAAGAGGAACTAATTTGGCCACCTAGTGGCAAAAGGAGGAACTAATTGGCCACCTATTGGCAAGAGGAGGAACTAATTGGCCACCTGGTGGCAAAAGGAGAAACGAATTTGGCCACCTAGTGGCGAATTGTGGAACTAAAAAGTCCACAGAATTCCCTCCCAGGGCACCCGGGGACCTGGATGGACGTTCACGGCACAAATTTGCGAAAATTGGGGAAACGGAGAAAAATAGTGTCCTTGTGTAGACTTGATCCAGGGATCCTCTGCCTTGAAGCCCTCTACCTTATCCACTAGGCCACGAGGGCTTCTTACAGGTATATGTTCGGATGTTCCTTTTATACCTGGAAAGTGAAAAATTTTCCTAAAATTTTGCCTTTCGAGAGTGTGACCATTGGCCCAGGAGAAAAATTAAATCCTGATCAAGTGGTGGGGACTCGTATCCATCTTCGAAATTTTTCGCTGGTGTTCGACATCTCTCAAGCAATTGTCTTGCAAGTCAGTTTGATTTTTCTGAAGTTTGTTTTCTTCAGTGCAATCCTGTTTCAATCTTCATATCAGCTCTGAGTTTTTCAAGTTGATAGGCTAGTTTTTCTTCCGTTCTGTCATGTCTGTTGAGACTCATACTCGTGCTCCAAGGAGGGAAAACTTCGAAGTCCAAGTAATCCTGAAGAAATCTTGTCTTCTTAGCATCGCTCCCAAGCACGAAGCTTGGAGGCGACGCTAAGAGACCATGATTTCTTCATGATGAGTCAGAGTTGAAGTGATTGGACTTTGACACTTTTTCATCTCCTGTCATCGTGACAGGAGATGTTGGAAACAGAGGGAGTTATTGAACTCTGCCTCTCTTCCACACACTGGAAAGGGAGGGAGTTGTGAACTCTGCCTCTCTTCCACACACTGGACAGGGGTCAAATGAAGTGAAGAGAATACATAGGATTATTTTTAACAAATACCGTAGGAACATTTATTCCATAATGGATTTACAATTCGTTCTCTTTCTTCTAATTACGAGGTGTATGTGAAAATTTACAGTAATACCCAACAGAAACTTGGCAAATTTTTCTCCAGTATTTCTGAGACCTTAACACAGAGAAAAGAGTCGATCAATAGACCTGTCTCACCTCACTCCAACAGCCGATCTACAGGAAATTCATGCATTACAGCTCTACATGTACTTCATTTTGGTTGAAATGATTACATCATTGAGAACTAGAGTTGTGAAATTGAGTTTGGGAGTCAATTTCTTTGAAGACTGCCCGAAAGAAATTCTGCATATGCCATAAAGACAGCTGACTTTAAATTTCTGTTGAACAGGATTTAAATTTCTGTTGAACAAGAATTAATTTCTGTTCAACAAGAATTAATTTCTCTTGAACAAGAATTTATTAATTTCTGTTCGACAAGAATTACTGTTAGACAAGAATTAATTACTGTTCGCCAAGAACAAATACTGTTCAACAAGAATTAATTACTGTTCGACAAGAATTAATTACTGTTCGACAAGAATTAATTACTCTTCAGCAAGAATTAATTTCCTTTCAACAAGAATTAATTTCTGTTTAACAAGAATTATTCTGTTGCAAAAATTATTATTCTGGTGGACTGCCGGTCAAAAGTGACGTCACAGTGAGCCACACTGCACACGCTCCATATCCAAAGGTCTGCACGGTGAGGGGACTGGCCCTTACATTGTGATTACATGTACATGTACAGCACTTAAATTTACATGATACAGATAATGAATTGGGCCACCGAAGCATCTTACAACCAGCATGGAAATTTGTAAAGATGAGGAACCTGCAGAAGTACACCACATGGCAGTGAAACAGAGCATAATAGTAAAGGCGGTGATAGACTGGCACGTAAGCGTCGGGAAGCGTTCAACCAATCAAGGAGGCGGTAACACCGACCGAAACACCTACAGAAGAATCTGATTGGCGGAATGCCTGCAGGACGCGCTGCGTACGCATCGGTCTGTCATTGCCTTTAGACTCAAGTTTCCAACCTCTTGCTGATCATCAAGTACCATATTAAAGGAACATTTGGGCTAAAAATGGCGCTTTTGTCCGCTATGTCCTGATCGGGTCACAATTTTGAGCTTATTGACCGAACTACATGATGCATCGTAATGGCTTTGTTTCGCCCTTTTGAAATACATTATGGAATTTTTGCTCGCAGTGCTGCTGTTGGGTTGGGAGTTCTCCATTCTTTCTGGGGGCAATTCAACAGATTCCTGATCTGAGGTGAACAATTACAATCACAAAGTAGTGACGGAAGAGTTTAGCTTTTGTCAGATAAAGTTATCAAAAGGGAAGTGGTTTTGCATTCAAGGAATAAGGAATTCTAAATTAGGTAAAAATGCATCAAAAACTGACATAAAAGCCTCTCAAAAAAGTTGACTCGCTATCTAAGTGAGATGGCGAAAAAGATGGTGAAGTAATGTCTATTTTATGGAAGAAAATACAAGTAATGAGTTGGAAGTAAGCAGGGAACAACTGGTTTATACATCTACCGGTAAATCAGCCAATCAAATGGCATGATTTATTTTCAGTTCTTCGGCCATTTTATTAGTGACACCTTTCTAGGACACGCAATGGCAGACCAAATAAAGTTTGGCGGCTTTCCTCCCCTTTTACCTCTTGCACAGAACTTGATTGTTACTTTCCACTGCACTGCTTCTAAACAATAAATGGGACGTTATAAAACATGGACTGCGATGCCCAAGCAGAGGAAAGCCTTAAAGGACCACGGTATTGCCACTTTTTCTTGACAGCTGGTGCCACCGTGCAACTCTCATGAATTTTTGTAGTTCGTCTTACTGCCACTACCGTGGCTCCCTCTACGTCGGCAGTCAAATAACGCATTTGAGATCCAATACCGTGCTCCTTTAATTAAACAAGCTTATCGAAACTATGCCAGTCTCTTGATCTTAACGATGTATTGTCCTGTATGCTGAAGATTCCAAGAATACTAGAACATATTAAAGATATGTGACCCGTGACAGCAGAGCGAGTTGGAATGCGCACAGAAGAAGACCCAAGGTGAATCAACGGTTTGTTGATTTCAGCACTGTCTGCCCATTGTGAAATTTGCCTTTTTCCATTTCTGTAACTGTTCTCTGGTGTCATCTTCTTTCTGGTGCATTCCGACTCATTTTGCTGTCACAGGTCATATACTTTAGGGATGTGACAATTTTCACGGAAACTATTCTACAACTTCAGTTCAGGAAGGCTGGGTATAAAATAAGTGCACTATTTCCCATAAATGTGATTGTTTCATGTATAACATGCTGATGAGATGAAGCCCTACATTCCTCAATATATTAAGTAACAAAATGGTGCTTTAATATGAATGAATTTGATGACGTTTTTATGAGTTTCTTGAAGGAAATATCCTGAACTGTCCATCATATCAAGTTGAAACATCTGCAGGATGTACTGGAGTTTGGGAAGTTGTGATGTCGGAAAGTTCATGGCATAGAAACAAATTTCTTAATGCAATGCAATCTTTAAGGCCTTTCTTCACTGAACCGCTTCACCCCACATACTCCTGTATGATGCCAGTGAAAATATATTTCCTGCCAGGCTGCCACTGAAAATTGACTTCAACCAGGGGCGGATCCACAATTTTGGAAAAGAGGGGTGCACTGTGCTAGAAACATTTACATCTGCGGTGAATTTCAATAATTTGCTCCAAATTTCAGAATTTCACAGTCAATTTTACAGATTTGTTGGCCGAAAGGGTGTGTGTGCGCTCCCTTGGATCCGCACCTGTGGATACTAAAACATGTTGCGAAAAGCGCATGTGGATGAAGGCCTCACAATTTCCCTCTATGGCGCCCCATAATGAACATTCAGTTTATTTAACATTTGGTTAATTTTTTAGATTTTCTTTTTTCTGAATTTCTTCCACGGAAAAAAATTTAATTCTGTGGAAAAAACATTTATTGCGTGGAAAAAACATTTACCGTATTCCACGAAAAAAACAAATTAACTTTTTACATTATAAACATTTATTCTGCGGAAAAAAACATTTGTTCTGCAGAAAAAATATTTATTCTGCGGAATAAAAATTAAATCCACTGAAAAAAGTTTATTCCACGGAAAAAAAATTTTTTCCCTGCAGAATTAATTTTTTTCGTGGAATTAATTCAGAAAATGAAATGGTCCATGGACCATGTGCTCACCTGGGTGAACGTACCAGAAAAACTAATGACAAATGTTAAATCGAAATGTTCCAGGGTCATGTATCCTCATTAGATGCACCTGACATGCCTTGGAGACAATCAAGTTACAGTTCAGGAGTTACTGGACTTTGAGCTTTGGTTTTGGCCACCTGGTTGCCAAGCGGCTAATCGAATTGGACCGAAAAGTGGTGTCATTGGTAACCTGACATAGGGGTGTATATGTACCAAGTTTCAAGTCAATAGCCCAAGCAGTTATGAAACGCGCCACCAAATGCCTAAATTTTGAACTTTGACCTCTGTGACCTTGAAAAGTCGGTCAAATCAAAAACCCCTTACTTATGTCATGCATCCTCATTAAAAGCACCAATGAACAAAATTTGGAGAGGATCCAGTCATTAGTTCATGAGTTATTGCACTTTTTGTGTTTTTGGTTTACGCCACCTGGTGGCCAAGCTAAGGGTCAAATCGGGCCGAAACTTGGGGTCATAGGTCATCTGACCAAGGGGTATATATATGTACCAAATTTCAGGCCAATAGCACCTGCGGTTACGAAACATGCCACTTAAAGGCAAAATTTTGAACATTTTCGGGTTACGCCACCTGGCGGCCATATTGGAACCTTAATCAGGCCGAAATTTGACGTGCTTGTAAAGGTCATCTAGAAGGAGGTACATATCAAATTTGATCGCTCTGGGTCAANGGAGGTAAATATCAAGTTTGAGCATGCTGGGTTGTGCCGTTCCTGAGTTATAGCACTTGGAAGATTTTCAGGTTACGCCACCTGGCGGCCATATTGGATGTCCGATTGGGCCGAAACTCCATAATTTTGAAGGTACCCCTCTAATACACGTTTATGCAAGATATGAAGACGCTCGGTGAAATAATGAAGAACTGTGGCAGGTTCGTTACTTTTGTCGAACTTTGACCTCTGTGACCTTGAAAAGTAGGTCAAATCAAAAACCCGTTATATATGTAATGTACCCTCATTAGATACACCTATGATAAAAATTTGGAGGTGATCCTGTCATTAGTTCAGGAGTTATTGCACTTTTTGTGTTTTTGGTTTTAGCCACCTGGTGGCCAAGTCAAGAATCGAATCGGACCAAAACTTGGTGTCATAGGTCATATGACCTAGGGGCATATGTGTACCAAGTTTCAGATCAATAGCCCCAGCGGTTACGAAACGTGCCCTGCTAACGGACGACGACGACGGACGACGACGACGGACGACGACGACGACGACGGACGACGGACGCACAACCATTGTATAAGCTCACCACAGGTGAGCTAAAAATTAAGAGAAATTAAAGAATTAATCAAACATTTAAAACAAACTGAATATCCCTAATGGGTCACCATATCCAACAATTCAAGACACTTACAGCCGTAAGCAAAGCAGAAAAGTTTCTGACACTTCAGCTCCGATTTGAACAAGCAAAGCCAAGAGTTCCATGTATGGATCGGTTCACTTTCAGCATTTTTCTGCTACATAAATGAAAGCAGGCCTGTCAGTAGGGTAACATCTCTAAAGATTAAGCTTTATATTCCTACATTTCAAGTCCAGGTTAATACAAGTCTACTGCACCCTAATGACATGCCTGCCAATACTGTAAATAAGGAATACATTTTCCATATTGCTCATCAGTTTAAACGGCATACCTATTGTCTATTTACCAGTTCATATATCACTAATTATCAGCAAATGTTTCCTTCATACATAATTTTAAAAATCTAATCAACAAATCTTATCCACCATCTGCTTCAAGAAAATTGCCTGTCACATTTCCTGATACTCCAGGCACTCATATCAATGGTTTCCCAAGTTTTTATTCTTGTCTCATCAAGGTCATACAACTTGGGTCAGGGTCAAGGTCACAAGGTCAAGGCTTGTTATTCACAAAGAATGGAGGCCAGTGATGTTCATTTGGTAGATTTTCTAGGTGGAGAATTGACTTAGAAGATACAGATAAGTCTTGACCTTTAAAATGGCTTCAAGGTCATTGACCTTTAAAATGGCTTCAAGGTCATTGAAATAAGATGACCTTGGTGCAAAACCACCAAGGCCACGAGGCTGAACTCAATTCTCTGAAACAGACAGTGGTAAGATGAATTTGTAGACAGCAATCAGCTGTTATGTCTATAAATCTAAGTCAGGGTTGGGATAATCTTCAATAATCGCTCTCATAACAGCAGCCGCTGCCAGTGCAGCGTACGGCTGCCATTCCTTGTTCTTATGTCCTTCAGTGTAATCAGCGACGCCCTGAATGAACATAAAATTGTCTTTACGGTTCCCAACAATGGACTCGAGTACTTGATCCATTTCAGTGTTATATGCAACAAGGCCAAATTTTCCAGCAAAGTCCTGGCGGAGTGTGTCATCTTTCAGAATATCTCGACCGGCACCCATTGGACCGGATCGTAGGCATGGCACACCAGGGACACGGTAATCTTTGTCACCCGTGGGCAATGGATGCCCGATCTCAATCACCTCAAAACCTCCAATGCTCATGAAAAGACGGTCAGTACACGGAGCAGGACGGACATAGCTCGCCTCTTGATCCGTTAATTCTGCCAAGCCCTCTTCGATATATTGCTGCCAGATGCATTCTGTCGGATTCGTTTCAAATTGTTCCCGTAGCCTCGCCGCAATTTCCTGCAGAGCGAAACTCTTCGGCGTCCAATCGCGAGTCTTGTATGCGATACCTTCATCAGTTCGTTTGTGTCGGTCACAGAAAACGTACATTGGTCCTCCGACCACCGGGTTGGAAATAATGACATCGCCAAGACGTGGATGTTTGTGATAATCAGTCATGTGGGGGATACCGCCACATGTGCCCACGAGGAGGACTGTCTCGACGTCCAGGAACGTACCTGAAGAGAAAGATCACAGGTTCAGGAAACGGGACTCCCACAGCAAGCCATGTTAACATGGGGGAGCGCCGAGGCGCACAGGTAAGAACTTCAGACTCAAGACCCAGAGGTCACGGGTTCAACACCCAGTCTAGCCACCATTTCGTACTCTCAGCTGGTCAGCTAATAATGTGATGCACTTTGTGCCACATCCCCCCCACAAAAACGATCCTGAAAACCTGATCTTTCTTCCCGTGAAAAAAATGTGGGGGTGGAAAAGTAAACCAATGACCGTTTTGCCATTACCTTAATACTACAATGGCCACTTTTACAGATTTATGTCATTTCATACTGAGATGAGGATGCTTACCTAGAAGTCTGGTGGTGGTGTTACCAGAGGAGATTTGTGCAGCTCTCTGACGGCCCAACATGGGCAGTTTGGTCGAAATGACTTTATGGTTGCCAATACTTCCGATGGTGTAGAGGTTGGATTCGCCTGAAACGAGGACAATATTTTGTCAAATGCCGTTTTTTACAGCAAGTAATACAGTGTTTACAGAGCTTGTGCAGATGACGTCATCATGGAAAAATCCGCCGTCTTGACCGTCAAATTGATGTCAGCGACCCACGTGGTGCAATTTGTCGTCAACGCTTCAACCATGA
This sequence comes from Notospermus geniculatus, assembly GCA_002633025.1. NCBI lineage: Eukaryota > Metazoa > Nemertea > Pilidiophora > Heteronemertea > Lineidae > Notospermus > Notospermus geniculatus. The sequence continues at coordinate 266,506 of NMRB01000337.1, read as the reverse complement.
CGCGATCTACACGTGGCGCACTTTGTCATGGACGGCAGCACGGTCAAAACTGACGTCATAATGAGCCACTGCACAAGGTTATACATGAAATTGGCCCCAATCAGATCTAATTTCGTAACCATAGCGACTGGATTCCTCACCTTCCTTCTTGTACTTGACGAATGTGGTCTTATCCCGCATCATGGCGTCCACCGCCTGTTTTTCATGGTACATAGCGGTGATGATGGCGATCGTTGGTCGCTGCCCAGTCGTGGCTGTGTTGAACTGTTTAACTGCTTTCACCTCTGAAATACACAAGGAATGAAAATGACATTACATGTATATTTAATAGAAGAGAGACCTCTTAGCCTCGATGCAGACTCCCAGTGGCGGATCCAAGGGGGGCGTGCCCAGCGCACGCCCCGCCCCCCTCCCCCCCCCCATTCAGCCACTGGGCAGCAAGTAAAAAGAAAGTTCAATTTGGCCTGCCCAGGTGCCAGGAAATCCTGTTGCTGGTACTTTTACCAAAGAATTTTTCCAGGGGAGACCCCCGCGTGGGCTTCGCGCCTTCGACACTCAGGGAATGGGCTTTGCCCATATTCCACACCCCCTGTTCGGCAATTCCTGGATCTGCCACTGGACTCCAGTGCCGCTCCAGCTAAACGTCTCAATTCGGCCGATACAAGTAAACATCTTCACCATTGCGATAATTCAACAAAATCATGTCAATGGGTATTCATTTGGAGCCTCATAATAATGGAGGGCAGCGTTGAGCCCCGCTGCAACTCTAAACACACCTGTTTTCTTGTCTTCCACCTGTCTCATGAAACCACCAACCTCCATCTTGACGAGGTCTCTGTTCTGGAGTTCTTGGAGCTGTGATTTGATGATCGCCTCATGTTCGGCACCGATGATCCTGCAAAAACGACAGTGTCATATTGAAACCTGGATGGAGAGTTCACGGACTTGCACTCTGAACTGAATTCCTGGGCTCTTCCATGGAGAATTATTCACTGTGTCAGTGCTTCCACCAGAGGGGGGACAGGGGGTCATGTCCCCCCTCAAAAAATCAAAAGTTGTGTTTTTGACCAAGAATTCTGTCAAATTTTCTCTATATCCCCGCTCACAAAAATTCCTGGCGGAAACACTGTGGGCCATATGCACCAAACGAAGATTATCTTGAACTCAGGTTGAACCACAGCTTTTCAATTGTTCAGGTTTGCCAGGGCATGATGTGACAATGGAAAAGTTGTGGCTCAACCTGAGTCCAAGATGATCTTCGCTTGGTGCATACGGCCCTGTGTGTCATGAAGGAATCTTCAATATCTAAACTGATGGAGCCTAATATTCAAAGGCCGCAATGAGACCACTGGTTTGAAAGTAGCCGCATACTTACTTGACTAAGTCGTCCATTGCGAGGATGTTAGGATAGGCCAACTCCAGGGTAAGTAGGAGTTGTTCTCGTATGATCTCTTCATGAGTTCGGTTGTCTTGTTTGGGGAGTCCTGTAAGATAATACGGCAATGATAAGGAAACGAGAAACTGAATCAAATTTCGAAAGACTTTGTAGTTGACTTCTGTATTACCACCAGGTGGAATTTATCAAAAGTTTCAAATCAGTACCAACATGAAAACAAGGAAGCACTGAAATGGTTGAAGATAGTTACTCATTAGACTGATTTCTGCTGAATATCCTTCGTCATAACCAACCCTAAACCACATGAAACCAACAAAGCCTATACCACAAAGCCAGTTCAACTTATCATACCATTCCATGCCTTTTCACAATGGTTACAAATTTGATGGACAAGCAATGAGAGACTGTAAGCCCAGGTCACACTGTGGCGACCTAGGCAGGCGAATCCCCGCAAACTAGAATGAAATGGTCCATGTGCTCAACCCTTTGGACATAATAGTGTAATGACAGAGAGAAGTGTGTACATGGTCCATGGACCATTTTATTCTAGTTCGCAGGGATTCGCCCACCTAAGTCGCCACAGTGTGACCTGGGCTTTCCTGTTGTCAGAGGCCACCACAAGTTAGCAGTCCTGGGACGTCATCCATAATGACGCGGACGCCATGGCTTACGTCTTTGACATCAAATTTTGTGACGTTTTAGGACCGCTAGCAGGCGACCTCTAACGGCAGGAAAGTCTCCCATTCCCAACACGGTCAGCATACAGTACGATGACAAAACTACAATAGAACCACCCAGACACCCCTCAACTGGAGCTGAATGTTGTTATTCTGGGGAGGTAGCCATTAAACAGTCGGTTAGCTGAAAAGAGTGCTCAATTCTCTTCAACTCAAATGGCAGCATAAACGGGACATTTGTACCGTAGACTGCAATCTACATGCTGTTATATTATCAGTAGACAGAACTTGGAGTGAGGCTGCAGTAAAGATTCCAGTGATCAAACTTGGGTATTGAATACGGCTCCAAAGTTGTAGTAGAGTAGATGCAAAGACAAAGCTCCATAGTCGAGTCAACCCATCAACAGAGCTCCATAGTTGTGGTGACCCCCCAACGGAGCTTCATAGTTGAGTCGCCCCTTCAACAGAGCTCCATAGTTGAGCCGACCCATCAACAGAGTTCCATTGTTGAACCGCCCGCAACGGTGCTCCATAGTGTTGAGATGTCCCACCAGCAGAGCTCCATAATTGAGTTGCCCCGACAGAGCTCCATAGTTTAGCCGACACAACAACAGAGCTCCATAGTTGAGTTGACTGTCCAGCAGAGCTCCATAGTTGAGCCGGCACCTCAGCAGAGCTCCATAGTTGAACTGGCCCAACAACACAGCTCCATAGTTGAGCCGACTTATCAACAGAGCTCCTTAGTTGATTAGATGAAGCAAACTGGAAGAGGCACTGGCCAAACAAGGCTATTGAGGAGGGGTTCACAGTTGAAAAGACTCAAGATCAAAAGAATTGAAGGGCAAATTAGGTGTTCAGTGGTTTGAATTTAGTACTCGCATCAATAAAACTTGGACTTAGTCTTCGATAGCATTCAGAACTTGAAATAAAACACATTGAAAGCGGGAGTTTCCAAGCATCTGTTCTAGGAACCTGCCAGGCCATTCAGTAGCAAGGACAACTCTCTTTATGAACCAGTTTTAGTAGACACTGGATGGAACCATCACAAGTTAGAGTAAGGAGTTGATTGAACTGGGCAGAGAAGCCAGAACGCAGCCTTCGTTACTGACCGGCCCCGAGCTGTGGTGCCTCGTTGGACACCAGGGGACGTCCAACTGATAGTCCCAGAGGTATCGTCTCTTTGTCAACTGCAAAACACAGCAATTATTCTGAATATTCATGGAGGGGGGTGAAATGGCAGAAATGACATGATTTTGCCCATCCCTGGAGTTCTATGGTAACTTATTTCAAGTTTCAGAGTGAGTGATATATTAAGACTGGGACTGTTTTTCATAAACACTAATACTGATTTGACGTCACCTGAAATAAGAAAAGATGCAAAAACAAATAGATACACATGTAGATAAAAAAATAGCGGTCTCCACACGTCACCAACCATCCTTACAGTTTGTCACAGTCAAAAGCCCCAAATTTGTCAAAAACAAAGTCCCACCAAATCCACCAAGAGGATGAAGACCTGCTGAGATTAAATTCCAATCTCCAAGAGAATAGAGGGCGATAAGATTCCTCAGGAGACCACAGACCCCTGTTTGTGTGAGGGACATTTTACTGGGCCACTCTGTACAGCCTAAATGAACTGAGACAAGGCAACAAATGTACGATAGAGAAAAATAGTGCCAATGGCACTGTGCCTGCTTGGCTTGAAGCACAGTGGTGGGAATCATCAGCAACCCCATAAAAGCCATTTAGGTACAAACATGCCAAATTGCCATATTAATCTCTTGACTAAGAACATGCAAACCATTAGAAAAAGAGCCAATTTTCGTAATTTCAGGTGAACTTTGACCTCTGTGACCTTGAAAAGTAGGTCAAATTAAAAACTTGGGTACTATATCTTATGTATCCTTATTAGATATACCCATGAAAAAAATTTGACAAAAATCCATCTCTTGGTTATGGAGAAATAGCACTTTCAGTGATTTTGGTTTTGGCCCCCTAGTGGCAAAGTGAAGAATCAGATTTCACCGAAAGTTTGTCTGTAAGTTGCTATAACCTAGAGGTACATGTGTACAAAGTTTCAACATGATAGTTCAAACCATTATCAAAATA
>NMRB01000337.1:155392-166452 GCA_002633025.1 Notospermus geniculatus | reverse complement strand
CTCTTGTATCTGTCAGTCAAGTGCCTCACCCCCCCCCCCCCATTTTAACTCCTTGTAGCCTATCCCTTCATCAACTCACGATCCACCCACGTGACCCGTCCAAGGCCGGCAGGCTTGTCAGATCCTATTTCCAATTAAAGGCGAAGTTGAAGGGTAATGGGATTGTCAAGAAGAAAAGGGAAAAGGTTAAAAGGGAGCGAAAGATTGGATGGTCAGAATGATGGTAGGCCCCTATAAACATTATTTAATCGATATCCACCAATGCCAACGAAAAAATAAAATGCAGCTTTTCCGACAAGAATGTCATTGTATCCATTCCTAATGGCGCCCACCGAATTACATGAACATATACATGCCGCAGGTAACATACCGTTCCTATATTTTTACATGGCAACCAATGGCGATGGGTATATTCTAGCTGTGAAAAACAAGTTTACGAAGTTAATTACATCACCCGCCTTTAGTCAAAAGGAAAATACAAATATAACGAAAACAGTTACGGAGGTTGCATCCCTTTTCCTGGGGTTCTTTGGACGTTCGGTTAGGATTGGTCTGCTTGTCAGGTTTGTGTAGAAAATATCGAGTTCTCGCAAAGCCCCTTAGTCTTTTCGTTTGTTTGATGCTCTCTCGTCGTGGCGTCGAACAATGCATGCAATGGGATGGCGTTGGCGATTCGGGGGCTTTGCGGAAACCCTCTATCAAAAATATATAACACGCAACATAATACATGTATATGGGAATGTAACCGTTATGAAAAAAATATCGTCTGAAATTAATTTCAACGATACATTTTTATCTTAATTCAACTGCATTTCAATCACAGCCTCGAAAACGTGCATCTCTCCTGCGTGACAGAGTAAAAAACGGAAACTGACACATATGCCACGTTTATCACCAACCTCACGAGTCATTGAAATCCCAATTCCAATTACCCCATCCCCATGTAATTTAAATCAATATTTTGAAGTCATTTGACAGCGGTTTTGAACGTGTTATTACCCACAGGACGGCTATCCGTCCTAAATCTGAGTTCCTGTACCACATGATTAGTGTTGTGACCAGATCAACTTTTCGAGAGGTGAACTGGCGGGGTACTCGGAGATGATCTGCCAATGGTAGGCGCTGTTGTTTCCATTGTGGCCTATGGACTGACCAACCAATAGCTCTGTTACTTATATGTTGTGGGCTGGATGGGTAATCGGACATGAGCGGCCAATGGGTTCTTAGAGTAGGCCTACTTCAAGACGACCTCAGAAGTACCAGTTACGCATTCGTTCAAAGCGTGATATATACATGTAAATGGGTTAGGAAATGTCTTTCACACAGTGTCGCATATTGCCTACTTTATCGACCTGTCTAAAATTGACAACATATTATTTGAAAACTCTTTAGCAACAAAAGAAGTGATTTTTAATTAAACTTAACATGGTACGGATAACTTTAAAATGTTTGTAATGCACTTCTCGTATCCACTATTTTTTTGCAATCCCAAAATGTTGTTTAGCCTAATGCTGATGAACCAACTACATTATTACACCGAGTGCATGGAGGAATTATACTGACAGTAGAATTCCTCCACGGTCAGTGGTATTTAAAAGCTGCTCGTACAGTCGAGAACCGTGCTTTTTGTGCCGTCTGCGGCACTTCCTTTCTCACACAATGTAACTAGAAATACTGATCTCATGCTCTGCTCAAAGAAAGTCGTATATTAATCCGTTCATTGCCAGTGGAAAGTTCCTGACGAACAGAAAAATCTTCTGTTCTGAAAAGCCCCAGGTGTCAACCGGGGACCTCTGAGGTGACAGGCGCCGATGTTTTGATTGCGGCACCGTAGGATTCTGACAGACCTCGGGTACAACATGACCTGCAGATAATACAACTTCCTTCTCCGAATCTAACGTACTAGTATTCGCCCCCATCACGGAAGAAAGATTTCAGCAATATCTGTCTATTGTGTGCAGATCCACTCAGCCATTAGCTGTTCGTGGTTCTTTCTGAACCACGGCACCTATAGCTGCCGTGGGTAATTGGGGACCAATGGCAGTGAACGGTAAAACGAAACAGGCGCTTGTTTGCCTTAGACCTGCGTGAGCAGCATAAGTGAGATGTAACGCAAATACGACCCTCTTGTATTATTATCTCAGGAATTTTGCACCCTCGAGACGGTTGTCAGCAAATATATAAAGGATACAGTAGCGTGTTTACCCCGACAGCAATAACGGAAGGCCGATTGTGCCGGATAATATGTAAAACCAGGCGCACCGGTGGTCATTGTCGAAACAGAATGGAAGATTAGAAAAAATAGAAGAATGATAAGTTCTGATGTCATGTTTGACGAACAGGAAAAAAACAACAATAACATCTATTCTATTTGATTGTGTGTTGCTCTCTCCTACACGGTGCAATTCCGGCTGCAGTCGAGCAGCGTTTGGTCACTCAACTTTAAAAACACCGCATTGAGATTTGCCGTCCATGGGCGCCTATTAGCCTTAGCTGAAACCAACGGCTATCGCATGAGTCAAACGGTAGTTAGCATTGAAGCCGATGATCCTAGTGTTAAGCGTCTGAAAGGATGCCTTCAGTCTATGGAATTCCCCTAATGTAGGCTACTAATTGTATTCAATGAAAGAGATCTAGTCACGAGTGCTGACAGCACATGTGCGTACAAATTCATGTGGGTATTACACGTGGGTAGGCTTCATGTACATTTCAACAGTAGGCCTTGAATCTGAATTTCAAAAAAATAGAACGAAAAATTTGACCATGTACCTCAAGCATCAGGAGATTGCCATTCCAATGCCTTGGACGCCATCAAATTGGACAAATTGACCTGTACCTCAGTTTCGGGCTCTATAAATGCATAAAGCAGTGATCACGGAAGTGAGCTTAAGTAGGCGCCATTTACTCTTGTCCGGCAAAGCAATTGCCTTGGTCATCTATCAAGCCATGACATTTGTCTATAAATCATTTTCCAAGAGAGTACAAGCAACATGAAGTCAGCCTTTGCCTGTTGCATATGGGGTGTTGCTCCTGTCCTGGGTTGCTCCGGGGATAATATAAAGAGGACACGCTATGTTTCGTAACATGGTTTCGTGACGCCGTCGTGGTGCATCTCATTATGATGACCTCGTTCATAGCGTTATGGTTGTAGCGAATTCTAGGTGGCGAGGTTGACCATCTCGATTGTACATACAGACCGATCCACAGGGACTTGAGGCATGCATTGCAGGGGTGGTGGGCGTGTTACAGAGGTCCAATAACAAACCCCCGAGTAATGCCCCGGTATACTGACGTATACCTAGTAGAAAAATAACTTTTTCTACTAGGTAACCTCAAGTCCCTGTGGACCGATCAGGACGACTGCTCGACAAGACTGTTCGAATCTACCTCTTTGAATGATCTAAGTTATCAACATTAGCAAAAATTCATAAGCGAGCCGCTCGCCTTAAAAAATTTTGATAGGCCTATTAGGCAGGGAGACTGTTGCTACAAATAAAAGCATGAGTTGAAGTATGGGGAGTGGTACATGTACTTTACTTAGATGAAGGGTCAGTAATGGTATCACAGCCGAACTTCTCGAGGGAGGAAAAGGATGGCGGCCATTTTTTGGCTCACCACCTGGGCTTGTGTCGCCAAAGGCTTCGATGTAGTATCAGTCTATTCGAGTTGCTACCACTGGCTATGTGTGGGTTGGACAGGACACCGGTGTATTGGTTCCTGATGCTGCCGCCAGGTGAGGGTGCACATCTCCTAGAAACATGGTTTTTCATGCTGACCAAGTACATACATGTACATCATCGCACATGTACATGTACCTTGTGCCCTGTTTCAACTTTTAACTGTAGGCCCTACATGTACCCGAACGATATGTGGTGAATTAATTTTTGTTCTCTTTTTTATCTTTGCAGCCACCGTATTTAATCCGCCATGAAATACGTGCACCAGATATCCATCAGTATCGCTTTTCTCCTGCTGCTGCTGATAGACACCACGTGTTACGCACGCCACATCGACTGCAGGTAGGGCGATTACAAAATATATACCGTACATACTCAGTTATAGCGACAATGGGGACGATAGCCGACTTTTTTCAATAGGTGTCACTAGTGGTTAAAACTATTGAAATGAAACTGACATCCCGGTCCTGATCAATCTCCCACACAAAAGGCGTCCATCGTATTAGGACCGGGTTTCGGTGTGCTGCCCTCTGTCGAGCTCTAGGATCCCCATTACCCTCATTTTCGGTGTTCATTGTGTGAGGTTCCCACCATTGTGCAGGTTTTACTGCAATTCGTATTCATACCGTAAAGTCACGTTTAAGAATTCATGTTCACAGGTCCCAGAAGTAATCAGTAGGCTATTTCATCGACATTTCACCTCAGACCCCATCGAAGTGGGAAGGGATTAGCGGGGTAGAGCCAATCAGATGAAAGACCCTTTTTCCATGCATGAGTACTGGTAATACTGGCATACTGATTTTGTAACTCTCAACATGTTGGTTACACTCCTCTCGCAGTGTTTTGTTTCGCTCCGTACCTACGCTTCACAAACCACTGCTTCGAATGGCCGGTATTCTGCCGATTTACCGCCAGATGGCACCACTACTGTCCAACCAATCAGCGCCCGCCATCAGGCTGCAACTGAGCAAAATCCTAAAACACTTTCTCCAGCGCGGCAGTGGGAACAGTAGTGGTGATCTGGTGGTAAATCGGCAGAATACCGGCCATTCGAAGCAGTGGCTTGTGAAGCGTACGTACGGAGCGAAACAAAACACTGCGAGAGGAGTGTACATGTTGGTAGGCAAACCAAAACACATGTCAGTCGATGTGATTGGTAAGGAGAGAGCCGAATCTGCCTACCAAAACTGTGACGAGTTGGATTGAGTTATATTTTTGCAATAATAGCGAAAAGGGCAAAAGCAAACAAATTCACCGGCAAATTTTGCCTGGGAGGCCTTTTCTGTGGCTGGACGGATTCTAAAAAGAAGACGCTTTCAAAGAAGGAAGGGAAGATAGGCCTACTGAACGCATCGAGGCAAAGGGAGAAGAATACAGTGAATACCCCTTAAAGGGATGGGTTTCTCGACCGTTGAATTGACTTTTGTGTTGATAACTAAGTGCGCCCACCAGTTCCTTTGGAGAGGTGACATCTTAGATGACGAACAATGGGCCAACTTCCATACCCCACAGCAGAATTTTTACTTAACCGTACTTTTCGCTTTCATAATGTTGGTTTGGCGTTGTCTTCGTATTTCGGGGAGGCACTTCCGCCATGAATTAGAACCTGCAAGCGATGTCTACGCGGACATGGTGTCGTCAGCCAACACACCTGTATATTTAGGCCTTAAGGTACATGTCAATTATATCTAATGAAGTCTGAAGCTGTTGTTGTTCATTTGAAGTTCTTAGGGTCTATGTCGGTGACGGTCCTTCCCAATACGTAGTCGTTCGATTCCATTCGAAGTGCATATTGTACCAAAACGGCTTGTATTGTCAACGGCTGCTCCTTGAGTTCCCCAGAAAGGTTTCTGGAGAGACTGGGGTAACAATGTGAAGCGCTTTGAGACTGACGGTGGGTTCAGAAAGTTTTCCACGGCGAAATTAGGCTGGACGAGATACTGAACGAAAATTTGTTGAAATCAGCCAGGGACAGGACTACGCATGTCGGTTCTGAAAACGAGGCTTGGTCCAACTTTTTTTTCACAGAAGTTATCACCCGTTCAGTTAATTTTTGATCATCAAGTTTGTTTGCCTCAAAAAACTCGGACAACCGTCATTTCATCTTTGTGTTCTTGCCTTGGGTTGCTGCGAACAAGTTAGCCATCACAAGAAAACGGTTCGGGAATCATTGGACAACAGAGACTACGACAGGAACAAAGCCAGCATCTAACTTGCTCCAGGCCCAACCCCAACAAAATAAACGTTGCACAATACCACAAAACCACTTCTGTCCACAATTTTATATTACAGGAATTAAAATACGCGAAAATTAAGTAAGACACCTCACGCGTCTTTACTTTCAAGATGTGCACAGGAAGAAAACACACAAAAGTCACTGTATTCAAATTTTTATCTGGAACTTTTCCACTGTAGGCCTAATATCCTACAGTCTCAAATCAAAGAGCTTCTTCATCCTTTAACGCCGCGGCCTTCTGAGATATTCTGAATTCGGATAGGCTATTATCATTCCTCTGTAACTTGTTCTAGGGTATAAAACGTAAGAACGACGAGGTGAATGAAGACATAATCTCGAGAGACAACTGATTCAGGTATTCGGGGCGTTTAAGCGATTTAAACACGCAACGGCGTTGACGAAAACCGCGGTTCAATTTTTCCTGGCGGTTCGCTCGGGCACGTCAGTGTAAACCATGTACACCATGCATACTGCGGCTTGAGGCCAATATGGCGGCATGAACAATGGTCACGCGATTTTGTGAAAAACCTTTACAGCCGTGTGACCCGAAGCAACGCTGTTTCATCACGCAAGTTTGGCGATACTTTGAATAGGTTACCCTATAAATACGGAGAAAAAGAAAAAAGATGGAAGCTGAAGTAAATGTTTTGCAAGAAGGTATCATCCAGTTGGGTTTTGAGCCAAGACCTATTTTGTCTCTGATTTAACAATGGGGAGTTTTGTTCGAAACGGCGGCTGCAACAAAAGCTTCTGGCGTTCACTTAAGCCTTATCGCTTTCAGTTGCGCTATTTAGATTTATTGCCAGGATAAATTTAACAAGACGATACCGACACGTTTTTTGACAGTCAAGCTCCGACCTCGCCCGGTCACAGAAAAACGTTGATAAACAGCGCCGCAGGGAAACTGGCAGCTGCTTTGAGCGGAAAGGGAAATGCAGATACCGTAAAGTGAAGACTGCTTTGTTTAGAAGTTTAAGAGGTAACGAAATAAAAAAAAGGCCCCAAACCACTCCCACCGACACTGGCAGTGAACAGGAACATGTAAATCTGTGTCCCCCTAAAATTTACTTTCTTCAAGAGAAAGGAGGTTAATCCTCTTCTCAGCTGAGTTCAGTATTCGAAATAACACCAGCTCCAATGATAGCCTGATAGAAAAATAGATAGAAAAGATAGAAAAAGGACATGAAACCGGTGTAAAAGGTGGCAAATGTTTTCACTGCAAGTTGTTGTAGTGCATTTACACTGGACCCTGCTGTGCAAGTTAAGTGAAAGCATTTGCTACCTTTTTTGAACATCAGCCATTATCCCCTATAGTCTTAATTTACAAAACAGATTCTTGATTCAAAACAGATCATGATTTCTTTCTACAGCCAACCACCTGGAACACACCAATTCTGCCCAGGCCGTCAACGATCGGAAGTAGACGTTGAACTGCCGAGGACAGTCAACGAATACCCAATTCGCTAGCAACAAGTCAAAATGTTCTTAAAATGAGCACTGTAGGCTAAATCATTTTTTCTATAAACAAAACCAACATTTTCAGATCAGCATCGTAGGCCATTCAGACAAAAAAGTCACGTGGTAATGCAAACTGGAAATATTACCCTCTGTACAGGCAGTTGCCGATTACCGCTCAGGGCCAAGTATCTGTCTTGGATCTTCGATACCATTGCCCTGTATTCCGTTTTAGCAACGGCATCCCAACCGCCACCTGCGCCTGTCGTGCTTTTTCCAGATCGTTCCCTTTATCGACTGACGAGGTGCACTGGCATGGTAGATGTAATGTACACAATACACATCCACCTTTTTTCAATTTCATAAGAAAAATACTATTTATGCGTTTTCAAACCCCTAACTCTTAAAGGAGCTGGACGTCCAAGTTGTAAACACTCACTCCCTGGTTCTCTATCCACACGACGCCTGCGTGCTGCCACCTATTGTCGGTGATATGTACTGACGTGAATATCGTGAATGAGTTGCATTGGACCGGGCACCAGTCTAACGATCACGGGGCGCTACTGGTGCTGCCACCTTCACGAAGGAATAAAACTAGTTTGCTGGCCACTGTTTGTAAACAAACCAGTTTGTTTACAACTTGGACGTCGAGCTCCTTTAAATAAAAAGTGTTACATCCGTTAGTTCTTTAACACAAATCAGAAAGTTGTGATTTCATCGTCAACTGCATGTACGCCAAAAATGGAAATGAGGCTCATCGGATTTCACTCCGAAACCTGAGGCTACACGTTGCCGAATGCAACATACATGATAATTGCATCAACCCGGTGACCGTTTGCGTTGCCACGTTTCCCATGGTCGCTGGATGAGATGCAGCGCTAGTCACCGACTCGATAAACTTGCCGACACCACATACGTCAAGCAGAAGAGAGTATTCGGACTACATCATGCAATCACTGCGTGGTCGAAATGAGGAATGATTGGCTGTAATTAGCAAGAATAATAGCCAGGGTTTATATGATTTATCCTGCTTTATGTCAGCGGAAACCTCTTTACACCTCGCTCTCTCCATCTGTCTAACTTCATATATTGAACCTGGCTCAGATCGAGGACAGAATCTTGACACGCTAGATTCGCACTTTCGACTTGAAGCCCAACGCCAGACTGAAGGACATATCCGCGGACCGTATTGTTTAGCGGCACCTTCACAGCTTTATGCGCGACTCCGCCCTCCAACCAAGTATGCCTACTCTACGCTACAGTTTAGGCCTAATTCAAAATAGAACTGTTCAAAATTTTCCTTATCACAACTTGTTGGGCCTCCATTTCTCTCGGTGGGAGAGATTAGTTCCCGATCTCACCATCGTCCATATTCCCGTGATTGTTTCCGACTTGCTGATTGGTCAGTAAAAGTGAAATCAATGGATTTTCAACCAATCAACGCGTTTTTCATCGCCTATGCCGATCTCATTATTTAATCCTACCGGTGGGATTTAGAACCAATTTCTCACTGTGGAGAGCTGCTTGTCAGAATACCTGTGTGTGTGTGTGGGGGGGGGGGGGGCACTGCAAGCGCATCTTGCAAGCGATTGGAACTGCCGTAAAACGGGATTAGTATAATTTCAAGAAAAGCGCTCCTCAGCGCTTCAGAATTAAGTTTCTTGCGGTATTTGAAACTGAAATCTTCCACACCTCCTCGTGAAAAATGTAGAATTCTATTGAAATTCGCCTGGAGGTATGAATCTAGCGTAGAGATTTTACAAGAGAAAAATAACTGAGGCTTAAGAGGGAACAAAGTTTAAGCTCCCGACCCGCTCGTTTCATAGCTGTTGAGTAAAAATTCTTCTGAAACTCGTTTTTCAACAAAGGCACACCTGCTCTTTATCGACACAAATTAATTATTTCACAATCACGCATATCCGCTTTTAAAACAAGACTGTTGTTTTTTATTTGGAGTGAGAACTGCCTCGTTTTGCCCCATTTTGACCACTCTCCGAGCTTTGTTGCCAACCCGGCAAGGCGGAGGTTGGTTTTCTGACCAGACGTCTTCGAGGGGCTTTGCAGACAGCCACAAGACCCACTGAGCAGATAGGAAGTCTTGTATCTAACTTCGTTTCCCAACCAATTTTCATTTCTGTACTTTCAGAAAATACGTATTTGCACCGAGATGTCGAGGAGTATCAGCCAAACGATCCGGCCCTGTGACAAACGAAGAGATCTTACCCGAATCAACCAAAGACGAGACGAAGTAGGTATAGGGCCTACCCATATTCCCCATCCTGAGTACATGTATGTGGGCCTCCAACGTTCGCCCCTACCTCACTGCGCACGTAGTAAGGCGGCTAAGCCGATCCATCGTTCATTTTGTGACAAAAGCACCAAATCAGTCTGGCACATGTAGATTTCGCCATATCTTTTGTTTTAAGGACGGGAGCCCGGACGAAATCGGACCCTGATGGCCGCCATCTTGGATTCCAATATGGCCGCCAAGTTGGAAACTTTTCCCATATATCTCGGATTCTAAGAGAAATAGAAGGATAATTCAAACTATACCCACATTTTCGGGGACGCCTCAGGGTGATACTCCCGATGAAGTCCCTCACTTTCATCAACTTGTTTTCTGCAGCCATGCCAAGTATACATGTATACTGAAACTCGCCCTAGTTGCACACTTTCGATTTTCTTCGTACTATAAAAGCGTCTGTAAAATGCTAGACAATTCAAATGTCACTATACTTGAGACCAACACACGCTGAGCGATCCTCCAAGCAAAGACGAAACCCTTACTACACCCTCCGCATCGTTTGAATGTATTTAAGTAAACAGTCTTTGATATTAACGCAAAACTAATCGGATATTGGCCTGGCTAAGGGCGAATTGATTTTTAATACGGTTCTGGAACCTTTGAAGAGCCGCTCATCGCTAGCTGAGACATAGATCGGCAGTCGCCTCAAGATGCGATAGAAATTAACGCCCCTGGTCATTCTGGGTAAACAATCGAAAAATTCTCACGCGTATAAAAACAAACGGGGTAATCTACTCGGGCATCGGGTTCTCAGAGTGGCGCAGTGGAGACATCGGAGGTTGTCATCGCTGAGGTAAGGGTTCGATCCCTCTTCGGACTCAGTCTTAATGTGTTGGAGAGAGCGACTCTCTTTGATAATGCAGGGCCCATATTCATAAAACCTTGCTAGCTTAGTTGGATGCTAATAGTTGTGTACATTGGCCTGTACAAACTAGGCATTTTAGCAGGCAACTAAGCCTAGCAAGGTTTTATGAATATGGGCCCAGGTTTCTCCGGGCACTCCGGTTTCCTCCCGCTATACATTAAATTACGATAACCCAATGTTGTCTATATTAATGCCGTATTTGAAGGTCCCAGATCTCGATTCAATATTTATTTTACAAGCAGGCATCGGGCTGTCAGAATGGCGTAGTGGAAATATCAGCGTTTGTCAGCTCTGAGGTTACGGGTTCGATCCCCGGTCATGTGATGTCTCACTTGCCATCTCTACATCCCTGATTCTTTACATTTCAGTTATCTACTAGACGACAACCTCGGTGACCTAGCCACACTTGCGCAGCTTCAACAAGGAGCAGATATATCAGGAAAGGACTCGGCGTGGTTTGGGGACGAGGTGGACACTGGGGACCAAACGAATCAACTTAGAGTAAGTCATCTCGACTTTTTT
>NMRB01000337.1:104253-138011 GCA_002633025.1 Notospermus geniculatus | reverse complement strand
GCCATATCATATTGTCCGTACATGGATTGATGAAGTTATGGCTTATTTCAATATGACAGCTGGGAACTGTATTTATTTATAGTGGATAGGTTGGTGAATAACAAAAATCGATGGCGTATACTGCGTACCAACGTACGGTAATTTGTACACTGTATTGAGACGACATAACATGAACGGTATACGGATCCAATGTGTTGCTCAGCTGTATTGAGCGACCGGTGAATTATACCTGGAGCTAGGTATTGGTCATGGGAAGAGAATTTCGAAAGCGTACCCAAAACCAATATTCAAGACAACGCTGAAAGGAACGGCCCAGTCACTGGCATTATACCTTTTGAAAGCCCTAAAAGAGCCCTGAACAGTTCAGCTTTAAATGCTATTGATAGCCAAGGCAGCCTGGTTATAGCCTTCGTCGGTTTCGCCTGCATTGGCATGATTGAGGTGTCCCCGTCCCTGACATGCCTAATCAATCAAAATGTCCAGCCTTGTGAAGAGACGTGACGTATCGCCAAAGATTCCAAAGGACTTGCGGATCCGTTTTCAGTCGACTGATTTCAATTCCAGCCTCACGGCACTAGCCTGCCCACGATAAAGAACAATATACTTCGACGAAATAAAGCCTGCCGTAAATACCGATCCGCAAGTGTTTCGGATGTTTTGGAGACGAGGTCACTGGAGAATAAGAAATGATTGTACAAATTCTTCCGCCAGAGCGAAGAGTGGCAAAATAACTGGCCAACTCACCAAAATACACTTCCTTGTTGCAACTTGGACACTTCGGCATATTGACTCTGAAAATGACGCGACCCGTTCCTGAACGTCTAAATGTGTCGCCTGTTCCGCGAGGACTCACAGCGAATGATGAATTCAGTTCGAGGCATGCAGACGACACCCAGCTTTGCACTCGGTTCTATTTTAATAACTTTTCGCGACCAATAAAGAATTGCGCTCGTTCTCAGACATGACTGTGATAAATAACCTGTTGTGAATACATGTATATCTATCAGCTGAAGCCGAGGGACTTGTCATGACACAGTTTGATAAGTAAAGCTTTCACGGTTTCGTCCAATGATCGAACTTTCACCGAGTTTCTGTGAATACAGAGGTCATGGTCCGTAGATTATGTGGGTCGGTGAATGACCTACTCGAGCAGGTCTGGTCACGGCAGACGATATAACCATGAGTCGAAATCGGTCCTTTGAAATTTTCTGGCATTACTTTGATTTCGGACTAATGCCGGTATCTGCCCGGGGTATCTGCCTATATTGTCAAATGGACTACATGTACTTTCGACTTTTTGTCGATCTGAACGCCCTATGTTATTTCAACTGACACCTTCGCGTCTCCCATGACCAACGCCCTAGACGAACAATGATAATTGTACACTTACCAATTTCGGTCACCACTTCCTTTAGTTTACGCCGTAAAGTTAGATACTGCACACCAAGTTTCACGATTCTAAGGTAAGACACAGGGCATGCAGGGCTTGCCATCCCTGTTCACGACGACGACGACGACGACGATCGATAGGCTCCAACATGCGAGTCAAGAAACGAAACATCACGACGCTCTTTTGAATATATTTTTGGTATATTTTTTGCTTTTACATGTACATTATTTTGAAATAAAAACTACATGTATAGTTACTTGTTATATATCATCATCTTCCTCTGAGAGTGGTTACAGCTGTCAATTAATCATGAAATCCTAGAATTCGGAGATCCGCACAGAGCCAAGGGACTTGATTTGTTTTGCATCCTGAATCACGGCCTGGTTGCCGTCCTGTTACCCAGGCTAGCTATCCAATAAATTATGTATAGGCCTACACACGGCAGGATGTGTCAGCCGACGATTTTTACAGGTATCTGAAATGGAAAAAAATGAAAGTGTCATAAAATATGTCGAAATTTTCCGCATTTAACACGCTCAGTCATGGCGCTAGAATATCTACATGTATTTTTCAATTTCAGACGTCGATTCTGCGTACTTACATGTACTAGCGTATATACATGTAAAATATAGGGGCTAACATCCGCAATGACGCTGTAAAGGCCAATTCATACTTTTCCGTTTTGCGCTTGTCCGTTTTCCCTCGGTCTTTATACACGAAAGTGTCCTTACCTAGTATTTATGAGATTCTGTCCCTCCATGACCGAATCCACCGGGCCCGAACAAAGCAGCGTAGCAGGGTTTGTTACAGTAAGGTTTATCATCGTGCTAAAAAAAATAAATGTGCTAGCCTAGAGACTATAGAGACTGATGGAAATCGGTAAATCTGCAAAAGACCGTGTGAATATCATGTGATCTAGAAGGAAAACGAAAAATTAGACATGGAGATGTGCAAAACCTGACTTCAGCAATTGCTTCAAGAAAACCCGCACCGCAAAACGGACTGGTTGGTGTAAACGCACTTTAGAAGAGGAACTTCTGTCGCCAAAGGCCTTCTGTGCGTAATTGGGTACATTGTGACAAATATCAATTGAATATTCCTCATTGCAAGAGGTACATGTATTTTTCTGAACATCTTTTACCTCTGCATGACTTCCAGGTGACAAAGTCTTCTTACACTTTTCGCAACGCAGGCAGGGGCGATGCCAGTCTTTACCCAAGGATGTCACCTTCTCAGCTGCAAAATGGAAATGGTGGAAAAGATTTAAGTCAAAAGAAGGGAACTGACAAAGGACGTAGAGAAGTGACCTGCTGGAAAAATGTAGTCAGTTTTAGCTCGTCGACGAGAGTAGTCAGCCGCGTATGATCTACGCTCCCGTTCGGAACCCGCGTATTTGATTCAAACCCGCAAAGGTTACTTTTGAGCCCGACTGTAGCAATGCTTGCCGTGTCTGGGCACCTTAATTATTGGAAATGGTGGAAAAGATTTAAGTCAAAAGAAGGGAACTGACAAAGGACGTAGAGAAGTGACCTGCTGGAAAAATGTAGTCAGTTTTAGCTCGTCGACGAGAGTAGTCAGCCGCGTATATGATCTACGCTCCCGTTCGGAACCCGCGTATTTGATTCAAGGTTACTTTTGAGCCCGACTGTAGCAATGCTTGCCGTGTCTGGGCACCTTAATTATTCATACCACATCAAGTCCAACATGCCAATTTGTAATTAAAGTAACGGGGAATCGATATTTCACCTGACTGGCTGTGTTATATTGCTTCGTCTACACGATACATCATTAAAATTCCTGCACTTGGCACCCACTGCCAGTGGCTAGGACAAAATATACTAATATAGCTGGTTCATTCCCATTTCGCCAAATTGCATTTCGCCAAATTCCCAATTCGCCAAAAAAAGTTCTATTTTGCCAAATCCCATTTCGCCAAATTCCCAATTCGCCAAAATCCCAATTCGCCAAAATCCCATTTTGCCAAATTCCCAATTTGCCAAATTCCCATTTGGCCAAATTCCCATTTGTATTGGTACTTAATGTTTGGGGAATTTTCCAGTGATTTAAAACAGAATGGGTTTAATTTATTTTGCTGTCCGCTTTTGAGGCACAGTGATACCGAGAACAAAACTCCTTAATTGCCATGAAGTCAACGTCCCACTCCAGAAAGTTAATCGCCGAAAAACTAAACAGGGGTCAGAATTTCTGTCAAATTTTACCCCCATGGCCCGACAGATAATCCAGCGATCTATTCTCTCAGACGGAAAAATAAAAGTTTGTATACCACTGAAAACTAAAAGGCCAGCATAAATAGAGACCCACAAAATATACGGGAGTAGGCCTACAGAAAATATGACGGAGACTTTTTTATGATCAAGGCCTCTTTAAAGCCGGAAATAGTCGACGGGATCAAGAAGCAATGCACACATATTTTTTGTTCTCAAACCGACGACGATGCAATGATTTTTCTGCCCAGAAAGTTTCGAAGGCTCTTCAAAATGTGTTTTGATGACTCTTTAAATATCAGAATAATGTCAAGTGCCCTAAGCCAGGCCATAGACCAACATGGCTTTCGACGGAAACTAACGTTGCGTGCTCTGGCATAACTGGAGGGCAAAACAGACACACAATGTACTACATTGTATTCATATTATCAAGAGAGGTGCTGCCATCTGTTCACCTTACATGAATTACGAGGCATTGATGATGATGGGTGTGGCCGTGTGGCATGCGTGGTGTGGTACAAAATTCTAATTCACTTGGCCACGATGGACCCAAAATGAAGACGCAATTTTGTGGTGCATGGTGTAAGCTTCGTCGGGACCTTGAATCTCCACTATTGAATAGTAATTCACTGTCATTATGATGTTCAGCCTGTCCCATCTTCGATAATCGAAGGCCAATCTGCTCTCCACTGCGTTGCATCGCACATTATGTGCGGTGTAACGTAGTGTGAGCAGATCGGCCTTCGATGATCGAAGATGGCCTGTCCTAACTGTATCGGGCATGTCCAAAGCAGAGGCTGCAGAGTATTATTGTTCAAAATGATTTTTCTGTCGATGTGTTCATTGAGAATGCATGGAATTAGGTCAGCCTATTAACCTTGTTATTTGCTCATACTAGTATTGCCCGTAGGCCTATATACGTGTGTTGATAAAGTTACCGCTTCCTTCAAGATGATAGCTGGCAATCTATCTTGGACATAATAATATTAGGACATAATATTAGCCGTCACTTTCTTCTTACACGCTAGCAAAGGGAGTAGGCCTACCGGTACATTCCTATAGACAGATCTTCCTTTGTCTATTTTATCCCCCTTTTTTCTCCATTCTATTTGCACTCAGTTTATTGTATTTCTCACACCGATGTAAGTTGCTTATAAGGTGACAATAAACTACATGTATATTTGAATTGAATTGGATACATTAACAAATCGTCAGACGGCATAATGTTATACGGTGGTATTTATCAACGGTAAAGGAGCAACAGACCTACATATGCATGACATGGGCAGTGAACATTGAAATGGCCTAACATTATGATTTTGGCATACTTTTAAAAGCCAAGGATACAAGTACCCAGAACAGTTAAGCCAAGGATACAAGTACCCAGAACAGTTAAGCCGAGGTGTAACAAGTACCCAGAACAGTTAAGCCGAGGTGTAACAAGTACCCAGAACAGTTAAGCCGAGGTGTAATCAAGCAATCTAGACAAGGCTGCCTGGGTAGGCCAAACCGTCCCCTCCCTGACTGGACCCATCCTGAGAACATCAGGCGGGGTAGTGCTCACTCCAAAGGGAGCGAGCACTAAAAGAACGCCTGATGTTCTCAGGATGGACTGGACCAGGCGCGACGACCGATGCGATACTGCATCCTCTGTGTCCGTAATACGTCGCAGTTTCTAAACAAACAAATACAATGCGTGCTCGAGTGTTTTGGTTGGCCGCTCGACGAAAATCTCGTGAATGGACGACAGCCAGCCTTACGGAGTTGACTCCCTCCAAAAAAATTGTCGGATGGGGGTCGTGATATAGGCCTAACTGTCCTACTCACCAAAATACACTTCCTTGTTGCAACTTGGACACTTCGGCATACTGACTCTGAAAATGACACAACCCGTTCCGTCAAAATGATGTCAAAGTTCCGAGGTCTCAACAACGAATGATTGTCGGATCGAACACCACTGGAAGGCAGACGACGCCTAACGTTAGGCTAATTGTTACGTTATGTTACGTTACGCAAACCAATAGCCCCTATGTACGTCATGTCACGGTGGTTGTTCTTCGAGGATAATTACCCTAACCCGCCATTCGACCAAATGTGGTAAATCTATGTTGAAGGGGACAGGTTGTTACAAAACTACCCCCCGTCCTCCCCAAATGGTATAGGCCGACCGGTAGGCCTACTCACCGGAGTGCACTACTCCTTTTTGCAGCAGGGCGTTTCGACATGATGTTCAATGTTCCCTTGACTTGTCTGGATGCTGCATCAGCACAGTGTTGTCTTCATGACTTGTCTAGCGATGTTGCATCAGCATTGCATGTCTTGACTTGTCTTGATGTTGCATCAGCATTCATGTTGTCTTGACTTGTCTTGCAAGTTGTCTTGACTTGTCTGGATGCTGCCTCAGCATTGCATGATGTCTTGACTTGTCTTGATGTTGCATTAGCATTCCATGTTGTCTTGACTTGTCTTGCATGTTGTCTTACTTGTCTAGATGCTGCCTCAGCATTCATGTTGTCTTGACTTGTCCTGCATGTTGTCTTGATGTTGCGTCAGCATTCATGTCTTGGGTTCAATAAGCATAACCTCAGACACAATAATGTGTACCTACTACCTGAGGACTCAATACACATTCACCTCCGGTAAAACACCAATAAACTGTGGGTTCAATAAACAACCTGACACACAGTGCACCGTACTACACATTATTCACCTCCGGTATCAATACACCACCTATGGATTCAATTAACATTACCTCAGACTGACTATGTAGTACCTGAGGATAATACACATCACTGGTGGGTTCAATCTTGGAGGAATTATACTGACAGTATAATTCCTCCAAGGTTCAATAAACCTTACCTCAGACTTGAATATGTAAACTACCTAAGGATAATGCACATCACAGCAGGTTCAATCATGGAAGTATTATACAGATACTTCCATTGTTCAATAAACATTACCTCAGACTGAACGTAAACTACCTGAGGATAATACACATCACCCGTGGGTTCAATAAACATTACCTCAGACTGAACGTAAACTACCTGAGGATAATACACATCACCCGTGGGTTCAATAAACATTACCTCAGACTGAATATGTAAACTACCTGAGGATAATACACATCACCCATGGGTTGAATAAACATTACCTCAGACTGAATGTGTCAACTACCTGAGAATAATACACATCACCCATGGGTTCAATAAACATTACCTCAGACTGAATGTGTCAACTACCTGAGGATAATTACACATCACACCATCGGTTCAATAAACACTACCTCAGACATTTCAGACTGAATATGTAAACTACCTAAGATAAAAATACACATCACCCATGGGTTCATTAGATTGATCATGTACACATCACACGTGGGTTCAATAAACCTAACCTCAGACTGAATGTGTAAACTACCTGAGAATAATTACACATCACACCATGGGTCCAATAAACACTACCTCAGACATTTCAGACTGAATGTGTAAACTACCTGAGGATTCAACAGACTAAGCACAAACAATCTTTTATTTCATTTCTGAAATAGAAAACAATTATGAGACAATGAAGCAAGACTACTTGAGATGACTTGCATAACATTGGCAATCAGCTCATGATTCTCCTGAACTGACGAATAGTCAATTGAATTGAAATATCATACACTGACAAAAATACCGTGCGAGAGAGAGAGAGCAACAGAATTGCAGAACATGCTGTACATGTAGATGGTTGGCTCTCCCACCGTATGATGGAAATTTCAATTTCAAATTTAGAAGCGACATGCAGACCAGGAACTCAACACATCAAAAATGGAACGAATGTTATGTGTCCACAGAAAAAATGAAGAAGTCGAAGGCATGGTAATTCGTTTAATTTAATGTGAAAACTCGAATAACATAGAATGTCATACTCTTTGAGTAACCATACTTGTATCTAGTATGGATCCAAGACTTGCTACAAAGACTGCGTGGGCAGCTTTTGGTTCTCTGGGTCAAGATGGGTGCAGCTATCAGACTTCCATTCACGATGCTCATGAGTAAAACTTGAAGGATAGTGGCAGACTGTTGAGATTCATCCACTTCATTGAAATGGAAAATTTCCATTGCTGTGTACCCGGTATGCACATTTCTGCACATATCCCATCTCCGTGTATGTACAGAACTGCACATATTCCATGGCTGTGAATGTACAGGACTGCACATATTCCATGGCTGTGAATGTACAGGACTGCACATATTCCATGGCTGTGAATGCACAGGACTGCACATATTCCATGGCTGTGAATGTACAGGACTGCGCATATTCCATGGCTGTGAATGTACAGACTGACCATATTCAGGAGACACTGAGGATGTACAGGACTACACTTATTCAATCGCTGTGGATGTTGAGGACTGCCCATCTTCCCATGGCTGTGGGTGTACAGGACTGCATATTCAACCACTGTTGGTGTACAGAACCGCACTTCCATCGCTGAATATGTACACAACTGTACATACCAGTATTGTAAAACAAAAACAGTATCTCCACACAAGAAGTGATTACTTCAGTCTCTGAACAACAACTGCATTGATTAAATTAGCCGCTTGTAACGTCTGGCTGTCGTCTGTCAGCTCCTTATTTGGAAACGTTGTCATGAGCACGAACGTCTGCTGGGCATATTCTGGATGAGAACTGATGATTGTAATCAAGGAAATAGCATTTTTTACTATCTGTAAGAGTTACACAACTGTTTTGCCCCCCCCCCCCAAACCAAGGCCCAAATCTTTCCGAACATATTGTAAAGGATACCTAATGATATGACTTCTGATGTCTCCAACTGTGTGACTGTGGTTTANCAACTGTTTTGCCCCCCCCCCCCCCAAACCAAGGCCCAAATCTTTCCGAACATATTGTAAAGGATACCTAATGATATGACTTCTGATGTCTCCAACTGTGTGACTGTGGTTTAACTTTGCTATCAACCTGTAAGAAAAAGAGAAAAGAGGGTCACAAGCCTTGTGGGAGAAAGGGTTTGTCATCAGGTTAAAGGTAGATGCCTGCAGACAAATTAATGCCGAGCCTTTTTGGCCATGGCCATGAAATGATCATACTTAGTGTGTGGGAATGGGAATATTATCTACAACATTGAGCTCACCGAGATCCATTCGCTAAACGTATTTGTATCTGAGTAGTTGGTTTGGAATTGTCAACAGACACAGTCTTGGGAGGTGGAGCAGAGCTTGCAGCCGGTGATGGTTGAGCAGCCATCTGTGGAGTTGGACTGGAACAAGTAGACGGAGACAGAAATAGAAACTGATACCTGTATCAATGATAGATAATGTTGACATTACGATGCACCTACCTGCCAAGCATATGGCCAGCACCAGAGAACGCATGAACTTTTGGCTTTGCCTGAACGAAGTCTTCAGTATGTTTGTCAACCATATTTACATCGACTTTACCCCCCTTGGCTTGTGCCAACAATTCATCAGGAATTTCTCTGAATTAAGAACAGAAATATAAAATTTTGTTAGTTTGGGACAATGTTTGTTAGATCAATGTCAATTTCACGAGACTTAAGGCTGTTTAGCTACTGCAATAAACACATTAAAATCGCATCCTTGACTCTTTTACCAATACACAACAGGTCATTTACAATGCCAAATTAAATGGCATTAAAATAAGCTCTATAAAGTTAACTATAAAAGTTTACCCTTTTTGTATCGAAGCTAGGAAAGGCTTATTGGCAGCATCATTGAAGTCTCTGAGGGGTCCATCATCTAAACTGAAACCATCCTTCCAAAATGTTAGAGTAACTTCTATCTGAAAAATAGTGCAATTTGATACCTCAAATTTTACACTGTATTATGCGCACAAAAACGACAGTGAGTGATGAATAACCTGCAGAAAATGAAAGTAATGAATTACCTGCAAAAATTGACAGCAATGCTTCTAAGCAAAAGAAAATCCTGGAGTGGCTCGTCAACACTGCTTTTGCTCAAGATTTTCAACTGAGAATTGAAAAGAGAATTGGAAATTTCGAGGTGTTCTTGGTCACTTTGGCTAAAGAAAACCGCACAGCTCTGACCATGTAGACATAGAAATGCTCACTACCTGATTTTCTCGAGCTGCAGCAGCTGGACCCCGTACAACTACTTCAGACCCTCCTTCTTCTTCACCAAGTCTGTAACCACTCCCATGGAAGATCGGACCGCTTTGTTTACTTCTGGGTTCATCAAGGCCAACCTCTTTAGCCCCATGTCTACAACATAATGAAATACACTCATTCTCCTTTCCAGATGAACAGTGATTCTTTTAAAATTCTCAACCAATTTGTACATAGTTTTCAATAAGTTTTAACCACTGCGTCATTTTGTGTATAATTGTCGTTCCATAAAAAACATGTCATCTATCACTTACTCTTTAGCTGACTTGAAAAGACCTTCCACAAATTCATGACTGGCGCCTTTTTTCTTTGGTGGGCCAAGAATCATTTCACCACTGAAACAGAAATGTTCAGCAAAGTGTTATCATGAAATATCATTACAGTTTTTTATCAAAGGCATTAGACACCTCAGCTGATCCTATTCAGAATCATGTTCTGGGAGGTATGGATGGCGTTTCTCAATCAACCCTTCTCTGTTGCATTATTATTACAATGTACATCATCATATGATTCATTAGATAGTTTCTTACCTTTCTTCTGATCCTCCGGCATAAAAGGCCTGGCCCTCCTCCTCTGAATCTGACTTCTCATTTTCCCTCAAAGAACCAATCGTTCCAAAGCTAGAACAGAGAGTGACACCAAAATCTCATCCAAGACATGTCAAGTGTGCGAGATAGGGCACTGACATGACTACAGGGCCGTATTTAGTGGTGCAGGCGGGCAACTGCCCCCCACAGCCAACCAAAAAAACGTGATTTTCATGCGGATTTTTTGCAAAAAACGACAAAAAAGGTCTTCTGCCCCCCTCCAGAAAGGCTTTCGCCCCCAGGACCAAAAAGCTAAATACGGCCCTGGACTGAGTCAAGTTAACAAGAGTGTGATAACGCAAAATGGGAAAACTGATTTCTAAGAATGTAGTACAAAACGGTGAAGACACAGGCCAGGTCAAGAATGTCAAGGGTGAAAGTGAGGAAAACGACCTGTGTACCGGCTAGATTTTTTTGAGCTGGTGGACCGAGATGATGCAGAAGACACAGCAGCTAATGATCCCAGTGACTGCGGAGGAGGTGGAGATGGTTCTTTTGGTTCATTTGTTACATCTTCCATCATCTCCATACCATCGTCTTCCCCTTCATAGAAGTTGGAAACAGCTACCTGAAATCCAGAGCAGGTTTGATCAAAATCAATGAAGTCATTGACGAAAATTGTGTACATCATCAGGTATAGGTGTAGACCATAGTATAGGCCCCCTAGGCCTAGATGACTAAGACTTGCAATCTGATTATCAACTGAATGCCTTTTCAGATTGAGATTGGCACAGCACTAGCTACACAGTTTGCTGTGAACCACGCATGCCATAGACCTACTCATACTGATACTGAGCATGCTGAGGGAGTGGTGGAAACCACGACGTCCACGGCCCGGCCGGCCACGCATGTGTTCATGGCCATGGGGTGGGGGACGATGATGGTGGTGGTGGGAACAACTTAGGCCTAACTAGGCCTAGGGCCTACCAGGCCTAGGCGGGTCAAGTCAAGTATCGCGGACAAAGTCGTGGGAAGTGACACATCTTCCATACGAATTACGGTCTTTTCGCCCCATGGACTTTTCGCCCCCATTCGCACCCAGTCAGTTTGCCCCATCGGCAGTGCTCGAAAAGTCGCCGAAGGCGACCCTCGCCAGTTGGCGACAAGGTTGGAAAGGTCACTCGCCACTCCGGCGCGCCGTAGGCGCGCGCCGGCGGGGGGGTCTTGGGGGCCTCCCCCAGAAAAATTTGGATTTTTAAAGCTCTCAGATGCGATTTCCCAGTATCTGAGAAGAAAATTTCATCAAAATGACAGCTACAAATTTTCGTTTAAAATGCATAAAATCCCCGTAGATCAATGATGATGATGGTCAGATCTTAAATGAAATAAAATTTCGTCGAAGTTACCAAATCTGCAACGCAGACGTCGGAAGTTGCCGAGGAAAGGCCGAAGATTGACGAACTGGGGTATGTATAAAAACAAACTCTGGGCACTTGCTGGCGGATCGAGGTAGCAGAAAAGGTCTGTAAATGATCACTACAGAGAAGGATATCCTTGGACTTGGCCAGATTATGATACATAAGCAAGTTTTTGGATTAANATCCGAACCGCTGCGGATCAGACCCGAGTCAGGGCATGCGCCAAATATAGTTGCCACAATGATGTCATGGGAATCCCAGTGTGCTATCCCCTCAGCCATTGGATGATGCAGTAAAAATAGGTCACATACATTTGAATATGCAATGCATCAGTGGCCTTCCCAGTCACTGAGGGTTCCCGACTTTGAAGCATACTCTTTCTGGATCACAGCCAAATACGGCAGAACGCTGGTGAAAAATATCGGCGGGAGTTTTCAGGCAGCGCGATGACGCCCGTCTCATGACATCCCTCACGGTTTCCCGCCAAAATATCGTCAGGCCGCCTCAAGTGTCACTTGTCAAATGACAGCCGCGGTCCGTTGTTCTGGAAATGAAATCCATGTGGCTACTTACCAAGTTTATATCGTCATTTTCATGTTTTTTAACGGATTTATGAGGCGAATTTTTGGGGGCGAAAAGTCCGACCGATGGGGCGAACTGGCTGGGGGCGATTGGGGGCGAAAAGTTCAATGGGCGAAAAGACCGGATACCTTCCATACATTGCCGCTCATTCCGTGTACATTCATGTACACACTCAGTGCACTTCCCACGACTTTGTCCGCTATACCCAACTTGAGCCGCCTAGGCCTAATCTGACGATTGGCTTCTAGCCTATAACCCTGCACCCCCTTAATCCCTCATGGAACAAGAGAAGTGGACACTTAAAGGGGATCTTCTTCACTGTTACACCGGTCATGCCGGTCATTATGTGCATACCGCATGCATTGCATAGCATGCACGTGCGTGCAGTAGCCTAGCATCAGCCACATGTCAGACCAAATCAAACGTCCCGTTGCCGTTGAACTTATTAACCGGTAAGTGAAATTTTAAACAGATGAAACATCAGACATACATCTAGCTGCCATGCAGCTGATTCTAAATAAAATCTCGCCCTTTCTTCGTTCACCCCAGTTAGATTTTTGAACTGGTCGATCTGATCTCGTTTTGCTGCGTCAGCCATATTTCTGTGTGTGTTATTGTGCACGAAAGATAACACATTTGTAACAATTTTAAGAAGATGTAGCGGAATAATTCAGCACCCGATGAAATTGGGTGGAGGTACGGTGGCCCATACATTTATTTTTCATTTTATATTTTTATTTTTATTATCATACTTTTCTCTGTGGAATAAAATTTATTCCATGGGGCATCTTTTCTCCACGTGAAGTAAACTTTTCTCCACGAAAATAACTTTATTCCGTGGCATAAACTTTTCTCCACGTGGAGTAAACTTTTCACCGCGGAAATAACTTTATTCTGTGAAATAAACTTTTCACCGCATGGAGAAAACTTTTCTCCACAGAAATAACTTTATTCATGGAATAAACTTTTCTCCACGTGGAGTAAACTTTTCTCCGTGGCAATCACATGACTTTACTCCACACGGAGAAGTTTACTCCACGCAGAGAAAAGTTTGCTCCACGCGGAGAAAAGTTTATGCCACACGGAGAAAAGTTTACACCACACGGAGAAAAGTTTACTCCACACGGAGTAAAGTTTACCGGTACTCTACTGAATAAACTTATTTCCGTGGAGAAAAGTTCACACAGAGAAAGTTTACTCCATGGAATAAAGTTTCTTCCTTCAGATCAACTTCAAAGTTGACTGCAAACACACTTTGCCCAATTCAGTTTGCTGAGCATTTTACAAGAAAGAGCATCTCCTGAAGCAATTTAGGTCTATACATGTACCTATTGCAATAAAATGACAAAAATTATTTAGTTTCTAAAAATCTATGTTTATTAAATCAATCATTTTTCATCACAGATGATTCACATACCTAATGATGTCTGTACAGATACAGTGTACATATACATGTATTTAACAAATTTGCAAAGTTCGTAAATTCATAGAAGTTGGAAACAGCTACCTGAAATCCAGAGCAGGTTTGATCAAAATCAATGAAGTCATTGACGAAAATTGTGTACATCATCAGGTAGGTGTAGACCATAGTATAGGCCCCCTAGGCCTAGATGACTAAGACTTGCAATCTGATTGTCAACTGAATGCCTTTTCAATTTCAGATTGAGATTGGCACAGCACTACTCACTAGCTACACAGTTTGCTGTGGACCACGCATGACATAGACCTACTCATACTGATACTGAGCATGCTGAGTGAGTGGTGGAAACCACGACGACGTCCACGGCCCGGCCGGCCACGCATGTGTTCATGGCCATGGCATGGGTGGGCGCCGGCGGGGGATGATGATGGTGGTGGTGGGAACAAACTTAACTAGGCCTAGGCCTAGGCCTAATCTGACGATTGGCTTCTAGCCTATAACCCTGCACCCCCTTAATCGCTCATGGAACAAGGGAAGTGGACACTTTTAAAGGGGACCTTCTTCACTGTTACACCGGTCATTATGTGCATACCGCATGCATTGCATAGCATGCACGTGCGTGCCGCGGCGTGCAGTAGCATCAGCCACATGTCAGGCCAAATCAAACGTCCCGTTGCCGTTGAACTTAACCAGTAAGTGAAATTTTAAACAGATGAAACATCAGACATACATCTAGCTGCCATGCAGCTGATTCTAAATAAAATCTCGCCCTTTCTTCGTTCACCCCAGTTAGATTTTTGAACTGGTCGATCTGATCTCGTTTTGCTGCGTCAGCCATATTTCTGTGTGTGTTATTGTGCACGAAAGATAACACATTTGTAACAATTTTAAGAAGATGTAGCGGAATAATTAAGCACCCGATGAAATTGGGTGGAGGTACGGTGGCCCATACATTTATTTTTCATTTTATATTTTTATTTTTATTATCATACTTTTCTCCGTGGAATAAAATTTATTCCATGGGGCATCTTTTCTCCACGTGAAGTAAACTTTTCTCCACGAAAATAACTTTATTCCGTGGCATAAACTTTTCTCCATGTGGAGTAAACTTTTCTCCGCGGAAATCACTTTATTCTGTGAAATAAACTTTTCACCACATGGAGAAAACTTTTCTCCACAGAAATAACTTTATTCATGGAATAAACTTTTCTCCACGTGGAGTAAACTTTTCTCCGTGGCAATCACATGACTTTACTCCACACGGAGAAGTTTACTCCACGCAGAGAAAAGTTTACTCCACGCGGAGAAAAGTTTATGCCACGCGGAGAAAAGTTTACACCACACGGAGAAAAGTTTACTCCACACGGAGTAAAGTTTACCGGTACTCTACTGAATAAACTTATTTCTGTGGAGAAAAGTTCACACAGAGAAAAGTTTACTCCATGGAATAAAGTTTCTTCCTTCAGATCAACTTCAAAGTTGACTGCAAACACACTTTGCCCAATTCAGTTTGCTGAGCATTTTACAAGAAAGAGCATCTCCTGAAGCAATTTAGGTCTATAAATGTACCTATTGCAATAAAATGACAAAAATTATTTAGTTTCTAAAAATCTATGTTTATTAAATCAATCATTTTTTCATCACAGATGATTCACATACCTAATGATGTCTGTACAGATACAGTGTACATATACATGTATTTAACAAATTTGCAAAGTTCGTAAANTTGTTAGCATTCTATGTGACACAGGCCCATGTGAAATTCTGCGGTGAAAGAGTGAATATTCCTCGTCTTTCTAGGCCTGTGAAATCTGGCATTGTCTCCCTAATTGATAAAGAGTAATGCAATTGTTTTTTTGTCATCATAGTTGTTAATCATTCAGTACACAGCATCATCTGTGCAAGTTTCAAGCAAATCGAAACAGTAGTTTCAGAATTATGCCGAACTTGTAACAACCCTTCATTTCTGCCCAGCCCCTTTGGAGCAAATCACTGAAATTCACCACAGATTTCAATGTTTCTAGCACAGTGCGCCCCCTCTTTCCCAAAATCCTGGATCTGTCCCTGGGGACGTCGTCGTTCATTTGCTATAGGGCGTACAACTATATTCACAGTTACAAATTGAAAGCCAGAATTGATCCAATACCTCTGAAAATCACGTTTCATGATAAATCAAATTATTTCTTACGTACACAAGCCTAAGTTTCTACTGAGTAAGGATAGTGAAAATAATCAGCTACCATGGCAAAAATATTTTCCCTTCAATCAATAAAATGTCAACCTTGAAAATTAAAGATACAGATGCAAATACTGTACATTAGGGTACCGGTACCAGTCTTGAATAAATGCAGTTTCAATCTAACACACACTCATGACACATTTGTGATGCTATCAAGGAAAACCCTTGACATGTCTCCCAGCCATGACCAGGCCTCCTGCGATCCTGTGATAATTTCATCAGCTAGAGACTGAGCACCTTGCATAACAAGGCCATGATATCATCAAGAAATTCAAGCTATGTGCTGTACCGGTATCACTCACAAGTTAAACCCTTTTGTGGAGACATGTAAAGGGGTCTCCTCGATTGCATCACATTTTACATTTATTATAAATATCATTGTCCACTGTAAGTTCAGCTATCTCCACAGTTCATAATATCATCTAACACCAGCCTGCAAGCAGGGAAATGAGCTGCATTTTTCCTCTCATAAATATCACAACCTCAATGAAATCAATTCCAAGACAATCACAGCTCTTGAATCTTAACCATGGCACTGCCAGTGGCAATTTCACTGTACCTGAGAAACCTACCTAATCAACCAAATTTGACGACACCAAAATTTTCACACAGAAGGTGTCAAAGGTGCATGGCAATAGAATTTATCGCAACCCACAAGAAACTCAACAACTATCTTTGTTCCAGAGTTGATTCCTAGAAATTGGTGCTTTGGGGCTTTTTTGCACCCAAAAATTACAACCGATTCCGACGCGACGTCAAATCCAACCACATCACCGCCATTGCCATGGAGTGCCACGGTAACACAATGGTCCATATGTGATGTGATGACGAATACGTTAGTCAAGAGGTTTTCCTCCACCACGAACAGCCACATATACTACGTCATCGCAGCACAGGTCTGGCTACATGTAGTTGTTCTTATATTATTGTCCCTATGAGACCTTCAAACCGGAAACAGCATTCGATTGTAAAATTCCTTAAGGAACAAGACTCCGTTTATACACTTTCGCCTGTGGATTACAGGCACTCCTCCCAAAGTGGTTATTCATCAAAGTATCTTGTTTGAAAATCCAAAATAAGTCTCGTTGGTCATTTTCAGCCAACAATTTGTCTTTAGGTAACTTATACCTGGTGTGTTTGGAGGCTTGCAATAGCCAAGCTGGCAAAGATGTGGTGTCGACATCAGTTGTGTAGAAAAGGAGTATTATCCTGGCGTTTGATCCCCGCATCATGTGATCAGCCTTCAAAAGGGCGTACGTATAGCGCAGGTTGAAATTTTTGTTTCGGGGGATGGGAGTATACTGACTCGCATTTGCTTCATACGTGGTTATAATCTTCTGGTAATCCTTGTCCAAACACATGGCCACCCAGTGACTCTGAAAAGTACAGAAAACATTGAATTATAACAACTGATGAAAAGGCCTAGGATCTTGACGCATATCCAATGCTGACTTGCAAGTCTTGCCTAGGCAGCCAGCCAATTTACTCGATTTGCATTTTGAGCTACTTCCTTGTCCTCAATTCACTATATGTGACCCGGCACGACAAAATGGGTCGGAATGCGCACATAAGAAGACCCAACATGTCCAAGGTGACACCAACGGTTCGCTGATTTCAG
This sequence comes from Notospermus geniculatus, assembly GCA_002633025.1. Lineage (NCBI taxonomy): Eukaryota > Metazoa > Nemertea > Pilidiophora > Heteronemertea > Lineidae > Notospermus > Notospermus geniculatus. The sequence continues at coordinate 120,444 of NMRB01000337.1, read as the reverse complement.
GATTGTGTGCCCATTGTGAAATTTGACTTGGTCGATTTCTGTGGTTGCTGTCTGGTTCCACCTTCGGTCTTCTTCTGTGCGACTTCCGACTCGTTTTGCTGTGCCGGGTCACATATGTCAGTTTAGTGAATGAACTGTAATAACATTTTGTCCCTCCCCCACCCCCCAGCAAAATGTTAATACCAAGAAAAACCAACCAACAACCAACAAAACAGAACATTTGCCTTAGGTTCAATTCCACACAGACTGGTGAAAGGCGAACATTGCACAACTCAGCTGCCATAGACAAGCTGTCAAGAGATGGTGAATGTTTCTACAGTGCTCAAAAATGGTGTTATACCTCAGTCTTGCATAAGAAAATGACGTCATCCCAGCGACAGACCAAATCACATTGATGGATCGTGAAGATTGCTCCTGACATGCCTGACGTTCAGTTGCTGAGTTGAGCCCTGGCAAACCTGAGAGTTTTGTCGCAAACATTGTGATTTGCTCAATGACATGCCAGCCACAACTTCTGATTACACATTATCAACTGAACTTGATCATCCAGTAACCCAAGTTCTGTCTTACCATTAAAATCACTGTTCCAGATTCAGAAAACCTACCTTTGCAATGGTTTCCTTAATTTCCTTTCCAATCTCCTCACAATCATCTTTCTTCAACATCCAGTATCCGAGTGTCACACCGATTTTGAACTCTTCGTAGAAATACCTCACCATGTTACAAACTCTCTTCTGGTTGTTAGCACTGAACAACATCAGCAGACGCCCTGAAATAGTTTCAAATTTTCTTCTATTAGATGTACAGTCTTGTGCAAAAGTTTCGGGACACCGCCCAAAATACTTCTCATTGCCAATTGCAATGTAACCTATCCTAAAAGTTATTGCATGCAGTTCCTTGAAAATATGACTAAGTACTGTACATACCCCTGCGGAATTCACTGTACTGCATGTCCCAAGGTACAGATCCCGACTGCATAGGTCTGGGAAATCCCTCGTGCGGACGAGCTGAGGGCCATGATTTGTGTTTCTCATCATCAGCCGACTCCACGGCCCTCTGAGTAGTAGGCCTATTTTGGTTTAATGTCATTTGCTCTGTCATGGACTGGGATCGTCCAGGAGGGCCATGTCTGGTGTAATCAGGTGCGTGACTCTGCAAGCGGTCTAGGACTGGTTCTGTACCAAAACCAGTAGGAAAATAACTACTGGTAGTCGAAGGCGCCTGCTTCTGCGTGGAAGAATTAGACGACTGAAGGCACTGGTCAGCAGGCCCATGCTGCTGCTGCTGCGAAGGATGGCTTTGTTCATACTCCATTGATGTCCCATTTTGACCTGATTCCACTTGTCTCCTTCCGTGCTGTGCACAATAACCAGGGTTTGTGTCCCTTGAATGCTGTCGCATACAGGTACACCAACCCAGCACACCCTTCATCCCAGTGGCTGCGTCCGTATGCGTGTGGGAAAATGATGCAATGTTCGGAAGATTACTGGACGGAACAACTTCAGGCGTGTCGGTCTCCATTGGACTTTCTGGGTGATTACAAGCGTGCCTCTTACCGGTACTCTTCTCTTCTGAGTTCAACATCGGTCGTTTTCCCACATTCTGATTTTGTCGTTCCGTACTAAAACTTCCACCACACATCAAAGATTCTGAACACACAGTTTGTTGAGAGTTTTGACATGAACACGTAGATGCGGCTGGCATAGGCAAACTCTGTCCATTCACAGTAACTTTTGATGCCTTTATGTAGAAATTATAGGTCGGTACTTCATGTCCATTTACAGTGGGAGACTGTTTTTGCGCATGGTTTTGGCTGAGACCTACTTTCTTATTATCATCACCTATTGTTAATCCCAGTTTCATTGGATCCCCATCTTGAACAGGAACCTTCCGCTTTGTCTCATTTTTATCCCTGAACGCATTGCTGTTGTGATAAAAATCAATAATTTCTGAAAAGACATGAAATGTGAACAGTGAACGTTGGTCTTCCTGCAGAGTGTGGTAGCGCAGTGGAAGTGTCGGACTTGGGACCATGAGGTCATGGGTTTAATTCCCAGCAAAAATAATGTAGGAGGAAACTGGAGCCCCGGGAACAGTGAGGTTACACTACAGGGGCTGATGTTGCCACGGCACTACTCTGAGAGCTCTTGTCTAAACCTACTTTGTTGCACCTCTGGCTTGTCCAAGTAGTCTGTCTGGATATCCTGTCTCCGATGGCGGACGATTGCATCGTAGAAACACCCCCAAGTGATCTGGCTGTCCTTGATCAGGTATAACAGGATTTCGGCAGGAGAATTCTCTTTACCACTGCCAGCCGTCTGCAACAGATAACAGAGTATCGAATGAAATGGCCAGGGACATTGTGCTCACCTCCAACTACAGGTAGGCCTGTACTGAGACAGTAATTTACATACCGGTACCGGTACATCATGCCATCAACAGACGTCAGGGGTTTGATTTCTAGTAAGTTGAGTACTTTGTTCCTTTCACTGGTCTGAAAGGATCAAATAATGATCTAAATGGGCTGCTCAAGTTCCCGTGGAGATTTCTAGAGAAACTTGGAGACAGCAATGTGAAGAGTTCTAATTCTGTAGCCTACAAAGGTGTTACAATGGTTACAGAGGAAAGTGTTATAACTTAATAAGCTTCACTAATCACAGCTGACATTAGGCCTATCATTGATTTATATTCTTTTTATTTCAATTTATCATGCAGCAGGTAAAGATATCATGTCAAATGTGCTGCCAATTTTGCTGACCAAATTCAGAAAGGTCATGTTGGTGGCATAAAAAGGCATAGACTGTACCACCACAATATAAATAAGTACATGTAATTCAATGCAATGTGTGTGGCATAAATATCAACCCAACTTTCCAGACTGTTAAAATGTCAATGTCAGGCATGGATAGCATTACTGCACTTGGCGTAGACATTCCAGATAGAATATGATGACCTAATTTTGACATGAATCATTCCTGTCATTCAATTATGAAATATCAAAGCTATTGTCCTGACAGGGAAAAAACTCAACACAGGGCAAGTAAATTATGTGCTTTAGTAAGGCCGATTGACAAACTATACTCACTGACAGTGACACCATACTGTGCAACACTCAAAACTTATTCTTTGCCCACACCCAATATGTCATTATGAGTTTCAAGACTTAAACACATGGGGCCGAATTTACAAAGAGTGTTGGTTAACACACGTGTACATTCATAGTTATTCAGGTTAAGGGCCTAGAAAACCATTGTTTTGCTACCTTGTACGCTGCTTGATCGGCAGCGTTTACCCACAGGATAATCACTCGTAGTTAACTTTCCTGTGTCTAGCTCCAGGAGGACAAAAGAAAAAATTGAACAATCTTATCTACAGGCCTTGTTTAGAGTCATTCAACTCTTTTCTTCGATCCTCCTGCACGTACAGTGTAAACGCAGGAATGTTAACCACGTGTGATTATCCTGCGGGTAAACGCTGCTGATCAAGCAGTGTACAAGCTTGGAGGAATTATACAAGGTACAAGGTAGCAAAACAATGGTTTTCTAGGCCCTTAACCTGAATAACTATGAATTTACACGCCTGTTGGCCTAAACAGGCTTTGTAAATTCGGCCGATGGATTTTGGCCACATTGAATTGATTCAGACAGTCACTACTGACTCACGACTGTCACTGTAGTGTATCTTAAATTAATCACACTTATATTATCGTACATTGAACAAAACTGACACTGTGATAATATGAGAGGAAATCAGCTCGGCAAACTGCAGAATTGAATACAGTATTGCATTGTGTCACATGATGATCAACAACAAGGCAGAATTCAAGAACAGTAGATGTGGTACTCTTTTAAACATCAATCATTGGCAACAAGTTCCTTTGACCGGATCGTTCAACCGAGTATCATATTGCAGAATTCTGCATCCAACCGGCATGATGTTGCTGAAATCCACATTGTGTGACATGGCGAAGAATTCTGCAGTTTGTCAAACTGTATACCGGTACATGTACAATACATGCAGTACGTGTGGTGGCACACAAGTTTGAGCTCAAAGATTCTCCATGCCTAAGTTTGACAAGGACTGTTAGACAAAATTACCGTAAGAAAGGTTCTTGAAAAACATGGGTTTCTAAGAGCTAGATTGAGAATTGTGTAATGGTTTGCCACACATACATGTAAAAAAAATTTCATTTAGATAATGAGTCAGTCGTTCACTGAACAGGGGTGAAGGTTGTAGTACAACTTTACTTGTACATTTATCATAAACTATAAACTCCATTTGAAATCTTATCTTTCTCACTATACAATGTATTTAGGTCAAAACAAATTCATGTAAAGAAATACTAGGAAAATGGGTAGAACCTGTCAGTGTCAGCCACAATGGCAAACATAACATACTCTATTTATATGAACCTAAATAATGCCAAAGTTTTATTCATCCTGTTTGTCTGAGGTAAACTTGTTAAAACCATGATCAAGACATAACAAAATCTTTTATAAGACCATACCAAAATATGTGTTGGGACTTCCTTTGCATGGGATTTTGCTCTAATCATTTCTGTTCAGAGTAAAATGTTTTAATCGATTTTTTGAAATTCTGATTCAAGGCACTGAACTTTTAACACAAATACTGATAGAGACCCATACGAAAGCCTTATCAAACACACTTTGTTTTTTAACCTGTTAACCGTGTAATTTTTTTAGTTCTAATCTTTTTTCCTTAAAAAAATTGCCAAAAAAGGATTTGACACACGAGTTCCAGACGTGATATTCATCGTTTCCACGACGTCACTCCGACAGTGTTTGCCATTGCTGACGTCGACGTAATGATGCGAAGCTGGTGGGGAAAATGCATTGCTGATGTATGCAAAGCTGGTGGGCAAAACACGCAACGTCACAGGCCTGAGCCTACGTCATGGAAACGATGTATAACGTCCTATGCACTGTGAGTGAAGTGCCATTTCCTTGCAAGGCGTCAGGCCTACTATTACGCCCTACGCAAGCAACGATCCTCAAGTGTTTCCAGGGGTTCCCTGGATTTGACGTCGTATAATGACGTAGTATGACGTCCTACGCAGTAACGGGTTAAATAACTAGTGAAACATTGTCATTCAGTCTTCGAGGGTTAACAATGCTTACTTTAATGATTCGCTGTGGAACCCCAAGAGTCTCTGCAATTAATTTGTCTCCGCCATACGGGATCAACAATGCATACTCCAAATCTTTCCTCAGTGATTCTGGACAGAATCTGAAAAAAAGAAATCAAATGGGAAGAAATAACCTTGGAGGAATTATATAATTCCTCCAAGAAATAACTAAGGGCCTAATTCACAGTGAGTACCGGGTGACAGTACACAGCAGCCCCAATGTGATTTATCAAACTTTTTGTGCAAAAATTCATGGTGTTCTTCTATCTATCAGCATTTAACAACTTTTCACTCAACTTGGAAAGATACTGGCTTACAAAGTGTGTGGGAGATGTGACAAATATTCTACATTAATTTTTTAAGCCGATGGCTACAGAAAGCAAGACATATTCTTTGAGTGACCTAAAAAGCTTGTGAAGAGAAGATCATACGTGAAGCGAATATCCTTCCAATTCTCTTCTTCTCCAAGATCTGACATGGTGTTTTCTCTGCAGCTATGTCACGTAAAAAATGGTGGTCAGCTACCGCTTTGGTGGTAACATCATAGAGTGATTCTGAGACAATGTATTGACATGGTGCTTGACTACTGGTCATCCATCCATGTGGACCTATGAAGCCTAGAGCTGGAATGGAATGAAAAGAAAAACAATAAAAGTAAAAGACATAATTATACATGTACGAATGACAGGCAAGAGAAAAAAAATTTTCAGGCCGTTTCTTTTGCAGGGTTTCCGCCAGGGAAAAAAATGAGGGTACAGACCCAAAAAAAGGAACGAGTTTAGAATCCCCGATCAGAGCCCCCCAAAAAGGTCATCGATTGACGGAATAAGCCGCATATAATACAATACGATTTCCATTGTGACGGGTTGTGTGCCAGCCCATGGATGGTCATCTCATGGACATGATGAAGTAGCCTAGGCCCCTAGGGCCTAGGTAGGCCTGGTAGGCCTAGGAGGCTAGGCCCTACCGTAGGCCTATGCCTAACGTCACTTCCGATCGGGGATTCTACACTTTAGCCCTTCTCTCATCATGCTCTAGTCTCAGTAACTGGGACTCTGTATGCTCCGCTTTTGCTTTTACAAACTGACTTTTACATAGCGCGCATACAGAGTCTCAGATCGCCCAATACATGACAGTTAATTATTCGAATTTAGTCAGGTTTGACAATAATTGGTGATTTTGTTCAGTACATGAAATACACTATGCACCACAGGCAGCATATGGGTAAACCATAACGTACCAGGCAATAGCCGTCAATGAAAGCTATGCCTGGTCGATATGGTTACCATAACTAATCATGCTCATGACTCATCACACAGTTGCACGAAAGTTTATTCACAATAATCCTATATTTTATGTAGGCCTACTCGCATAATTTTACGGAGAATAGCCTATAGGCCTAGGCCCAAACTCATTTTGAATTTGAATTTGTCTGAGCATTTTTCTGAATCTGAGTGAGTGAGGAAATTAATTGGGTTGGAGTGAGCCTACCTTAATCATGTCAATATTCTTCTGTTTTGTCGAACTAGCCTAACTACAAGTCAGAAGTGGATGAAATTGACGGTGTTCACATCCTTCGGGTTTGGCCAAGCTTAGGCTACATGATCACAGAATATGCCTAAATAGTAATACATCGATCTGTATCCTCTCTCATGCTCCGTGTGTGGACAAAAATGACATTGACAAGAATGACGGAGTGCGTCATGTGCGTGCACGGTGTGTGTAAAATGCACAGAATAGTTCCACCACTTGACAATAGGCGCCAGCAGCAGACGGCCCAGCAGTCTCCACGCAAGGGGCCAAAGTCTCCATGCTTGACAACGCATGCGTACAACAAGATGCACAGGGGCTAGTTCTTCTATTCGACAATAGATGGCAGCAACTGACGGCTTGCCACTCTCCATGCACAGGCCTACAAACGCTCCAAGCATACTGACACATGCGTACAAGATGCACAGGATAGTTGAGGCAGTGGGCAATAGATGGCAGCAGCTGACGGCTTGCCACTCTCCATGCATAAGCCTACAAACGCTCCAATCTTACTGGCACATGCGCACAATATCTATATTATAATTGACGGTGGCGCTTTAAATTCGAACACGAACTCCTCCGTGGTTTCTGATCGAAATGGCACCATTTTCACAGGAAGTGTTGAAAATGACATGGGGGTGGCCCTTAAGCGGGTGGCATTACATTTTTTACCCTTAAGCGAATAAAATGCAGGAAGAAACTTCCAATGATTTGCAATGCCCACTAGCCTGGTTTCGCTGGCCACCGTGTAGATGGCGCTGCGTACGCAACACCATCTACACGGTGGCCGACGGAACCAGATATAATGCATTGTCTTCAACCAGGCAGGGTGATCAGAAAATAGGAACTTCAACACATAAAACTGCTGCCATCTGCTTCCCATAGGCCTAGATTATTGTCCGAGGAGTTGGCCCCCACTAAACATTTTCCTCCCACACAGAGACGTCCAGCAAAATGCCATCCTCTGGCCACATGCATCCTGTGAATGTGCTCGCCACGGGTACCATGCTAGTATACATAATCTAGGCTAACTGTATACTTTTAGTTGTATTGTCCTTCACCAGATGGCGTGAGTGAGGGGTGAAAATGGCATCCCGGTCTGATTTCAAGCGAAGAGGGTCCTTTGCAAGGACCCTCAGGAGCATGGAGCCCGAATTTGATGACTGTCTTGATCATGGTGCACATGCTGCTCAGATGAATAAATGGGTTTTCGAAGTTGCCTGGGAGGTTGCAAATAAAGGTAGGAAATAGGTGGCAAATATAAATCGCAGTGGATATAGGCCTATACCCGACCGTCGGTTCCCCATGAAGTTCATAAAATTTTCTTGCGGACCCGACTGAAACTTCAACCAGTCGGGTCTCTAATTCATGGAATTTCCTTGCGGAACCGACTGAAATCTCAGTCAGTCGTGTTTCCAGTTTATGAAAATTCTTGGGGAGCCGGCGAGATTTAGGCCACCACGCGACGGAGGAAACTCTAATGATTCCTCTAAATGAACACATAGGTCCCAGCAGCCTAGTGGTTGGCGTGCGCCGCTATCAAACTGGAGACCACGGGTTCGAATCCCGTCAGGACAGCTGCTTTTTTCTATAAATTTTTTTGTAGTTTTAATTTTTTCTTGTCGATTTGTTATCAAGATATCAACCCCGCGTGACTGTCAGAAAATGGTGAACAAAACCTTGCATTCTTGAGCCGGAATGATGAAAAAAAATTACCGGTAGGCCCCCTAGACCTCTGAAAAATATTTTTCATCAGACAGCAGCTGTCAACATTAACTGTAAAAGGAGAATATGCATAGGGACAATGGACTTCGTCAAGAAAAAAATTAAACTGACCATTCCGATTATCATTTTAGGCCTTTGCAGTGCACACTGTTGAATTTACGATGCAGAAAATTTTACATCACGGTCTGCCACGTACGAAGAAAAAAATCATTCTGCACGCATATACGACCGTCGGGGCCGCAAGAAATGCTCTGTACTGTCGGGTCTCGTAGCTGAGAATTTGGGCTTGCAGCCACGACGGGTCGGGGCTCGAAGATATTAAATTAGGCTTGCAGATACGACCGTCGGGGCCGCAAGAAAAGCTGTGTACTGGCGACACGACGGTCGGGTCTGCAAGACAGCATATTTACTTGCGGAAACGACCGTCGTTTCTGCAAGACGAAATTCATTACCTGCGGGACCGACCGTCGGGTAAATATCCCCAGCCAATATAAATTAGTTGGCCTAGGCCTATAGGCTATAGGCTAGCCTACCTCGTCCTAGCCCTATATATAATACCTCACCATGTTACAAACTCTCTTCTGGTTGTTAGCACTGAACAACATCAGCAGACGCCCTGAAATAGTTTCAAATTTTCTTCTATTATTAGATGTACAGTCTTGTGCAAAAGTTTGGGGACACCGCCCAAAATACTTCTCATTGCCAATTGCAATGTAACCTATCCTAAAAGTTATTGCACGCAGTTCCTTGAATGAAAATATGACTAAGTACATACCCCTGCGGAATTCACTGTACTGCATGTCCCAAGGTACAGATCCTGACTGCACAGGTCTGGGAAATCCCTCAGGCCGACCAGCCGAGGGCCATGATTTGTGTTTCTCATCATCAGCCGACTCCACGGCCCTCTGAGTATTAAGCCTATTTTGGTTTGATGACATTTGCTCTGTCATGGACTGGGATCGTCCAGGAGGGCCATGTCTGGTGTAATCAGGTGCGTGACTCTGCAAGCGGTCTAGGACTGGTTCTGTACCACAACCAGTAGGAAAATAACTACCAGTAGTCGAAGGCGCCTGCTTCTGCGTGGAAGAATTAGACGACTGAAGGCACTGGTTAGCAGGGCCATGCTGCTGCTGCTGCTGCGAAGGATGGCTTTGTTCATCCTCCATTGATGTCCCATTTTGACCTGATTCCACTGGTCTCCTTCCGTGCTGTGCACAATAACCAGGTTTTGTGTCCCTTGAATGCTGTCGCATACAGGTACACCAACCCTGCACACCCTTCATCCCAGAGGCTGCCTCCGTATGCGTGCGGGAAAATGATGCAATGTTCGGAAGATTACTGGACGGAACAACTTCAGGCGAGTCGGTCTCCATTGGACTTTCTTGGTGATTACGAGCGTGCCTCTTACTCTTCTCTTCAGAGTACAACATCGGTCGTTTTCCCACATTCTGATTTCGTCGTTCTGTACTAAAACTTCCACCACACATCAAAGATTCTGAACACAATGTTTGTTGAGAGTTTTGACATGAACATGTAGATGCGGCTGGCATAGGCAACCTCTGTCCATTCACAGTAACATTTGATGCCTTTATGTAGACATTACAGATTGGTACTTCATGTCCATTTACAGTGGGAGACCGTTTTTGCGCATGGTTTTGGCTGAGACCTACCGGTACTTTCTTATTATCATCACCTATTGTAAACCCCAGTTTCATTGGATCCCCATCTTGAACAGGAACCTTCGGCTTTGTCTCATTTTTATCCCTGAACGCATTGCTGTTGTGATAAAAATCAATAATTTCTGAAAAGACATGAAATGTGAACAGTGAATGTTGGTCTTCTGCAGAGTGCGGTAGTGCAGTGGAAGTGTCGGACTTGGGACCATGAGGTCATGGGTTTAATTCCCAGCAAAAATAATGGAGGAGGAAACTGGAGCCCGGGGAACAGTGAGGTTACACTACAGGGGCTGATGATGCCATGGCACTACTCTGAGAGGTCTTGTCTAAACCTACTTTGTTGCACCTCTGGCTTGTCCAAGTAGTCTGTCTGGATATCCTGTCTCCGATGGTGGAGGATCGCATCGTAGAAACACCCCCAAGTGATCTGGCTGTCCTTGATCAGGTATAACAGGATTTCGGCAGGAGAATTCTCTTTACCACTGCCAGCCGTCTGCAACAGATAACAGAGTATCGAATGAAATGGCCAGGGACATTGTGCTCACCTCCAACTAGAGGTAGGCCTATACCGAGACAGTAATTTACATACCGGTACATCATACCATCAACAGACGTCAGGGGTTTGATTTCTAGTTTTAAGTTGAATACTTTGTACCTTTCACTGGTCTGAAAGGATCAAATAATGATCTAAATGGGCTGCTCAAGTTCCCGTGGAGATTTCTTGAGAAACTTGGAGACAGCAATGAGAAGAGTTCTAATTCTGTAGCCTACAAAGGTGTTACCATGGTTACACAGGAAAGTGTTATAACTTAAATAAGCTTCACTAATCACAGCTGACATTAGGCCTATCATTGATTTATATTCTTTTTATTTCAATTTATCATGCAGCAGTAAAGTGATCATGTCAAATTTGCTGCCGATTTTGCTGACCAAATTCAGAAAGGTCATGTTGGTGGCATAAAAAGGCATAGACTGCACCACCACAATACAAATAAGTACATGTAATTCAATGCAATGTGTGGCATAAATATCAACCCAACTTTCCAGACTGTTAAAATGTCAATGTCAGGCATGGATAGCATTACTGCACTTGGCGTAGACATTCCAGATAGAATATGACCTAATTTTGACATGAATCATTCCTGTCATTCAATTATGGAATATCAAAGCTATTGTCCTGACAGGGAAAAAACTCAACACAGGGCAAGTAAATTACGTGCTTTAGTAAGGCCGATTGACAAACTATACTCACTGACAGTGACACCATACTGTGCAACACTCAAACCTTATTCTTTGCCCACACCCAATATGTCATTATGAGTTTCAAGACTTAAACACATGGGGCCGAATTTACAAAGAGTGTTGGTTAACACGCGTGTACATTCATAGTTATTCAGGTTAAGGGCCTAGAAAACCATTGTTTTGCTACCTTGTACGCTGCTTGATCGGCAGCGTTTACCCACAGGATAATCACTCGTAGTTAACTTTCCTGTGTCTAGCTCCAGGAGGACAAAAGAAAAATTTGAACAATCTTATCTACAGGCCTTGTTTAGAGTCATTCAACTCTTTTCTTCGATCCTCCTGCACATACAGTGTAAACGCAGGAATGTTAACCACGTGTGATTATCCTGCGGGTAAACGCTGCTGATCAAGCAGTGTACAAGCTTGGAGGAATTATACAAGGTACAAGGTAGCAAAACAATGGTTTTCTAGCCCCTTAACCTGAATAACTATGAATTTACACGCCTGTTGGCCTAAACAGGCTTTGTAAATTCGGCCGATGGATTTTGGCCACATTGAATTGATTCAGACAGTCACTACTGACTCACGACTGTCACTGTAGTGTATCTTAAATTAATCACACTTATATTATCGTACATTGAACAAAACTGACACTGTGATAATATGACAGGAAATCAGCTCGGCAAACTGCAGAATTGAATACAGTATTGCATTGTGTCACATGATGATCAACAACAAGGCAGAATTCAAGAACAGTAGATGTGGTACTCTTTTAAACATCAATCATTGGCAACAAGTTCCTTTGACCGGATCGTTCAACCGAGTATCATATTGCAGAATTCTGCATCCAACCGGCATGATGTTGCTGAAATCCACATTGTGTGACATGGCGAAGAATTCTGCAGTTTGTCAAACTGTATACATGTACAATACATGCAGTACGTGTAGTGGCACACAAGTTTGAGCTCAAAGATTCTCCATGCCTAAGTTTGACAAGGACTGTTAGACAAAATTACCGTAAGAAAGGTTCTTGAAAAACATGAGTTTCTAAGAGCTAGATTGAGAATTGTGTAATGGTTTACCACACATACATGTAAAAAAAATTTCATTTAGATACTGATAATGAGTCAGTCGTTCACTGAACAGGGGTGAAGGTTGTAGTACAACTTTACTTGTACATTTATCATAAACTATAAACTCCATTTGAAATCTTATCTTTCTCACTATACAATGTATTTAGGTCAAAACAAATTCATGTAAAGAAATACTAGGAAAATGGGTAGAACCTGTCAGTGTCAGCCACAATGGCAAACATAACATACTCTATTTATATGAACCTAAATAATGCCAAAGTTTTATTCATCCTGTTTGTCTGGGGTAAACTTGTTAAAACCATGATCAAGACATAACAAAATCTTTTATAAGACCATACCAAAATATGTGTTGGTACTTCCTTTGCATGGGATTTTGCTCTAATCATTTCTGTTCAGAGTAAAATGTTTATTCAATTTTTTGAAATTCTGATTCAAGGCACTGAACTGCTTTTAACACAGATACTGATAAAGACCCATACGAAAGCTTTATCAAACACACTTTGTTTTTTAACCTGTTAACCGTGTAATGTTTTTAGTTCTAATCTTTTTTTCTTTAAAAAAATTGCCAAAAAAGGATTTGACACACGAGGTTCCAGAGTGAGACGTAATATTCATCGTTTCCACGACGTAACTCTGACAGTGTTCGCCATTGCTGACGTCGACGTAATGACGCAAAGCTGGTGGGCAAAATGCATTGCTGATGTATGCAAAGCTGGTGGGCAAAACACGCAACGTCACAGGCCTGAGCCTACGTCATGGAAACGATGTATAACATCCTATGCACTGTGAGTGAAGTGCCATTTCCTTGCAAGGCGTCAGGCCTACTATTACGCCCTACGCAAGCAACGATCCTAGAGTGTTTCCAGGGGTTCCCTGGATTTTATAATGACGTAGTATGACGTCCTACGCAGTTAACGGGTTAAATAACTAGTGAAACATTGTCATTCAGTCTTCGAGGGTTAACAATGCTTACTTTAATGATTTGCTGTGGAACCCCAAGAGTCTCTGCAATTAATTTGTCTCCGCCATACGGGATCAACAATGCACGCTCCAAATCTTTCCTCAGTGATTCTGGACAGAATCTGAAAAAAAAAAAATCAAATGGGAAGAAATAACCTTGGAGGAATCATAATTCCTCTAAGAAATAACTAAGGGTCTAATTCGCAGTACATGTACCTGTCATTAGTGCATGGTGACACAGTACACAGCAGGCCCAATGTGGTTTATCAAAACTTTTTGTGCAAAAATTCATGGTGTTCTTCTATCTATCAGCATTTAACAACTTTTCACTCAACTTGGAAAGATACTGGCTTACAAGTGTGTGGGAGATGTGACAAATATTCTACATTAATTTTTTAAGCCGATGGCTACAGAAAACAAGACATATTCTTTGAGTGACCTAAAAAGCTTGTGAAGAGAAGATCATACGTGAAGCGAATATCCTTCCAATTCTCTCCTTCTCCAAGATCTGACATGGTGCTTTCTCTGCAGCTATGTCACGTCAAAAATGATGGTCAGCTACCGCTTTGGTGGTAACATCATATAGTGATTCTGAGACAATGTATTGACATGGTGCTTGACTACTGGTCGTCCATCCATGTGGACCTATGAAGCCTAGAGCTGGAATGGAATGAAAAGAAAAACAATAAAAGACATAATCATACAATACATGTACGAATGACAGGCAAGAGAAATTTTTTTTCAGGCCGTTTCTTTTGCAACATGTAACGTCAGGCCTGCCTACTACCACTGTACCAGCTGCAACTGCAATGTGACAAACACTCAGTGGCGGATCCAAGGGGGGGCGTGCCCGGCGCACGCCCCCCCCGTTCAGCTGCTGAGCAGCAAAAATTTTGGAAGGCATATAATCAGACCCCTGATTTTCAGTAAAAAGAAAGTTCAATTTGGCCTTCCCAGGTGCCAGGAAATCGCGTTTCCGGCACTTTTACCCAAAAATTTTTGGCGCTTCGCGCCTTCGGGGCTCAGGGAATGGGGGTTGCCCATTCCACGCCCCCCCCGTTCGGCAACTCCTGGATCCGCCACTGCAAACACTCTTTCAGTGAGTTCACAAAGGGCCTTATTATTTTTTTACATGGTCATGATGACAAACCAGTATTAAAATATCATCAATGAATCTAATCAAACCATCTGTCCCAATGAACATGGGCTATTGACCGACTCAGGGACGTTTTGGTTGACCCGGGCCCGGGGACGTTTTGACCTGGGCTGGATCTTCTTGCTTGATAAGACCTTGGAGGAATTATACTGACAGTATGTCAGTATAATTCCTCCAAAAGTCCAAGGTACCGGTAGGACCCAGACCATGTTGTCGTGGTGTGGTGGAATTAATTAGGCCTCCTAGGCGTAGGCCTAGGCTAACCATGCTAACGTTCAGTAACAGCAGTTGGTTGGGTAAATAAATCAGCAACGTTCTGTGCTCTGTAGGCCTAGGGCTACATGTAGATACTAAGCCCATGGAGGAATTCCTCCATGCTAAGCCATACCATGATACTATGCCTAGGCCTACTAGCCTAGGCCTAGGCCTAGGCCTATGTTCAACACACATGAACAACAACGGATGCCTCTCCCCCTGGCCGGCCGCCCTGGCCCTGGCATGCTATTAGGCTAGGCCTAGGCCTAGGCCTAACTCACATGACTCATGTCGTCATGATGATTGACATGAACTGTGGAATCTGGGAATGGAAAGTACCGTTAGGCCTACTCCGCGTTAGGCTAGGCCTATGCTAGGCAAGCCTGCCCTACATTCCCTACCCTAGCCCTAGGCCAGGCCTAGGCCTAGCCTCAGCTCAGGCTCAGGGTCGGGCGCAGGCCTACCCTATATTCTTCTCTTTTGTTGAACTCATCTGCTCATGTCTGTCTGTGTGTGTGGACAAAAATGACGGAGTGGAGTGTGTCATGGTCATGTGTGTGTGTAAAATGCACAGAATAGTTCCACCACTTGACAATAGGCGCCAGCAGCTGACGGCCCAGCAGTCTCCACGCAGGGGCCGAAGTCTCCATGCTTAATAACGCATGCGTACAAGATGCACAGTGGCTAGTTCTCATATTCGACAATAGATGGCAGCAGCTGACGGCTCGCCACTCTCCATGCACAGGCCTACAGACGCTCCAAGCTTACTGGCACATGCGCACAATATATACATAATCTAGGCTAACTGCAATCTGAACGTCAGAGAACGATTCGTGCCAACATCGTAACTCTGACGTATATCGGACAGCGCCATATTGCTCCGTGAACTACTTTGATGAAGATCGGTTCGACAAGACTGTTCAAACTATCTATTTGAATGATCTGAGTCACCAGTTAGGCATTGTGAATGTTGCTACACATAGAAAAAAGAGTTGAAGCATGTTACCTTACCTGACAAAGGGTTAGTCACGCTATAACAGCACGTTGAACTTCTCAAGTGGTGAAGCTATGGCGGCCATTGTTGTTTCGTGATCGAGGTGGGGAGGGAGAAACAGTCACCTAAATGCATACGAATTTTTCGATAAAAATCGTTGCAAAATGCACAATTAACCACTCAAACGTTTTTATATTTATATTCATTGCGAAATAACTCATTTTGTGCAAACAAACATCACTTAAATAAAAAATTATAAGGGAACTATTTCTAGTCTGCGCAAAGCTACAAAACCGCATCACTTCACCTGTTCACCGACCATATGGTGGTCGAACTTAATCCGCTATATACGGACGAGGTGCTTATAATGGCTGCCCGAAGGTTGCCGAAAGCTTCCGAGTCGAAGACGATTG
>NMRB01000337.1:81501-94522 GCA_002633025.1 Notospermus geniculatus | reverse complement strand
TCCCCCCCCCCCCCCCCCAGAAATGATCCAACCCATTCCTGTGTAATGCCAAAAATAATCGCTCTTTCAGTATTTTTGAAAATGCTACATGTACTAAGGCCCAAGAAAAAAATGGTAATTTGTGTCGTTTTCTCCTTCTCTTCGTAAGAGGTGGTCACGCCAAATGGTTTGAATGTCGTCAAGTACGCTGCCGTTCATGAATTTCAAAACAAGCACGCAGTCAGTAAGGAAAAGATCAACGATTTTATTCGTGGTCACTTCTATAGGTAGGTGGTGTGGCAGTAGAATTGATCAGTGTTGTTGAATGGAAACTCATGAAAATGTTCAGTGACAAAATTGGGTGATTTTGATATACAGCAGATGGAAACCAGTGATATCTCATCTTTGTATCGCTTCTTTGGTGGCATACATTGTTGTAATATGTGAGGTGGTCATGGAAAACCCATTGGATGTTACTGAATACGTTAGTCAACAAGGGATGTCAGATTGCCTGTGCATTGATCTACTACTGTTTACCTGTTATGAACTTCAGAGTACAGCTTCATTTCAAGCTGTTGAAATATGCAGATTCACCAAGGCCATTACATGTAACACGTTCCTCAAATGTGACGTCCGACAGGTTTTCCTTGGCTGCCCAACGTGTGTAGTTCAGTCCAATTGTGTATCTTTAAGTCGACTGCCTACATGGCCGATTTCCTTCCTCATACTCAAAATCATCAGGCTTTTCCTCATTCCTTTGACGGGGTATTTCCTTGAATTGTCCACCATGTGATGATTGACAGTCCGTCAGTCATGTTGATTTCATTCACGACATATGTCTGCGAAGTGTTTGAGGTTATTGGTCAAATCTTGGCTGACTGGCAAACAGCAGCTAAGAATTCAGAGTTTCCAATCTTCTGACTGTCCATTCCATCTTCTACCAAACCCTTTAGTCCCAAAATGTTTGCATCGCTTATCAAAGTGTGTTGTTCTTTACATGTGATTTTGGGATTAGGAAACAACTGTGAGATAATATGTGTGGCAGTCTAGGAAAACATGTTAGATGCTGCTGAATGATCAAAAAGGGCTGACAGATTGCCTGTGCATTGATCTTCTACCGACTGTTTGCGTGTACGTAGTACGTTTCATCTATTGAAATGTGTGGGTTCACCAAGGCCATTAACACTTTTATCAAACATGACATCTGACAAGTTTTCCTAGACCACCTCACATATTAGAACTACATGTAAATACAATAAATCACATGTATGGTATTACAGTAAGCTCGAGTTTAAACCACCGGTTCATAAGCACACCCACAGTCGAAATGGGAGTGAATGAAACATACCAATTACCACGCTGAATGGCTAGAATTGCTAGAACGATCACAACCCAGTGATGGAATGAATAGTTGCTTAAGGCCGAAGGTGAAACTGACCCTACTTTGGGTGTGCTTATGAACATACTGAACCGGTGGTTTAAACTCGAGCTTACTGTATATTGTTTATTTCTTTTAAACTCAATGGGAAAACTGCCAAAGTATTGGAGGTATTGAATGTTCATTCCAGTTAGAAAAATGTGTGGAAGAATCTTCGTCAGTGAGTAAACATTTAGCGAGACTCATGAACTTCACCTGTTTTCAGCCACTATGATTTTGACCTCGACAAGACGTTGTACTTCTTCATTGCGGGCCGTTACGAATTTTCAAACAAAGGTGCTGACGTTTTCATTGAAGCCTTGGCTCGGCTTAATTACTACTTGAAGGTGAGCTACATCATTCAGGGTACACCACGCTGTGTAGATTTCTTCTCCATGCCGTAACTGTTGGGACTCAGCTCCATCTGCATTCTGGAAATAAAACTAGGAATAAACCAGCAGAGAGTGATCCATGGATAATAGATATGTCTTTTGTCATCTCCTTGTATTGTTGGGCAAAATGGACCTAAAGGCGGTGACAGACTAGCGCGTAAGCAGCGCGTTGTGAAGCGTTCAACCAATCAGTGAGGCGGTATCATGGACCGAAACAGCTACCGAATGAGCTGATTGGTGGAACGCCTGCAGAACGCGCTGCGTACGCGCCAGTCTGTCACCGGCTAAAAGAATGACTGACCGTGAAAGCCCTATTGTAAGGTCAAGTTAGTGGATGATAACAATACACCAACTGGCCCATTGTGTTTATTGTGGGATCACTCTGTGCTGCTTTATCCCATAAGGTTCCATTCCAGGCCCTTTTCCTTTTATTTGAGGACCCTTTATCACTGAAGGCAAACACAACAATACAAAATCCCTCACACCTATGCTGAGACCAGTGTGGAGTTGATCCATTTTGGCCGGGGTGCTGTTTGCCAAATATGAGTTATCAAATTTCTACCCGAGTCTTGCTCCATGTTTCAGGCTGCTGGGAGTGAAGTCACTGTGGTTGCGTTCCTGATTTTCCCGGCACGGACCAACAACTTCAACGTCGAGTCACTAAGAGGCCAAGCTATTGCCAAACAGTTGAGAGACACAGTCGCTCAGGTGCAGGGAAGTTTAGGAAAGAGAATATTCGAAATTTGCCTCAGGTGTGTTTATTTTTGGAAGTGAGAATTATTTGTCAAACGATGAGGATTTTATGACCTCTTTTCGGCCGGGCAGCAATAGAACAACGATACGGCCCATAATGAGATTTTATCCAGGGAAACTTGTTGAGGCCACAGTTGTCGCAGTTGCTTGGAAACCAAGTTAGAAAATGGTGCAATTAAAATGTCAACTACTTCAATACCAGACATTGCGTCATTATGATGTCATCATGACATCACCCAGTGCATTCCTGTACACGAGGCTGGTGAATTACGTTTGTGACACACTGATGTCAGTGTCATGACATCACAGACCGGTAAACTGGTCTAATAGTAGTAAAATGTTTAGCATTGTTCATATTCATTCCAGAGGTCATATACCATGTGGAGAAGAAATTCTAGTCCAGGATGATGTTGTGAAGCTGAAGAGGTGCATATTTGCTGCACAGGTATGTAAAACAAGCCCGGTGAATTTCTCATTAGATTTCTGTGAAAAATAAATAAAGAAGAAAAGTTGCGGCGTACATGTAAATATGATAGAACTCAATGAAACTGTGCTGAAGTTGATTAAATATTCATGAAGCCTGAGATAAAAACCTCACAGGGAAAGTAGTCTTGCTCACTCACACATTCATCCCAGAAGGAATTGGTGTAATTGATGGTGTTTCCTAGTTATTTTTCTGAACCAAGAAATTCATGATTGTCGGTCAAGTAAGAGAAGCGGGCTGACCGATGGGAAGCGACACATCTCCATACATTGCCGCTTATTCCATGTACACACCCAGTGCCCTTCCCATGGCTTGGCCCGCTATATTCTACTTAGCCTATGATCATTATGTTCTTTTCATTATTGGTGAAAAGTTTAAACCAGTCCTGCCTTGCTTCAACGGGACTGTAGGCTGTTGAACTGTTGACTTACCTCATTTCTCAGAGCTTGTAAACGTAATTCTGCTTCTTGCTTCCAGTCCCAAGGCGTCACCATTTTCAATTCAGCCTGTGGCTGTAGAAAGCTCTGCTTGTCTCGCTAATCCTTAAGGCTGTAATTACCGTTAGCGGTATATAGTACACAGACATGCTGGTTAAAAAGGGTTTGCAACCACGAAGCCATTGCAAACCGGCATGTTCATGTACTGTATGCCGCTGTGTAATCACGGCCTAATTGGAGCAAAATATTTCAGTTGTAGAGTTTTCACAAGGCTTTTGTTTCTTAAAATGTCATGTTTCACTTGTTGCGCCTGACTTCATCACCCTTGTCAAACAGTTCAGTTATGCCACAGGACATGAAAAATCTATGAACATTACACTAATACTGAGCATGTGGAGCCAGCACATCAAGGAGCCTTGAGAGCAGAGTGGATATCACGTCCGCTCAGCAAGCAGCACGTCCCGGTGTAATGTTTTTCAGTGTGGCCTTACAAAAGATTTACAGAATAAGGCGCCACTTGACAATGAGCACCACACAGAGGGCCGTATTTTAGAAGCTTCCTTAACTCTAAGGTTTACCTTTAGGTATTGTTTGCAGAGCAGAATACAAAAGCTTAAAGTGGACCTTAGAGTTAAGGAGGCTTCTGGAATATGGGCCAGAGAAACAGTGAGTCTGTTTCCCAGTGTGTTCCAAACAAGTTAACCTGGTGTGTTACTAATGCTTGTTTTCCAGAGACATAGCATGCCCCCTGTATGTACTCACAATGTCTGTGATGATGCAAACGACCCAGTTTTGAATGCCGTACGCCGGTGCCAGTTGTTCAACGGCAGTCATGACCGTGTGAAGGTATAGTAACGCCACCAGGCTGTGCTAACACTAACTAGTTAGTTGTGTGGGCATGATATTGGTTACGCCATGTACGTTTAAATCTTCAGTTTACCGTTTGATAACTTCCTGGTTGTACGCATATCTGGATGTTGTGCGAAGTCAGATGCAAGCGATATGCACTTGCTAAATCGGCAGTGACTATAAGCCCTCCAATCTGCCAAATCTATTTGTCAAATCGGCGAAAAATTGACCCCGAAATGTGACACCTTTAAAGTTCAGTTTTTGGCTAGCACAAATCCCATTTGGCAAAAGTTTTGACGAAAAGGCATTTTAGCTCCAACCTTAGACCTCTGTCACCTCTACATGGGCTTTTGGTGCCATCCCAGGGCCCTGAGAAGGCCGTCCAGACCACCCCTGAAGGTTGCACCCCGAGCATTTGGCGTGTTTGGAACCTTTGTTGGTTTCCACATAAGTGAACACTGCTCACCGGGAAAGATACAAGACTGTAAATTAAGGATCTAATTAATGTGGCGTAACCATAACCCAGTGTGTCTTGTACAGTGTTTTAGATTCATCCACGTAGATTCACTCTTCAACTTCAGCGGAATACGCTACCACCGGTATGTACGCATAACGTCCTTGATGACGCACATGACCCGGTTTTAAAAAGCATACGGAGATGCTCCATGTTCAACAACAAATCTGACAGGGTTAAGGTCAGTAGAGTATCGAAATATCGGTACTAATTTTGCTTGCATGAAATGCTCGCCCTGTTGACATGAGAGTGGAGAGGAAGACAACTCCGAATTCGGTGCTGGCCATGATGAGTATTGGATGCTTTTGATGTTTCCCAGGGCACCCAGCCCTATTGGTGACATGAGATGATAGCCGAGTGATTTTCATGTCTACATGTACTTAGCAAACGACAGGTCTCGTGTTCGATTCCAGCCCCGGGCCATACATGTATGGGATTCATCATCCCTGACTCTTCACGTCTGTCGCATGGACAGTAAGCCGGTCTGGTGTCTAGTGTGGAAGTCCTTATCGCTTTCGTTGGTTTGGATTTGCTTTTCAGCAGTTTAGGGCCTGACCCTGTCTCACTAGGCTCTTGTTGATCTGTAGACCTGTCTGGTGTTGAATGGCGTGCATCTCCTGCTGAATGTCTAGTGTAGGGTTGCAAATTTCATCACAGGAACACTCAGCACCACAGATGACACTGTCAATACATTCAGATGTGAGGGCATTTATCTAAACGGTTTGAAAAGAAGTACTGATATGTGTAGTTCTGGTGGTACCGGTATAACTCATGACTCCATGGACAATGCCAGTTACAGAAGTCTGTAGTTTGTGTACCGGTAGTTGTGTCTCCTTCATAGAAGTATCCATAGACCTCATCTAAAAAGCTACTGTAAATTGATGTGTGCAATACCTACTGTCCAGTCATGATGTAACGAAGACTTCGTGAATAAGGTCCCATGTTCTTCCAATGTAGGCTAAAGTAGACTTTCAATTTTATATTGCATCCATAGCCCACATTCCCATTCAGTAGTTTTTCTTGATCTCTAGTTTGGATGGTGATCTAAGAACATGCCTACCGTGTTTGAATTCCCAACAGATGAACCTTCAGGAGATGATTTGAAACTACAACATCTTTTAAGATAACTAATCGTGAATGTTTCTCCTTACTTAAAAATCAGCTGCCCGTATTTATAAAACATCCATTGGACTTGTGGGTGCAGAAGGTGACTGGTTCTCTCACCTCTTGTGCATTAATTTGACCGGAACAGGAAACCAGTCAAATTATGAATCCACATGTCCTTATGACAGCAACCAAAGCGTTGTAAATGTAAGTAATCTCTGAGAGATTGAACCTATTTTGAATTACAGGTGATCTTCCATCCCGAGTTCCTCAACTCCACGAACCCACTCTTCGGACTCGACTACGAAGATTTTGTGCGCGGATGTCATCTTGGTGTCTTTCCATCTTACTATGAACCTTGGGGCTACACACCAGGTCAGTTTTACCCCTTCGCTTCGTCCTCAGCAGGAGGAAACCAGAGTGCCCAGAGAAAATCGGTGTTGTTCAAGAGTCACCCTCTTCATCACATGAACAATGAAGTCTTAATGGGATGAACCCGGATCTTCTAAGGTGACAGGCTCCAATATTTCCACAGCTCCACTCTGACAGCCCTAATAGGAAGTGCTGCCATCTAGTAGCACTGTCGCCCTGGTGTTTCCTTTGCCCAGCAGACTTCACCTTTAAACATCTGCATTAACATTTTGATTCCAGCTGAGTGCACGGTGATGGGTATCCCGAGTATCTCGACAAATCTCTCAGGATTTGGTTGTTTTATGGCTGAACACATCGCAGACCCTATGTCATATGGTATCTACATCGTCGACAGGCGATACAAGTCAGCTGAAGAATCAGTCCAACAACTTGCCCAGGTGAGTGGAAAAAGGACAGTTGGCATGTGCATTGGCACTTTTCTATTAAGGACACCTTCTAGGGCTGACAAAGTCTGTTCAAATTTATTAAAGGATTCTGTTTTCCTAGAGAACCCTATAGAAATAAGTTGAGTGTAAAACATGCAATGTGTGCACTGTAGAGGTTCTGCAACATCACATTTCCAGGATGACATGATGCCACCACATTGGTTGTCAAAATGTCAAGCGACGTCACAGCATGAACACAGTGTCCACATACAGATCCTGACGTCGGTGAAGAACCTCTATACATGAATGCACCAACCCCTGGCGTCGACTTTGACAGAAGCTGTGATCATTTCTGATAATAAGTGTTTAATGTTGCTTTCCAGTACATGTTCGACTTTACGTGCCTCTCAAGACGTCAACGAATCATCCAAAGGAACAGAACAGAACGACTGAGTGAATTACTAGACTGGAAAAATTTAGGAATCGTAAGTTATCTCTGAGCCTTTATGCCTTAATCTGCTTCAGTTATGTATGTATTTGTGACCTGTGACAGCAAAATGAGTTGAAATGTGCTGGAAACAAGAGCGAAGATGACACCAGAGAACAACTTTAGAAATTGACACGGTCAAATTTCACAATGGCCAGAAAGTACTGAAATCAACAAACC
Organism: Notospermus geniculatus; assembly: GCA_002633025.1. Taxonomy (NCBI): domain Eukaryota; kingdom Metazoa; phylum Nemertea; class Pilidiophora; order Heteronemertea; family Lineidae; genus Notospermus; species Notospermus geniculatus. The sequence continues at coordinate 87,129 of NMRB01000337.1, read as the reverse complement.
ATTGGTTCACCTTGGGTTGTCTTCTGTGCGCATTCCGACTCATTTTGCTGTCATGGGTCTCACATTTGTGCTTGAAACTGAGGAAAAATATAGAAACGAGTTTGTTATCTTGATTGTCATTTCCTTTTTCAGTATTACAGAAAAGCAAGACAACAGGCGCTCGCGAAGATGCACCCAGAATTATTCGATGAAGAATCCGCATCGGTAGGTATTCATCATTTCGACGGGCACCTGCCATCTTGGATTTCTTGCAGACTGCACAGTTATATCTGGTGGGCAAAGATCAGATCTCCCCACCACTCACATGCTTTGCTTTGCCTACCAGATTAGTGTACATCCACAAAATCCCTGCAAAAACCAAGATGTACTGTAGCCTGGCAAATTTTTGCCACTGGTTTTTGTGGATGCGAACATTTTTCATGCTGGAAATCTGTCTTACGTATTTAGATCTTGTCACCGACTTGAATTAGGGAACTCCAAGTTGTTTATGTTGTTTTTGCAAGTTTGTGAATGTGGCAGTCTGTTGATTGTTTATCTAGGAAGAGGAAAAGAGACCTGTTTATATTCCTATCTCACATCCTGCCGAGAAAGCCGCCAAGGTCAGTTAAATATCTGTACCAAATTTTTGACCACCTTATGAGGGACGCGGTTACTACTGTGGCTGTATACAATCACCTTCTCAAGATGGACCTCACTCTTGAAGGAAAATGCTGCTTGTCCCTCCTGTGAATATTCTCTCCTCTCTGTGTTTGCCTTTTCTCCATGTATTTTTCCCGAGTTGACCCAGTTCAGCAAGCAAGTCCATTTGGCTGTGTTCACAAAAAAGTTCATGTTTGACATGTCATAATGTGCCATGCTCCATGCGTTGAGAATGCATTTTGAAGTCCATGTTTCAGGCTTCATGCTCCTTGTAACTTACTTGGTTGCAAACTAAACACCGTTCACTACATGTGTCCAGACTGGCCAGATTTTAACTACCGGGGTACATGTACCTACATTCAGATATCCAGTGGGAGGCAGACAGCCAAGTTTGGGCACATTTGTACTGAGGGGTGTAAGGAGCAAAAATTGAATGGTGAAATGTTGAATGTGATCTCGATGGCAATGCAGCCTGGGATTTGGAATGGTCATAAAATGACTGAATTGAATATTCAGTGTCAGGGCCCATACACACTGTTTTCTGTGTGTTTGGTTTCTGGTCCTGACGCAGAATATTCATACTTCAGAAATTTGTGTGATACATTCTTTTGAAGCTATTCATAAGGCAGGTGTTGGGTACATTCATGCGTTTGGCTTTCACTCTGTTCATGTGGTAAAGCTTGCCGTATTCTTGGCCGTCGTTTTGTCTTCTTTCTTGACCTTTGACAAACTGAGTTTGACCTCCTTCAACATCTCAGGTGTTTGTGTGTCCATCTGTCTGTCTGTCCTGTCTGCTGCAATGTTCTTTGGCATTTAATTCCTAAAATGTCCGGTTTCTAGGTAGAACTTAACATAACCTGACATAATTTTTGCTTATAAGAAAAATAATTCATGATTGGATTTATGGAAGTCTCCCAGCATAACAGCTGACATAATATGCTGTAGCTGACATGATATCGTGGGGTATCACGCTGCAATCACATAGAATTACACGCTACACGTACACAGCTGTTAACAAAGGGTTTGTGACCGTGAAGCCTTTGTTAACAGGCGTGTATGTGTAGCGATCTATGTGATTGCAGCCTTAGAGTGGCGTATTGGTATTATCAGCACCTATCTGATCACCACTGAGGTGACAGGTTGGACCCATCTTTCTTGTGATAGAAAGGGCGACTCCTTGACTTCTGCAGGTTTGCTCCAGACACTCTGGTTTCCTCCTGCTGCACATTTTTTGCTCGATATATTCTAGATTCAGTAATGCTGTATACATGTATTTGGTGCTCTGCTCAGCTTGCATCACAGTACTTAAAAAGAAAGAAAGAAACAGTCTTTAGTAATCAGTAAAGTGTTATTGTACTTTGCAGGGGATGATGTTCCGCTATCCCAAGCCAGCCTCTGAACCCCCATCACCATCAGTGTCACGTGCATCTACCCCGGCTCCGTCAGAACACGGGGATGACGACGACGATGAGCCTGAGATCGACTCAGAACAGGAGGAAGAGGAGCTGAGAGAACTAGAGATTAAGAGTCAAGACAGCGCAACCAGCGGGACAAGCAGCCATTGAAAATAAATCCATAGATGTATCGTGGTTGCAGTTCCACAGTAGTAAGATTGTCCCTGATCTAAATTGGGCTCATTGCAGCCTTTTCATATCGATATCAAGTTCCCTGACTTTTGCTGCTGCTGTTGCCACGATGTGATTGTTGTCAAAAGGTTTTGAATTCCTTTATTTCCATAGGGAAATTTGTCATATGTCACCTGTCACACCAAAACCAGGTCATGTCGCTCTTAGCTTGGCAGGATGAGACCAAATGTTTGTCAGTTTCAATAGTAAGTGTTTGTCTGTTATGAAATCTGAAACAATCTATTTCTTCCATTCTCTCCTGGTGTCATTGAGGCTCACCTTCTGAGCGAGGTGCGCCTAGTTTTGCTGTGACGGGTCAAGTATATTCTGGAAAATCTAGCTACATAGCAGACTCAGTGTTGAGGTACAAGTGCTTTTATGTATAGGAAGTGTGACAAAGGGTTGTTTAAAGCCAGTGGTAGAGCGACTTCTTGTCTGAAGGTTCGTATCCATGGGAGAGTTTTCCTGCAGATGTTGGCTCGCGATGAGCAATTCACCATTGTTTGTTTCCTAAGTCCCCGATTACATAGAAGTATATCGGTATACCGGGGTCTTCCTCAGGCACTTTTCAGTTGGAGAGACCAGAAAACACTCTTTTCTGGTCTCTCCAACTGAAAAGTGCCTGAGGAAGACCCGGTTGGGGTCGAAAATTCACAAGATTGTGGAAGTTGTCTTCTTGATATTTATTATTATTGTTTGAGAAAGATGGTGATTTGGCCTAGTAGTGATTAAGGGGTGCTGCCCCTTAGTGCTGGCAATTGATTTCTAATGCGAGGGTTCGTTGGTTCGAATCTGGTAGGAAGCGATGTCTTTCACCTTAGAAACCCATTTCTATTTCATGTTCATTGTTTGAGGAAGGATTGTTATAAAACTAGGGAATATTACTCTCTGACAACCACTTCTCTTCGACTTATAAGGCAAAATACATTCTTGTTAAAAAAAATAACATTACTATTAAATCAAATCAATTTGGAAGGCAGATAATTTTGTGGCAGCTAAGTGTGTTGTGCTAACTGGTACATGTATTATACTTTGATGGTTTCTAGGCGAAGGACTGTGCAATGTTTACTTGATGCATGCTGTAGTAGAATTAGGGCCTACTGCACTCGGTCATGCAAAGGTTGTTAAGTGATTGAAAATGTGTGATATCATAGTATTCTATAGAAACAAACATGTCTTACATGTATGGTGATTGTGTACATTAGACTGTAAAGTACATTGGTAAATAATTGAGTTGTGAATATAAATAAATGAGGTTTATTTTGTTCTTTCTTGATGTATTGAACACTCAGTAGGAAAGATTGGAAGATGTGCCTCTCATTGAGTCTGCTTTGAAAATATCATCTGGAATGACCACAGTGAATTAGTGAGGTTTGGCAAACCTGACAAAACACGAATTGCGAAATTTGACTTCATTGACATTGCCATGATCTTTAGGAGGTAATTGGTACCACCACAATATTGCCTGCTGCAAGATGTCTTCATGTATGACCGGTAGAGCTCAGAGAAATTATAATTCCGGCAAGGATAGAGTAAAGCGGGGTTCATTGGCACATGGATCCGGTCCGTTTTCAGTCCGTTTGCCCCTACTTTTCCGGATACGACAAAGTCGATTTATTTTTTACAGACCAAGACCCATGTTCCCAAAGTCATCGTAAGGTACGTCGTTGCGCTGTGAATTTTTCCATTTTTAACGACATGGTTATTGGTTAACCTAATGATGGCTTCGGGAGCATGGGCCCTGAATCGGACAAAATCTGTTTGCCAACGAACCACGCTTTACAGTGTATTAAACGATCACGGTATTACCCTTTTTCTCGACAGACGGCGCGACCGCCCACTCTCCAACCCAGGGACTATAACTACATTGTCGGCTGCTTGACCCAATTTATATTACTACATACATTTTGTAATGTATTTTTTAGTTCGTCTTACTGCCACTAGGTGGCTCCCTCTACATCGGCAGTCAAATAACACATTAGATCCAATACCGTGCTTCTTTACACATGCCCCTGGAGAGCTGATCAGTCAAAGGAAGGCTACAAATCAGACCAGTATCCCTCAAAAAATAGGCGGGAAATGAGCATGCAGAGACCAAATCCAAAATACATGTCACTGCATGAACTGATAGCATCTGTGGCGCTAGCTGTTCATGTATTACTGTGGCAACAATAGCAACTCCATTTTCTGCATTGTGCTTAGGATATTTTCGTTATAACTTCACAGAATTCATTCAAACTTGGTAGGGTGGTTAAGCTAGGGCTATGCGACACCCTTTAGGTGCTGATGGGGGGCACACCCAGCAGGCGCCCCCCTTTCGGCCAACAAATCTGTAAAATTGTCCTGTGAAATTCTGAAATCTGGTGCCAAATCATTGAAATTCACAGCAGATTTCAATGTTTCTAGCAGAGTGCGCCCGCCCCTCTTTTTTGAAATCCTGCATCCACCCTGCCGCTGATACCATACGCTAGCTGCTGTTGCTCCCACAGTGGTTACATAATCACTGTGGGAGCAACAGCAGCTTCCTTTTTCTGCACTATGCTTGGGATATTTTTGCCACTAAACGAGACAGAATTATTTCAAACTTGGTGGGGTGGTAAAGCTAGGGCTATATGCTTGGAGGAATTATGTATAAGGGCTACATGCTACACCGTGATAGCATCCGGCATAAGCAACGTATACAGAGTGACCAGGCAGTGATATAGTTTTATGCATAGAACTAGTCACATCACCCTCTCATGAGACTTTCAAAATATCCAGATGCATAATTATTGTTTACATATAATATTTATTAGCTGGCGATATTTACCCGACGGTCGGTCCCGCAGGTAATGAATTTCGTCTTGCAGAAACGACGGGCGTTTCCGCAAGTAAATATGCTGTCATTGCAGACCCGACCGTCGTTTCCCCAGTACAGAGCTTTTCTTGCGGCCCCGACGGTCGTATCTGCAAGCCTGATTTGATATCTTCGAGCCCCGACCCGTCGTGGCTGCAAGCCCAAATTATTATCAGCTACGAGACCCGACCGTCGTTTCCCCAGTACAGAGCATTTCTTGCGGCCCCGACGGTCGTGCAGAATGATTTTTTCTTCGTACAGTGACCGTGATGTAAAATTTTCTGCACCGTAACTTCAACAGTGCGCACTACAAAGGCCTAAAATGATAATCGGAATGGTCAGTTTAATTTTTTTCTTGACGGGGTCCATTGTACGTCCCCATATTCTCCTTTTACAGTTAATGTTGACAGCTGCTGTCTGATGAAAATATATTTTTCAGCGGTCTAGGGGCCTAAATTTTTTTCATCATTTTGGCTCAAGAAGAATGCAAGGTTTTGTTCACCTTCTGACAGCCACGCGGGGTCGATA
>NMRB01000337.1:32952-80351 GCA_002633025.1 Notospermus geniculatus | reverse complement strand
ATTTGAAAGTCTTATTTTTTGATTTAATGGATGGACCCAGAACATTTTTTGGACGGACGGATGTCAGCTGGTCCGCCCGAAAATTATGGTGTTTTTTCCATTTGAAAGTCTTATTTTTTGATTTAATGGATGGACCCAGAACATTTTTTGGACGGACGGATGTCAGCTGGTCCGCCCGAAAATTATGGTGTTTTTTCCATTTGAAAGTCTCATTTTTTGACCCCACCAGGATTTGAAAAGGCCTGTTCACACAAAGTGACTTTAAGCTAATGGTACCATTAACTTCAATGCATTTTCCATTTGATTATAAGTGTACCAGCTTAGTCACTTTATGAAACAGGCCCCTGGTCCTTACTTGGTGTCTATCACATCACTGTTTTCCGCCCTAAAAACTGTGAGCAGTGAGAAGTCCTCGATCTCTCAGCAGAGAAGTGGACCGCAAAGAAATAAAGGTCTGAAGAGAACGAAATTATCTTTAGCTAGCATAATAATATTTATTCACGTGACTCTCCATGGTAACGGGTAGTACACAGTCCACAGACAGCAGCAGCAGCACTGGCACAATCATGACGGGCTAGGTGTTAGGCCCTAGGCCTACTACTCTAAACTTTGCCAATGTCGCCCAACAAAAGGATTGGCGCAGGCGGGATTTGGTGGAAGAAGCCTTATGAAAGTCCACCACCATGTTTACTCAGCAGACAGATGGTAATATTAGGGAGGTTCAGATCAACGACTTATCACGGAGAGAGAGGCACCAAAATGTTCTGTTCGTTTAACTGCAGTTATCACAGGACTGTTTGCAGTTTTCCAACATATAATCAGCCTTGTTTAAACAGTCTCCCAGTTCGGCCCACAAAGGGCATTCCTTGTGCTGGTCTTTACAGGATTCGCTTGAAACTAGAAGTAAAAAATAGAATAGAACAGAGTAGAACTGAATATTAGGCCTAATAAAAATAAATGCTTTTACTCAAAATCTCAAAGCTATGTGCAGTGCAACCTGAAGCATTAGCACTTGGTACCTTTTGTGTCAGGACTGGAGTTGCGCCTTTTGTTACTCACCTGCGACACACGCCCCACTTTTGACCTTGACATCATCAATGGCCATGTCACCTCTGAAACTTTGACCCCTTATACCGCTGAAGACAAGCTGGAATCCATTCGACACTGTTTCAAAAGGTATGAAGGCTTCACCTCGTAACCAGCGGTTTCCTTGGTTACCAGAATTTGTAAAAATCAATTTTGTGTCCCTGTTGTCGCCCTAGAATTGAACAAAGTGGAAAAGAGTGAAAATAAGAAATGAAATGTGCAACAAGTACCGGTATGATCCACTCTGGACCACGAGTCATGACTTTTATTAATATTCATCGTCATTGCCGAAATACATACGAAGATGACGTCGATTGCGGTATGATCCTGTTTTTACCAAGGATTTTTTTTCAAAATCGTGTTGGCCCATAAATCGTCGTCTTCACGCATTCTGTCGTTGCCGCGCACGTGTCCAGCAGCCGCAGAGACAGGCTGCGACACGATCTCAAACCAGTACGGTACGACATAGAAAATGGCACCCTCCCATCCCAGGGGACAGACCGAAATGTCACCCAACATTGCCTGTCCTCTATGGTGGGCGCCATTTTCTTGTTGGCCCGGGATATCCCATACCTGTGTGTAGATATTCATTTCACCCATGCCAATACCAAACATATGATACCAGAACTGAAGGCACATGACTGAGCTTCCTTTGATGGGCGGTGAGGTGATGACGGCCTTGTCTCCTTGCTTGGCTGGGGGAGAGGCCTCCAGGTATAAATAATGCCCTGGAACAAGCGAGTGCAAAACTGAAATGACTTAATGTGGTCCAAGATAACACTAGGCGAAAACTCACTAATAGCTGTATCTTCAACTGCCAATTGCCCGTCCACTAATGGTGACTAGCGGGTCAATTGTAATAAACCTCTATATTCCACTACCAATTGCAGTATTTTCAGTTGTGATCAGTGGGTCAATTGTCTAATAGCCTTATCTCCTCTTACCAACGTATCTTTACTATTGATCAGTGGGTCAATTGTCTAATAGTACGGTATCTCCTCTTACCAAATGCAGTATCTTCACTATTGATCAGTGGGTCAATTGTCTAATTGCCTTATCTCCTCATACCATCTTCACTATTGACCAGTGTGTCAATTGTCTAATTGCCTTATCTCCTCGTACCATCTTCACTATTGACCAGTGTGTCAATTGTCTAATTGCCTTATCTCCTCTTGCCAAATGCAGTATCTTCACTATTGACTGTGTCAATTGCCTAATAGCCTTATCTCCTCTTGCCAAATATGCAGTATCTTCACTATTGACTGTGTCAATTGCCTAATAGCCTTATCTCCTCTTGCCAAATGCAGTATCTTCACTTGTCATCATGCAGTGAGTCAACTGTAATAATAGGCCTTTAGATGTTGCACCGAGTCGGTTCGATCCGGTTCGACGCCAGTGCACTTATTTTTTGTGCCATGAAAATGGAAGGATAGTGCAGGTCGTATGACTTTTTCACAGCACTAAATCAAGTGAACTGGCCTAGATCCGGATCGAACTAACTCCGTCTGAAAAGGGCCTATCGCTCTACCGAGTTGGCGTCATGTATGAGCCAGGCTTCAAGGTGGATGAATTAGCTAATAGCGAAAAATCCTACCTTGTTGTCTGCGGGAGAACAAGCCAAACTTCGTGCGCCCATATGTGTGATCATAGTTTGGCCCTGTCATGAACGTGCCCGTTGGCCCCGAGTTCCATGTCCAGTCGAGATTATCCGTGTTGTCCTGGGTGTAGCCACACAGGTTTTCGTCCTCAAAATCACAGTTTGCTGCGTCTAAAGAACGAGAAATGCATGTTAGAAAAGAGCTCCGAGTCACAGGAAAATGATGGAAGAAGAGTTCAGTTTTCTTACATTCAAGTCCTTACACACTCATCTGTCAACCTACCCTCATTCAGGCAAGGGCCAGGGCTGAATACAATGTTATCCAGTGATACCCTTTCGCCTTCGCTTTTTCCAACCACCCCTCTGAAGACAAGCCGCTGAAGAGAAGGGAAAAAGAACGGAATCAAACGAAGTATAAGAGCTGTAACATTATTAATAGCATATAGAAGCCATTTTGGGTTGGGTGGCATCTTGGATTTTTTAATTAGCCCAAGGGTGCTCGCTGTGCACCCCAGAAGATCTACGTCTGGACGCCCGCCCCAAGGAGTCAAAATGCACTGAAGACACTTATGCGCCATAATTGACACACCCACGTTTTTTATTCACAGACTATTGCTTACCATACCTGTCCAGTGAGTTCTCCGCATTGTCAGTTTCCTCCAACATTATAGACAAGCACAAAAATGGTAATGAAATTGCCTGAGGCTTACATTGTAAGGGTCTTTCTCTTTGACTCTGACTCTTGCGTTGACCATCTTCTCACCGTGAGAACCCCTTCTCATCCATAATGTTTTCTCTTCCCTCTCCTCTTTCTGTAGGATGAGCTCGAGGCTGGTGGCGTCTGATCCCATGACGTTGTAGTGGAATGACATGCAATCACCGCCCGGTGAAGGCATGACCAGGGGGCTGATCAACATGGAATCAAAACTGAATCCTGTATTCGAGGACAATGTCAGCCGCGAGCTACCTGCAAAAGGACATATATTAGATTATAGTTTCGTCTCTGGGTTCCTTGGGCGTGCTCTCCAGTGGTGAGATTTTGTAACGTTACCACTGGAGATATTTTGTAACGTAATAAAACTCTCTTTGCTAAAAAATGATGTTACAAAATTTCACCACTGAAGAGATTTTGTAACGTTACAAAATCTCACCACTGGAGAGATTTTGTAACGTTACAAAATCTCACCACTGGAGAGATTTTGTAACGTTACAAAATCTCACCACTGGAGAGAATCTGTAACGTAACAAAGTCTCTCATTGCTAAAATTCTCATGGAGGAATCTTCCATGAGAGGATTATGCAATGAAATTCACCATCAGAAAACATGCAGCAATTGTCATTTTACCTCACCTCAGTCAAACAATGATTGTGCAGCCATCCGGAGCTGCACCAACATAAAATTGGTATGAAAATGAAGCTTATGCTTTGGGGGATCTAGCAAAACCAAGTTTATATGGCTGTGATATTTGGTTTCCCCACAATCACGATTTTCCTAACTGTTGCGTTTTTTCTGGGACACCCTGTATAGTAAACAGCGCCAGGGCATAGGTGCCGACGTTGAAGTCTTCGGGTGACCTCTGCCAATACTCGCTGAAAAGTGTGTCGGCTATCCTAACCCTACCCATGTCTAATGCGTTGTCCTTTCCGCCCGACTGCATACCTTTCTCCCCTATCTCCGCCATCGGCGCCTCTGCCCACAAGGCCTCTCCCTTCAGCATCCTCTGCCGCGGGTCGCTCAGGTCCAGCTCTCTTTATCGCTGGAGTTGCCGGGGGAAAGAGTATAGGGACGGAAGGAACTTTGTCTGCATTTGTAAAGGACTCTTAAAAAGGTGGCTCACCAGAACTGTCATTTAGCTTCTGCATCATCCAGTCAAGACGAGGTGACCGAGGCCTAGTGCTGTAACCACACAAGTCCACTTCGAAGTCGCACGCAACACCTGAAAGTAGATGGCTCAAAACATAGCGACGTGATTGCCATATTAGAGTTTTAGCAAAGCTCCCGAAACACCTAACGCCAACGCCAATCCCATTGTTCGAACAAAAGGATAGACGTTCGTCTTGGCATTTCGGCGACGGCTCTCTCAGTATCAATATTTTAAGACATGATGTAGGCCCCTAATCGTATCGTCACTTTCTTACCTTCATTTGGACACAGGCCTTCGTTGATTTCGACATCGTCGATGGCTATATCTCCTTGGTAACCCTTGCCCACCACGCCTTCCATGACAAGTTGATGAGACACGTTAAGTTTGCTCAGCGGGAGGGTGACGAACGCCTGGCTCCATTTGTCTCCATGGTTACCTACAAAATACGAAGTGTGGGGTGTATGCCAGCAGCACACCAGGCGATATCGTAAACGATCGAATCACCACCGATCTGGTCTATTCACCACTTTCTAGACGTGTCCCAGTCCTCATAGAGCGGAGCGTTTCGAGGGCAGGGGACCAATCTAGTCTCTTACCTGTCTTTGACCAGATCGCTTCGCCTCGGTCACCCTCTTGATCCAAATACACATTTAGGCTCCCTGAAGATGAGCCATACATGTGGTACCAGAAAGAGAGACACCTAGCGGCAGTGGACGGCATGAAGGAAGGGCTCAGAAGAAAGGCGGACTCCCCTTTAAGCCTCGGGTATGATGTCTCGATAAACATATAGTAACCTTAAAAAGAGGATTGTAAAATTATTGTCAATGTTTTCATTGAAGTCCCCCTCCACCCTGCCTCTCCGAATGGAGAGTGGAAATGTGCCCTCCTGTACATGTACATCTTCATCTTGTTCTAAACCAAACATTTTCACTATCATTCTTTCAATTTCTACTTCAAAGTAATACGAGATTCAGTTTCGTGACCGTTTGCGACTACACGTCGAACACAACACTCACCATCCATCGTCCTAAAGGTATGATCATTCGTCGGACCAGTACCTCGAGATTCCGTCCTTCCCGAAGTCCGCGTCCAGTGAAAATCACCCAATGCAATGAACCCGCAGACCGTGTGCTCCTCAAAATCACATTTGAACATCGCGTCAAAATCTGATGTGCTCGCTTCTTCAGCTGTATTCCCTGCACCACCGCAACCATCCCCCTCGCAGTCGACGGTCGGGGGAGTTGGCGGCTCGAGTGCCTCTTCGGTAGGTAGAAACCCGCTCCCTTCTTCCATTCGATCACCAATCGTCGGTTCCTGGCCTGGGCAGAGAAGACCCTCTGATGCGCAGTTTATGGACGGGTCAACGGCGGCCGGTCGCTTGGAATGTTTCTTTGGGTTCGCCGCGGGTGGGTGGACTGGAAATTCAAACGAATGTGGCAGTGAGGTTCGATTTTTGTGCAAACGAAATCCATGCTTCAGGCCCTATCATGCCCAAAATTAAGCGAGCCTCACACGGGGACGGTTCTGATGGCGGTTCAACACGGTTCTCAAACCGTGGTGAACCGCCAAAAATGACGGCGGTTTGGCACCAAATCTGTGACAAAGGAGGTGACAACACGGTGTGACTAAGGTGGTGATGCGGTTGTCCACGTTCAAAGGAGGTTAATGAAGGTGGCCACGAGGTGTCATCAAGGTGGCCTTGCGGTCAAACGAGGTGTTAGTACGGTGGTGTACGGTGTTAACACGGTTATATGCGGTCCAGAGGATATTGTGCGGTGGNTGAATAAAGGTCTAGTTTTAAAAATGGCCGACTGGCGGCCATATTATTTGAAGATTTAAGATGAAATGGGCAGGATAATGACGTGGATGTAGATGCAGCTACCTTTACAAGCGCCCGGTCTGAACGCAACGTCATCTATAGCAATGGCGCTCTCAATCTCGTCAGCAATAATGCCCTCAAATACGACCTGGTACTTGGATTGTGCCGAGACTGGCGCCTCGGCCTTTCTCCAGTCATCGCTTTGGTTGCCATCCAATTGCCAAATGATGCGATCGGTAATGTTGCCATTCTCTGAAAGTGAGAACAACATAGCCCTGGATGAAAATGAAGATACATGTAGGTGAGTGTGGTTCGTTGTGGTCTAATGAATTCTACATGTACGTGCTCTTCTCCGTAAGCTGCAGATGTGCCTGTGGTGCCTTTATCTTGTGCCTTTGCAAGGGCAAGTATTAAAAGACCCCAATGTGCAAGGGCAAGTAAAAGACCCCAATGTGGAAATGAGCTTGAGATGGACTTTTCCATACTTACAGTGCAGGGCTAATAATGCTAAGGTTTTGCGGCTGATGGAAAAGTCAATATACAGCCAAGTACTCTCCTACGTGCCTCCTACGTGCAGAGTGTTCCCATTGTTTGCCCTTAACTTGGCCATGAAGATAGTCCCCTCGTTGAAGACTGTCCGGTATGCCCGCTAAACCCACACTGTACTGTAACTCACCAAAGCTTCTGTGCAATACATTAAGTGCTCCAGCCTTCACTCCACTCATGTAGTACCAAAAGGACAGACAACGTCCCCGGGTTGCTCTGAACTCCGCACTGACGGTCCAAGCCCTGTCTCCTGCCGCTCTTGGCCTCCCAGCACCGAGGTATGCATACCTTCCTTTCCCTGGCTTTCCGACCGTGTGATCTCTTTTCGGTCCTCGAGTCGGGACACCGACCGAGCCGTCGACAACATACCAGTCGAAGTCATCCCCGCCGGTGTTCCACCACGTGCACTCTGACTCGAAGGAGCAACTTCCTGGAAGTTTGATTTGTGGAAGTTAAGGCCCCGTTTAGTCCACTGCAGCGGCGAGTGGAGCGGTTTCCACAGGAATGTGGACAAGTAACAGGCCAGTATGTAAAATCATCGAAGGCTGAATAACACCATACAGTGCTTCAGTTGTAGATTTCTGGATGTAAGACGACGACGAAAGTCCATCTTATAATTTGAAGAAGTTGGTCGAGGAGAAAGCACTGAAAAGCTCACATGAAAAGGGGATAGGGCAAAATGTCAATTTGAATAACATACCGAACACATCCACCTCTGTCTTTTTAGCAGGTGGTGACCTTCTGATCGCTGGGGTGGAACTCATAGCCTTGGTGGTCGAGGAGGTTGTGGTAGTCGGTAATGGTGGAGTGCGTGGAGCTGGCGTGGTCATTTTCGCATTGGACGGCATGAGTGGACAAGAGCCGTCGGTGATGATGATGTCGTCTATGGCGATGTTGCCAGTGGCACCTGAGCCTCTTGTCGCCTCGAAAATTATCTAGGGTAGAAGCCGTCGAGTAAAGTGGATGATTTGAATGGAAAGTAACGACGAAAGGTAAAGGCGGCCAAGGAGAGCAGTTGATAGAACGAGCAAGAATCAGCCCAGCTATCCGATCAGCGTCGTTCACAAATTTAGCATCTTCCCCCACGGCACATCATCTGCGTTCACTTACCTTGAATTTGGCCGACATTCTCCTCAACGATACCGAGGCTTGTACCCACGCTTCTCCAAGGGTTTTTCCGTAACTCCAAAGAATCGTATCCCTTCTCTTATGTTTTAGTATGACTTCCAACGATCCAAAGTTCTTCCCTTGCATATTGACCCAGAAATTTAGACACCTCGGACCTTTGGTCCTTGGAAATACTTCGCTGATTAGCCTTGCTTGGTCACCTTCGACGACTTGCAATGTGCTTGCGTCGATGACGGTATAGGATCCAGCCTCCGTTCCGGTGGTGTGGTCGACCCCTGGGTTTGTTCCATTTGTTGCATCGGCGCCACTCTTCCGAGCCCAATCAAAATCATTCGAGTTGTCATTTATCCAGGAACAGAAGTCGTTCTGGAAATCACAAGAACCGGGTATACAGGCCCCTTCCTGCAAACTCACATCGTCGATTGCAATATCAGCGCTACCGACCCCTGGAATGGCCTCCAGTATCATCTGTATTGGACCTGGGGACGCAGGGACAGTGGCATCGCCGTACAGCCATTTGTCACCCTGCGGCCCAGTCCTTGTCCAAAGCACACCACCGAGGCCCTCGGAACTCTTCGCGTAGACATTCAAAGTCCCCTTCGTACCGCCGAACATGTAATAATAAAAGCTAAAGCAGTACTGCTGCCCTCCCGCATAGCTTGGCGATACAATGCTTCCCTTGGCTCCCTTCGGCCATACTAGTGATGTGGGGGCGGAGATGTAATGTCCTGTAACGAAGAAGGTGATTGGTTAGCCTACCCTCTTAAGTGACGCCACTTGAAAGATGATTTGACGGACGCAGGGACAGTGCTTTCCAACATCTACGTCCGAACTTCTGTAACAACGTCGATGACTGGTTGGCATAGCTGTCCGGAAGCTGTCGACAGACATTGCCATGGTAGTTTGTAACAATGAACGTGATTGGCACATGCTGAACTGCCACCAACCTTTCGGAGTCCCATACGTGTGGTCTGCCATTGGCCCAGCGTTCACGTTTTTCTCATCATCTCCAAATCTCGACCAATCAAATTCATTTTCGTCAACTGGCAGCCAGTCGCAGAGCCCGTCTTCCTCGAAGTTGCAATTCGCTGATGAATCCGGTAATGGGGCTGACACAGAGCTGCACGCGCCTGTTCCAATTTCAAGGTCGTCAATGGCAATGTCACTTTTAAATGTCACCCCCTTCACGGCTTCTACAACAATCTTGTGAAGAAGAACAGTATTCTCGTGATAAAAAGTTTCAATACACACCAAAAGCAGAATTTTCTCGTCAAAGACAGATTTGTAAGAAAACGGACACTGCAAAGGCACCTACCTGACACCTATTCCCGCGGCTGATGGTCACCTGCCCCTGACCCCATCTGTCCCCTTGGTTCCCGCTCTTGCTCCACAGAGCCTCTCCCATCTTCGATGCATTCTTCACGACGTATACGTTTAGTTCCCCAATGGTCTCTCCGTACATGTGATACCAAAAGGTAAAGCACATGTCCTGGTTACCATCTATGCTGAACAGTTGGCTGTTCAACCTGGCCTTACTTCCCCTAATTCCTGACGATGTCTCCAGGAATAGGTAGGAACCACCTAGAAGACAAAACACGTCATCCACATTGAAAGAGCCCTTTGATATTCGGGGGCAACAGTTACACTACTTGTGTCCCTTGATCGACCTTTTTGATTTGAGACTTTTTTGAGGAATGGACATAAAGTCAGCAGCACAGGCGATGTCAATCACCAGCGAGCAAAATCCGCAGCCGCCGCCAAGGTGTGAGCTTGACAGCGATGCTTGGAATCTTCTCGCGAGCGATGCTTTCCTATTATCGATAATACCAAAACCGGTCGCCTACCGGTATTATGTGCGGTGGCTGGTGAGAAGATTTTAAGCCTAGCGTACATCGTCCCATCCTGACTCATCAGGGTATTCGTTCGGTGCTCTCTACGTAGCGCGAAAGAGCGCGAAGCCCTGGGATTCTCAGGATGACATCGTCCTTGCGACTGGAAGCAACTACCGGCAATGGCGTTTCCGGCAACGGTAGGCGGCTGATGGTACCAGGAACCAGCAGCAACTGATCAGGTTCTCAAACAGGCTGATGTACGCCCACTGGCAACGCAATTGCCGACCGTTGCCGCTAGTTCCAGCCAGTTGCTCATGTTCTACTCGTTGCCAACGGATTGCTTCTATTTAGTTGTCTTCAGTCGCTCTCGATGTACGCGCGCTGGCAATGAATTTCCTTGTTTGTGGAGCACACCTGGTCACGTGAATGTTTATCACATGACTGCCGAGTGGTCCGATCGGAAGACATCGACAATTTCCGTGTAGCATTTGCGGTACCACTGCCTGTCCGATGTGCGCGCTCCAAATAAAAGAATGGATTGTGCCACTTGTTGCCGCAATGACCTGTCGTCTAGTTGCTTCCACATTCGCTAGGCTTTACAGTTACTGAGGCGAAGGGTACTCATCTTCTTCCAGGGACGCCTGAACAACAACATCAGTAACTATGACTACCGTACGCGTTCTTGGATTCACTCACCTCCCGTTGTATGATCCTTTGATGGCCCAGTTCCGCCAGAGGGCGTGCTGCCTTGATGCCGTATCCAATCAAAGTCATCGCTTTCTGTCTCCTGGGTCCAAGTGCAGAGGTCCTGATCAAAGGAACAGTCCAGCCCGCTGAGCACACCTGAATGATCATTATTTAAGGGTACGCCATCGGGAATCCACAAGGCCTGCGATTATATACAGCTACACATATACGGACACGCCAGTCAAAGGCTCCACAAAGGTTTCCCGACCTTGAAGCCATTGATAACCGGCGTGTCCGTGTACCGTTTAGCTCTATGTAATCGCAGCCTTACCGAGTATTACGCCATAGTAACCAAAACGTGTTAAAAAAACGTGCGAGGCTCGGATAAAAAGAGTGGAAGAATCAAAATTTTCACCTGTAGTCAGCGCCAGGAGCATACCGGTAACTCCCAATACCCTGAGCATATTGTTGCGAAGCTCTATCCTGGCGTTCGGAATTTTTCTCTGAGATTTTGTGCAATGGGGGCTAATGCCCGCTGACGGAAAGTATACTTCCAATAGGTCTATACATTGAAAAGACATGTCGAAGGAGTAAGGGGCCGATTACGACATATAGTTCCATGATAAACACAATACGCAACCCTACCTTATCGTGTTGACAAGACAGCAGATATTCAATATTGTCGGTGATGTTGATCTTTGAACGGTTATCAAGGATTTATGCAACGAGCATCCTGGACTTTGGGTCGTATTCATAAAGCGGTTCTATCATTAGAGGCGTCGAACTGCAGTAGATTTGCATTTGAAATGTAATAAATTAGGCGGACGTTCGTTCAGACAATTCCAGCAAACACCTTTGTTCTTAAATTTGGGGCGGTTGAAGGTAACCGCCGCCGGCAGTGCGGTGAAAACTTTCATTACCGAAGGGGCATAACAAACCTTCGCAATGTTCTTAGAAGGTGCATATCCTTCATTGTCCTTGGAGGTAGGTCTGCTGGCCTATCGCTTCCGAGGGCTGATCACAAGTAGCTGGTGATCACAAGTAAGTAGGTCTATCAGTATTTCGGATGAGAACAACCTTGAAAATTTTTATGGTGAAGTAGAACTGAGAAGTAGCCTATATAAACATCCTGACCAACGAAGAAATACCGCATAACCCTGTCCCACTTTCTCTTAAATAAGTTAGTTTTAATTTAGTTTGCCAAGGTCTTGTGGACCTTGGGAATTCACTATGGCTGCGGGTGCAGGTGAACGATTGAGCGTTGCTGTTCTGCTGTCTCCGGAGTACGAGAGAACAATGTTTTTTATCACCACGTGCAAAATCTTGAACAATGTGACCTAAATAAATGGAACTGTATATCCAGTATAGCCAGACTACTAGTAAACCGATAAGCAGCACTGTGTCCTACTGACTTCAATTAGTTTTTAATAGGCCAAGGGTAATTGTTTGAATACCAGTTCCTCGCCCTACCAGTCCATTTCGAGAAATGCACGCCCACCAGGAATATGGCAGTCTTAGGATTGTGCGTTGCTGTGCTAGGATTGCTGTGGATGGCAGCATTCGCTGAAGGTAGGAGGAATATGTAGTTTTTTCCCAAAAATCAGGGCAGGTGTAAAGTTTTTCAGTGTTTCCGTGTGTCAGTGTTCCCCCTATTGTTTTGGAAACACTGGCAGATAGATCGACACGTTTCTCTGTGTGTCCTCCATTGTCGAGTCGCGGCTTATTCCGTCAGACAATAGCAGGGGAACACTCGCAGATGGGGAACGCTCAAAAACGTTACACCGGATCCAGGATTGACAGTAAGGGTGGCTCGACGGAGGGGTAGCATGAGCGAAAGCACGAAGTCGAAACATTTTCCTGGCATCTGAAAGCAAAGTGTGATTAATTTTTTCTTGCTAAAAAATAATTGCTCTGCCAAAAATAGAGGGCGTACGCCCCCCACGCANCCCCCCCCCCCCCCGATCCGGCCCTGAAAATAAAATATTACTTGACACCAAATGCACTGTTGAAAAACCTTTCCTCAGCATCACCAACGGATACAAGATTGTTTACTGGAAGAACGCCAATCAACCGATATGGCTTTTGCATACACGATCGACAAGATCTACATCTGTGCATCGGAAGCGCTGGCCCTGGCTTGTAGCCGTCTGGCGTCTGCACCACTCCCCACTACAAGTCTCCAGACTGAATTTCGCCTAACAACTAGGCCTACCTAATAGCAGGCAGCCTCCCACTCTTGGACACTTTGTGAGGGGTATCTGGGCCATTGCAGTGTTGCGCTTCTGAGGTGTGGCAAAGATTTCTAATGACATGAACGTTAACTTTTTTGTTCCGTGATGCATAATGACTCGGCTAACGAAAACACTAAGTCGCTAAACACTATTTCTGACGTGCATGTTGCAATGTAAAAAATGCCTGAATGTCAACATTAGTGTTACCGTTACCGATCTCGAATTCGTTATTCTCCATTTAGATAAAGCACATAAACCATGTACCACATCTTTCGTTTCCAGGTGGCGAATTTTTGCTAGAGCAGCATGAGCACACACTGTACAAAAATCTGATGAAGAACTACCAGAAATGGGTGCGACCTGTGTACAATACTTCTGATACTGTGGAAGTGAAATTTGGCCTGACTCTCCAATCCATTTTAGAAGTGGTACGTCAATGTTTGATGCCTGACGTATTTTAAAACCCCAACGTATTGGCGACATGAGATTAGTGAGACCTCAAACCAACAGCAACCCACATATTTCTTTTTCTCTTTCCCTTCTCTCTTTTCAATTCAAACGTATTTTGTGGGGAGAGGACACCAAGTAAATGTCGCGGAGGTTATATCCGCCGATTAAAACGTTTTAGCAAAAATTCATACATGTAAGCTCGCTTATGAATTTTTGGTTTTAGTCGTATAGGTTAACTTTCGTTTCAGAATGAACATGCTGCAACAGTAGACTTTAATACATGGTGGAACATGGTGGGTATTTTACTTTATATCGTAGACCTTTCCAACAGAGATGGCGGTCTATTAAAGTTTCTCACCATATGACGTCAGAAGCTTAAAACCATTCAATGGCCACTGACTACAAAAGCTGTGAAGCGGGCTATTTACGAAATCGCTCCGTTTAACGGTAACACTAACGCTAACGTTATTTTTTACATTGCAAATGTAGTCAGAAATAGCGTGTTATCGTTAACGGTACATCGAAGTATACGGTATACGAAAACGCCGGTTTACAATGGCTTCACGGTGGTGAATCCTCGGAATGCCTTTGTTAACCGGCGTTTTCGTATACCGAATACTTCTATGTGAGGCTTCCTTTACATAGAACTATACGGTATACGAATACCGCGGTTAACAATGGCTTCACGGTCGTGAATCCACTTGAAGCCTTTGTTAAATGGCGTTTTCGTATACCGTATACTTCTATGTAAGGGAAGCCTAAGGCCAGGTTCACACTGCGAGCGAAACGGCGAAGCGAAGCGATGTGGTGAAAAGATCTGGGAGCATGACAATGGCCTGTAACGCTACAGGACAATGGAAATTCGCTTCGCTTCGCCATTTCGCTCGCAGTGTGTTCCTACCCTTAGGGAAGCCTAACCTCTCGTATAGAAGTATACGGTATACGAAAACGCCGGTTAACAATGGTTTCACGATCGCGAATCCTTTGTGAAGCCTTTATTAACTGGCGTTTTCGTATACCGTATACATGTACTTCTGAATGTAATCGGGGCCTTAAGCCGTGGTTACACCTATCCAAAATCCCCGGGGTTTTGAGACACGGGTTTTTTCCGAACCAGAAAAAACACGGCGTTGACACGGCGAGCGGTTACACTACTTAAGGTAATAAGTTCCGTATCCCGGCGATAGGGGCACTGCATGTAGGCAACTCTGCATAATTAAGTGGCTGCTGGAGGCGTGAAATAGCCTATACGCATGCGCTTCACTCATCAATTTGCATCGCCGTCTGTCGGGGTGCGTGGAACTAGAAATAGACACGGGGATTTTGTGGTTACACTACATAGAATCTCCGTGCTTAAAATAGCCCTGGCGTTGCCCCTTCGAGATCGCTCGGGCTAATAAGCACGGGGATTTCAGACACGGGTCTATTTAGACCCGGCGATTTACAGGTGTAACCGCAAAATCCCCGGGGAAAGCACGGAGATTTATGTAGTGTAACCACAGCTTTAGGCTTCCCTTACATAAAAGTACACCGTATACGGTATACGAAAACGCCGGTTAGGCTTCCCGAGGATTCACGACCGTGAAGCCATTGTTAACTGGCGTTTTCGTATACCGTATACTAGTACTTCTATGTAGAGGAAGCGAAAGGCATACTTTGACAATGAATGGCCACGACGTCAGGTGGGAGAACTACATGTAGGTCGCCATCTTTGTTGGAAAGGCCTGTAATGAGTTTCACCTAGCAACCATCTGGCCAAAATAACTAGGCCATCACCATGGGAATTTTCTTCCAGAATGAGATGATTGGTTCTCCCATCCCCAAGTGGGAAAAACCCCCGTGACGATGACCTAATTTTTGGCAAGATGGTTCTAGCAAACTCATCTATATCGTTTCAGTTGCAAAAATCCTCTAGATATCACAATCTTTGCAAACTGTCAAAGTGTCCCTTCAGGATCATGCCAGTGTGAGTACCAATTGGGACTTTTTTAAATTTAGCGAACACTTTTGGCCTGAAAGCTGCTTTCTTCTTCAGCTTTGGGAGGACATGTCACTGGACTGGAACAAAACTGAATATTTCGGTATTACCTTCCTTGGCATCCCGATGGACCAAGTCTGGTCACCTGATCTTATGGTCTACAGCAGGTATGCATAAAATCATTCAAACTGATACTTTAGTACTTTAATACTGCCTTGAGGTATAGTAGGCCTACATCGTCGCTTCAACCGTGTCATGGAATCAAAGGCAAATATTACCCCCTCCCCCCCCCGCATATGTAAGATACCTGTACCCCTAAATTGAAGCGACCCATTCAGTTGCCCTCTACAGAGACTTTTTTCTGCCAACTCACTCTGCAAGTGGTTGGTGGATTTTAACCTGTATTATTTAGCAAGGGATCACTGGCGACGAGTGTTAAGCCGCTCATACACGTTCAATATTATTGCACAATATGAGGACCGAAATGGGCGATATTATTGTACATGTAAATCTTTCTTCCACCCATTGGGGTCGAAAATTTTCGAAATATTCGGAGACGACTTTCCGATTTATTGCGTACTGTGTGTCTTTTTGTGCTGTTTTTTGGATACCTCTTTCTTCCACCCATCATGCCAGAAGCACATGCCCCTATTTGGGGCCCCATATTGTGCAATAATATTGATCGTGTATGGCCGGCTTTAAGCGGCCCATACACGATCAATATTATTGCACAATATGAGGATCACCAATCTTTCTTCTACCCATCATGCGAAAAGTTGGGCCCCATGTGCAATAATATTGCGCCGTGTATGGGCGGCTTTAGCTTACCTGATGGACATGTACAATCTATAAAATACCGTGGTTATTGGTATCAATAGATTATCAACTAAGAAATGTTATCAACTAAGAAATGCTTCTTCTTTTTCTTCTACGCAGTGCCGGTAATGACAGGGTGTACGACAGCTACGGCCACGGCTTAGCTATGGTGACTTATAAAGGCCACGTTCTTTTTTACCCCCCAGTCATCATCAACGCTCAATGCAAGTTTGATTTCACCTACTACCCCTACGATGAACAACAATGCACTATAAAAATCGGGAGTTGGCATCACAATGGTCAAAAGGTGAGTAAGGCAGTAACTCTTGTCAACAGTGACAGTCTCTTATGCCTAGGTCACATATCCACCGGGCCCCCTACGATTTTCCCCACCGGCGGCTTGCCGTGGATTTCAGAGACCGTACGGGCCCATTACGAATTTCATGTCTACGGTGTGTGTGGTCACATATTCTACGGTGCCCGGTGAAAATTGGTGGAGAGTAATCGCAAGACCCGTCAACAATCGGCCTAGGTCACATATCCACTCCGGGGCCCGTACGGCGAGTAAAAACAGACATTTTGGCCGATTTTCGCCAATTTCGTACGGTGCCCGGCCGGTTCCCTCACGGTCGCCACGGGCACCGGGACATTTTTCACCAGCCAAACGGGCGCCGCATTGATTAGCTTGCTGCTCCCAATTCTCCCGGCGTTTTCATGTGATCGGTAGGCCGTAGAAAGCCCGTAGAAGGCCCGTAGTGTACCCTGCGGGTCCTGTGCGGGCTCCTGCCGGTGACCGGGCGGGCTTCGCACGATTTTGTCTGCCAATTCTCGTGAAAAAAGTTTGACGGGTACCGTGCGGTGTACCACCTGTTCATCGGACGGAGCTCGGAAGCTTACCGCACGGCATCCGGCCGACACCTTCACGGTTTGTTGACGGGCGTCTTGCGATTACTCTCCACCAAGTTTCGCCGGGCACCGCCCGAACGCCGTAAAATATGTGACCACATGAAAGTCGTAATGGGCCCGTACGGTCTCTAAAATCCAGGGCAAGCCGTCGGGTGGGTAAAATCGTAAGGGGCCCTGTGGATATGTGACCTAGACATAAAGGTGCCGGCCTGTTGCCGTGTGGTAAGCTTCCGAGCTCCGTCCAATGAACAGATGCGCCGCAAGGCGCCCGGTTGGGGCCCGGCCGGGGTACTCATGGCGACCGGCCGGGTGCCGTGCGGCACCCTTGAGAACCGCAAGGCGCCCGTCAATTTTTTTTTCACGAGAATTGGCAGAAAAAAATCGTGCGAAGCCCGCCCGGTCACCGGCAGGAGCCCGCACAGGACCCGTAGGGGACACTGGGACCTTCTACGGGCTTTCTACGGCCTACCGGTCAGATGAAAACGCCGGGAGAATTGGGAGCAGCCAGCTAATCAATGCGGCGCCCGTACGGCTGGTGAAAAATGTCCGGTGCCCGTGGCAACCGTGAGGGAACCGGCCGGGCACCGTACGAAATTGGCTGAAATTGGCCAAAATGTCTGTTTTTACTCGCCGTACGGGCCCCGGAGTGGATATGTCACCTAGGCATTAATCTACATATTTTAAAGGCGACCGGGTAAAGTATGTTAAAGGAATTAACCTGCTAGATAGAAATGACATTTCTGATTTGCTAGATCGATTTTGATGAAACAGACACTATTTTTCATGTATAAGAAGATCCTCTATCAGGAGCCGGGGAAGCCTAGATTGTGGGGTTGCCCAATTTAACATGGTCATTTGTTTGGAAAACCCTGTATTTATTTGTGTATTTTGGTTTACAGATCAACCTGACGTTTAGTGGGGCGGAAGGGCGGGTTGATACCTCCACTTTCTCGGACACCAACAGTATGTGGGAGCTTAAACAACCAAAGGACGGCGTGTTTATGAAGAGAAATGTCAAAAAATATGAATGTTGTCCTGAAGAATACATTGATATCACCGTAACGTTTACGATAAAAAGGCGGTCGACCTACGTGACAAGTGTGCTGGTTCTCCCTGGTGTAATCTTAGCCTTTCTTATTCCGTTTATCTTTATGTTTCCACCGGATGCTGGCGAAAAGATACATCTCGGTAAGTGCGAGAAGTGAAAAACAAAATCAACATACATGTAGGCGTATAGTACCCTTCATGACGTCAGTATTTGGTGTATGAAT
This sequence comes from Notospermus geniculatus, assembly GCA_002633025.1. Lineage (NCBI taxonomy): Eukaryota > Metazoa > Nemertea > Pilidiophora > Heteronemertea > Lineidae > Notospermus > Notospermus geniculatus. The sequence continues at coordinate 62,139 of NMRB01000337.1, read as the reverse complement.
GTTTCACATATAAAAGTACATGTAGCCTACAATGTATGTGTATTGTGATCTACCAGTTGCAAGTTTATGTATACTATTCAAAACTGAGCAACATGTCGCTTCGTGCCCGTGAGTAGACCCTACATCCAAAACAAAAAAATTAATTTCGATTTTCTGAGGTTTCCGTCAGATCGTTCAGTCGAGTAATTTTTCTTGACGTACATGTACACTGCTACACATACATTATCAATCTTGTTCTTCAGGGGTTGGCCTCATCCTAGGCTACATCCTGCTTCTAATTCTTGGGGACACAATAAACGAGGGCGCGTTGATGGGCAGCCCACCAATAATTTGTAAGTACGGGATTTTGTAACATTTTCTAGTTTTCCCCATTTCTCAGTGTTTCTATACAACAGATAGCTCCAGCGCCCAAAACTTTTTAGTAGGGAGACAAAATCTGTCAAACTCGTTTCAGAGTGTCCCATATAATTCCTGCCTAAAAGCACGTAGGCTACCACCTACATGTACGTCGTTTATGACTTAGAAAGATGCGTACTCCACGCCACTTCTTTTTTCACTTCTTTTTTTTAGTCCGATACTTCTCGGCCAACATTGTCATCGTTGCACTGTCGATGATCATTTCAATGATTATAGTTCAATGCTGGCGCGATAGGAGGCGTGCCAGTGGACCACCGGCTCTCGTCACGACCGTGAGTATCATTCCGTTCAACATGCCACCTATCATCATCTTTCAATTCATAATTTCTTCAAATCCGGGTTTTTCTCCAAAACGCCAGCCATGCCAGCCACTGTGATAACCTGACGGCGGCATGCCCGGGAACGTGGCCATATTTGTTGAAGGTCAATGAGTATGAAGGTGTAAAGGTCAAGGTCAAGGTCATCTAGCTCGTAATGGTTCCAACGATAACGTGTTTAAGTGGGTTCATTAAACCGTTCTTTACAGATCTTCGTCGACCTGTTGGGATGCCTCCTGTGCGTGAACAGGGAGAACTACGTCCGGAAACCAACCCAAGTGACCGTGGATGGGGAAGACGGAATGAAAGACACAGATAAATTCGGCCAGGATGGACCAGATCCAAATCTGGAGTGGAAGCTTCTCGCCATGGTCCTCGATCGACTTCTGTTCATAGTGTTTCTCGTCATCAGCATCATTGTTGCTGCAGCCATGCTNAAAAGTTACAAGTAATTCAGTTACCAAGATTAAGAAGATAAAAGATAATCATAACTACCTTAGAAGATCCTAGGTGAAATCCACAAGTGAAACAAATGAAATCCAAAAAATAATCAGGTAGCACTTCAAGTGACACGTCCGCTTGTGATGGAGTCTTGACAGCAATTTACAACACGTGGCTACATTTGTAACAAACATGACAGACTAGGCCTATACTACAAGTATCGTCAAAGATTTGCCTAAGTATGTCAACGTAACCAGAGTAAAGAAAGGTGGCGCGATACCAGGAGCCGTTTGAATGGCAGAATTCCCTTGGCATCACACATGAAACGGAAACCACATTTATCAACGTCACCGACCAGCAGATCAAGAAAAGGGTGCAATGGACATGATGGATGTCGACATTAATACTAAAAACTAAGGGACCCTCAAGAATGGCGCCACACTGTACTTGGAAGTAGGCCTACGTCCTCAACGCAGGCAAGCTCATCAACACGTGATAGAATAGACCTGCCAGTAAAGTCAAGCAAAAGCCACTTATGAATTTCAGGTTTTTTTTCTGAAATTCATCTGCGCAAAATGTGTCACTTCTTGACTCGAAGTATAGGCCTAGAACAATGTTTGATCACCACGTGCAAAATCTTCAACAATGTGTCTTGACCTAAATAAATGGAACCTTATATCCAGTAGCCAGACTTAACCGATAAGCAGCACCGTGTCCTACTGACTTCAATTAGTTTTTAGGTTTTAATAGACCAAGGGTAATTGTTTGAATACCAGTCCGTGGCCCTGCCAGTATCATTTGGGGAAGTGCACGCCCACCAGTAGGCTAGTATGGCGGTGTTCTTAGGATTATGTGTTGCTGTCCTGGCAGCATTCGTTGAAGGTAGGTGGGGAGGAATTTTTCTTCTTCAAAAAACATTACTTGACACCAAATGCACTCTTGAAAAACCTTTCCTCAGCATCACCAACGGATACAAGATTGTTGTTCCAGGAAGAACGCCAGTCGACCGATATGGCTTTTGCATACAATCGACAAGATCTACATGTACGTACATCTCGTCTTCGGTGGGGTATCTGGGCCATTGCAGTGTTGCGCTTCTGAGTTGCGGCAAAGATTTCTAATGACATGAACGTTAACTTTTTGTTCCTTCGCCCCGATGCATATCCCGACCTTTAAAAAATCACTCCGCTAACGAATCAACACTAAAGGCCTGTATCCACTAGTCCGGGTTACCGCTGCGGTTTGCCGCCCCCTTTTTTTCACAGGGTTTTGGATAATTCTTCGATGGTTTAACAATACATGGCGTGTTAATTATCCCAATGCCTGTGAAAACCGCTCCCGCGCCGCAAACCGCACCGGAAACCGTTGTGGTGGATACAGGCCTTTACGCTAAACACTATTTCTGACGTACATTTGCAAAAAAACGTCAATGTTAGGGTTACCGTTACCGATCTCCAACTCGTTATTCTCCTTTTTAGATAAAGCACATAAACCATGTACCACATCTTTCGTTTCCAGGTGGCGTATTTTTGCTAGAGCAGCATGAGCACACACTGTACAAAAATCTGATGAAGAACTACCAAAAATGGGTGCGACCTGTGTACAATACTTCTGATACTGTGGAAGTTAAATTTGGCTTGACTCTCCGATCCATTTTAGAAGTGGTACGTCAATGTTTGATGCGACCTGCATTTGGGAGCCAGCTCAGTCTTTTCTGGAATCTCTACTGTATAAGTGCCTGAGGAAGACCCCGGTTGGGGTCGAAAACATGCGAGTTTTCGGAGACGACGTCTGTTTTGTATCAATGTTTGATGCCTGACGTATTAAACGTACTGGCGACAATAGATTTAGGGCCGTATTCACGGATCGCACTTTAACCTAAAGTAGAGCTTAAGTTAGACTTTCTCTATGCTTGAAGCATTACGAAAAGTCAGACTTTAATGAAAGTGTGGCCCGTGAATACGGCCCTTAGTGACACCTCAAACCAATAGCCACATAATTTATGCAAGCTGTCATCCAATACACCAGGACTGGTGCACCTACATATTTCTTTCTCTCTTTTCAACTCAAAAGTATTTTGTATGGAGAGGGCACCAAGTAAAAGTCGCCGAGGTTACATCCGCGGATTAAAACGTTTTAGTCGTATAGGTTAACTATAGTTTTCGTTTCAGAATGAACATGCTGCAACAGTAGACTTTAATACATGGTGGTACATGGTAGGTATTTTACTTTATTCCATAGAACTTTCCAACAGAGATGGCGGTCTAACAGTTCTCACCATNAAATGAAATATTTGGGATCGCTGAGATCCTGATGCGATGATAGAAGGAATATCACACAATATCTCACGAAAACTGACCAGTTATGACCGATTATGGTCGTAGTGACCTAAGGACACGGCATTCCTATCAACGCAGACGGTCATATTTGCAACGATAAATAATTTGCAATGAAATAAGAAATGCAATGATTGCTGTTGGGGCGGTCATAAATAATAGAGATTTCATACTACAGTTGTAACTCAGTTGAATTTACTTTGGACCAGAATACACGTGTATCACAGTACAAGAATGCATGTGTGATTTTGTCATGCTTGGGGTGGAATAGCGACAGACGACACGTTTTTGAGTTATGATACTGGACACGCACTTTCTTGCAATTTTCATTGTCCTGTGTATGGCGCGGGTGGATCCTCGGTGAATAGAGACAGTTTTTCTGAAAATGCCCCGAATGTTGTGTTCTTGTGCTGCGCAGTGTCTTCATTTGACACTTAGAAAACGAAAACAATTGTGTTTGATTTACGGGAAAAAATTTTATTTTTTATTGGGGGGGGGGGGTCGTTGAACTTGGCTCGGTTTTCCTTTTTCCTTATTCGAATGTGAAGTTTGCTGCTTTTCCTTGGTCCTTATTCGAATGTGAAGCTACATGTACATGTAGCTACTTTTTCCTTATTCAAATGTGAAGTTAGCATCCTTTTCCTTTTTTCTTATTCGAATTTGAAGTTAGCTACTTTTTCCTTATTCAAATGTAAAGTAAGTGCCAAAAACCGAATAAGGAAAAAGAAATTTTGAATAAGGAAAAACCAAAAAGGATGAAAACTGAATAAGGAAAAAGGAATTTTGGATAAGGGAAACCAAAATGGTCAAAAGCCGAATAAGGAAAAAGAAAAAAGGAACTAACTTGCAGAACTTTTTATTGGGACGATCCAAGAGGGTGCTGGAAAGATGGATCGATACCGATGCCCCTTTCATTGCCAAAGTCCCATTCTGTCTCATCTCAAATGTACATGTATTTTAGAAAGCCTGAAACGTGCCTTTTCCCTATCAGAAGGTATTCACTGGAAAGCGCTCATGGAGTGCTTTTCAATTATTACCCAAAAAACTGGCAGCACAGGTATCCAAAAATTTTTAAACATAACTCGTGGATTGAAACTTGCATGGTTTTAGTTTGGCCTTTGGGTTTCGCAAGTGTTTGTACATGCGTTGTGAAAACTGCCCATGTTGGGGAGGACAGAGCACAGAACGTTCTGGGGCACAGAACGTTCTGGAGGACAGAACGTTACATCCAGATTTCTGGTCCTGAAGTGTTTTTATCTCTAACGCCCGGTAATTGAATCGTCGTAATCTTTGATTGAATCATCGTGATGACCTGCCATCATCGGGATAGAGGGCTCGGGATCGAGGTGGCATTAGGACACGTCCTGTTAATTCCTCGGCTGACAGACAAGAGCAGTCGGCAAGGATTTTCCTCCTTCGGGTGCCTGATGACGTCATTTCCGGATGTACGTCCGCCATGTTGTAAGGAGGCTTTCGCGGTGATAAAAGTGAAAGAACGTCCCCAGAAAAAACACAACTGGGAATGCCCCCATCACACCAAACTAGTTCTCAGTACGTTCTTGAAAATGTTGCCGAACGGGCTCAAACTGTGTGCGAACGGAGTGTACATAGTTGCAGGCAACTTTTAAGGGCCTGTCACACTGAAGTAGTTCTCAAAACGTCCTGCCCCGTCCTAAAAAATCGTAAAACGGGCTAGAACGTGTAACTCTTGGCCAAATAATGCCTCGACATTCTGGAGCACCCTTCCCGTCCATGACGTTCGTAAAAAGACTGTAAAAAGTTGCCACTTCGTCCACTCCGTTCGCACACAGTTTGAGGCCATTCGGCAACATTTTCAAGAAGTGTGATTGGGGCATTACTGAGTTGCCTTTTATTGGAGGCTGTTCATAGCGCCATTGTGGAACATCCTCCCACAGCAGGGGTTTTTACCTCGCTTCTCTTCATCCACTCACACAAACTTGGATACAGTGTGCGGGGGTATGAACAGGATCGAGACAACCCCGGCCTGCTATGGGAGGATGTTGCCGAAATTCTAGCGCAGGACACACTCTGAAGCTGATGATACAAAAGCGAAACTTATGTCTATCGGCCTCGCGTGGATCATTACGCATTCTAAGCGGGTCATGATTTCCTTAGGATCGCAGATACCTGAATGTGACGCGAATAATGGTGGGCGATGCCAGCTGACACGGCACGTGACCGATGCGCGGTGGGGTGGTGTAAAATGCAATGAAAGCAAAAATATATATTGTTGATGAAAGCTAATACTGCACGGTGGAATTTTTCTCCACCAATCCAAAATTGTAATACATGTCTATATAAATCCCTAAAGGCCCCGTCACATATCCACTCCGGGGCCCGTAGTACGGCGAGTAAAAACAGACAGATTGCTCCTGATCCCCAGGGAATGAAAACCGTACAAATGAAAATGAACAAGAAAATGAAAATGAAAATCGCAATGGACCCGTACTGTTTCTAAAATCCACGGCAAGCCGCTGGGCGGGGAAAATCGTACGGGACCCGCTGGATTTGTGACCTAGGCTAAAGCCAACCGCACATTTGCGACAAAACTCAATGCGTTAGGGGTGTTTTTAAAATCGACTGATCCGGCTGAATGACGAGTCGATAGCGTTGGGTCAGTCGACTTAAAAAACACCCCTAACGCATTGAGTTTTGTCGCAAATGTGCGCTTGGCTTTAGGGTGGCTGCACACCTAACGCGATTCGTTGACGCATGCGGCAACGCCTTTGTTATTTTCCGCCGCACTGCACGCAAACAAAGGTTTTGGCGCATGCGTCGCCCAATCGCATGCGAATCGCGTTAGGTGTGTCCCTACCCTTATAAGCGAGGTTCATTGGCGTACGGATCCAGTCCGTTTGCCCCTAGTTTTCCGGATACGACAAAGCAAAAGTCAATTTGATCGATATTTTACGGCGTGTAGCAATATTTCCCTGTCGTATTATGGTCTAAACACTACATGGACTGATATACATAATGAAACTTTGGCAATTCATTCAGACGCCTCTCTGTCACCAAGTCAAGTGCAAGCACGTCCCCAAAAGTACATATCTAGTCGCAGTATATGCTTGCAGGTACACCATTGCATGGTGGGAACAAGGTTGCTACAACCGTCTGGTCCGACCGGATAAATAAACTAATAATTCAATAATAGATGGTCTATGGGATTAATAATTCAGTTTAATTGTTCCTTGGCGTTCGCTTCAGGCGAGAAAACACGACGGTATTGCTTGTATTAGGAAAGTTAGTTTTCGTAGAAATTCAAGATAATAGTGAGGTTTAGCAAATCTGACGAAACACGACGTACGAAATACGAAATTGGACTTCATTTCCATGACATAATGTATCTCAGGACATGGTTGATACCACAAATATCGCCTGCTGCAAGAGCGTCTTTTAGCGTATGACGTTAGACCGATGGAGCTACGGTGTATACATGTATTAAACTTTGAAATTTATCTTTCGTTTCCTCTTCGTAGAAATTTAAAAATTCAAGATGCACCATAACTCTCTCGGTCTTACATGATATGCTAAAAGACGCACTGGCAACAGGGACTTTTGTGGTAGCAACCATCCCCAGAAATAGACTGGTACCCGATCCTAACTATTTTACATCGGGCTTTTGCATATGTTAGGACCGGGCGTGCCTACCGCCTTCATGCCTCTGATTGGTCGGTGCTGGCGCAGGTGGTAAGTATGTGAACTATTATGTTGATAGATTTTCTATTTTTAACATGGAAAACCCCCGGCGTGATTGGTGAATTTCCTGGGTCAAAGGTCGGTCACCTTCTATCTGCATTCTGGTACGTCAGCCGTAATGAGAATTGAATAAATTTACATAAAATTTTCAAGTGACGTCACTGTCAGAATTCATCCACAAATGGCGGCCACGACTGGTCCTACCATTCAAAAGCGACACCATCGGTAGGACCAGGTACTAGTCTACCCCAGAAATAGACCTACATGGTTCGGGTGTGTATGAAATCCCCGCTCCGCGTGGCGGTTATGTTCGAGCCTCTATGCCAACCCACTGTTATCGACGCTACAATAATCCACACTTTAAGCCTACTCAATAGGCCTACTCATATCTCCAAGCCGCCCTGGGCCTAAAACCAAATGACTGGTTCCGATTCCTCTGGGTTGTGTTTAGGGAGCTTATTATAAAATGCCTGCACTGTTTGAAATTATTGAAATAATTTTACAGGAATTGCCTGCAGCAGAGTCTCCGCAACCTGCAGTCACATTTACACATGCTATGATTTATGTTTTCCTGTATTGGTTGGACTCAATTGGACTTTCCATAATGATGCTTTCTGAGAGCAGTATAAAATCATCATTTGGTCAGCCTCCAGTCAAGTCTCTGTTAACATTTCTTTGAGTCTGTAATTTTACATCAGATCCACTTCCTGAGAATCTGCCGCAGGAATTTTCTCTAAAATCCTCTGTTATTTCTAACAGTGTATATTCCGAACAATGTTGTAAACTCTGGTGTTTTAGGCAAGAAATTATGATTTTTCGTTAAATCACGGATAGGCCTATAGGCCTATAGGCCTATGTTACAAATATTTTATAATAAATTCCCTTATACATGTAAATACAACCGATAAATAGCAAGAAGTCAATTTCCAGAAACTTGCGAATTTTCGACCCCAACCGGGGTCTTCCTCAGGCACTTTTCAGTTGGAGAGACCAGAAGTTTCTCTCCAACTGAAAAGTGCCTGAGTAAGACCCCGTTGGGGTCGAAAATTCGCAAGATTCTGGAAGTTGACTTCTTGATATTTATCAGGGGAGAGACAACAAACGGAATCGTTCGAAATTGACGCGGATGGAGCAGAAGTGTAAAGTTTGTCATTCCAACGGCCACAAAAAATTGACGATCACAGCTTACACTTAAAGCTCCGCTGTATTGAATTTTATGGTGTTTTCAAAATGTTAGGAGAGTGCAGGTAGGTCTCATAGCCTTGTGAAGGTCCCCAAAATGCTTGCCTGACACGTACTTCCAAGAATCAAGGCCTAGTTTTCAGCACACATTGAAAAAACTGCAGGGAGAGCTCTAATGTATTCAGATAGAGCATAGTACATACACTACACTGACGTCGTGCACCGACGTCGAGAATCGCGGCGATGATTCGTTTTTTTTCTTCAAATTGAATGCAGAGGGGCTTTAAACCGTTCTCATCGGACTAACACTCCTTCATATTATTATCCTTCGAAATTCATATTTTTTATAATCAAAATTCAATACGGCCATAATGTGTGCACAATCCTTTTTTTAGCGACCTTCACATCATCGCCTGAAGCAAATCGGCGCTAAAATCCTTCTCCATTAATTGAATTTTAATTACCCCGAGGACGCTAATTATGTTTTTCAACAAGGTGGATTTTTTTAACCCGTAGCATTTTAAACATTGCTTTCAGTGAGAAAAAATATTGACCTTCTTAATTTGCATTTTGTGCGGTATTACCCCTGGGATTCCCGTAGTCATATTTTTTTATGCACAGCAAACTACAGTATCCGTATACCGGTATTGAAAAAAATCTTTGAATGAATTTATTATGGATTGAACCACACGCAAGGTAAATGTCTTGCTAACTGAAATTGAGGTGTGCAGTATCGTTGTCGAAACAATAGCACAATTGAAAGCCTTGCGGAGGAGAGATAGGGTCGTATGCTAGGGTCGGACTTCAGCCAGACTTTCATTAAAGTCCGACTTTTCTCAATGCTTCAAGCATAGAGTTTTAGTCTAACTTCAGTTATACTTAAGGCTAAAGTCCGACCCTAGCACTTTATGACCAAGTCCGACCCTAGCCCTTTATGACCAAGTTAGCAATCACGTAGATTTTCCTGTACATTGGTCCGCTAAGACTTTGCTGCCATCTGTTGGCAATATGCGCGGGTGACTGCTCCTATTGCCGACTGAAATTGACCACATCTTCGCCATTGGTGGAAATAACGTCCAGCGAGTCCACTACGGCGATCGAGTGCTCACTTTCAACGCAACCCAGTTGCAAAAGCAAGTCGCAACGCAAAATCAGCTTGAAAATCAATGGTGGATTCCTAGCTTTAGAACTAAATGAAAAGATCTCTGAGTGAAGCTTTTTGGAAAACACAAAACATCATTAATTTCGTGTGTCATTTCATAAAGGTTTCCACGTCCCGCATTCTCATTCATTTTCAGTTGTAGGAGTGCCCTATTTAACTTTTTCACTTGAATGTTTAAAAAGACGCCTTTCATGGTGCACACTGTCTACAAATTAGATCACCAGTAATGGCAGTTTCTTCTTCCAGGCATTGACCATCCCACCTGTGTTACGCATGCGCTGTCAGATCGACTTTTTGTCACGTGGTCTGACGGAAAATAGCGAGGTTGCGCACCTTTCCGACTCCGACTCCGACTTCAACTACGAGAATGAACTGCAATGCGCTGTGGACATCCTTGATAAAAACGATGTGATAGAAGTTTTCATTTCGTCAAACACCATAAATTGAAGGCAGAAAAAATTGGCCTTACAAATGGGAAGTGCGGATAAATAATGAATATTGAAGCCGTTGAAGTCGTAAGCCAAGTCGTTACGACTTGAAACACGACTATAATATTTGCGATGTATGTGCACTTCCGATTACAGGTCAAAATAATTCTGCCACAAAGTTATGGCATTTTACGATTTGGAAACGTCTATCAAATCGTTTTTATCAAGGATGTCCACAGCGGACTGCAATTCATTCTCGTAGTTGAAGTCGGAGTCGGAGTCGGAAAAGTGCGCAACCTCGCTAATGTGATTTTCACAGCGCAGAAATATCAGAAATAAGAGTCCTTTTTGGAAGGTCCGCTGGGCCTGCAGGCTGTTTGGATGTTCAACACATAGAAATTGCATGATGTTTTGTAATGAAAGCATCACCGTTTCACTGAAACGTACCTACCACTCAACTTGGTACGAGGCCTACATGAAGGTAATAACGCCAACAATGATGTCGGTCGACGGGGAAAATGACGACGATAGCGACGACCACAACAACGAGAAAAATTGGAAATCCTTAAATTGGAACCCCTATGGCTGGTATTCATAAAAGTTAGCAAATGCTTTTACTTCAGATTTGCACAGCGAGGTCCAATGTAAATGTACATGTACCACTAAATCTAAGTAAAAGCATTTGCTAGCTTTTATGAATATCAGCCAATACTGACCACCAACTAGCCTAGGCCTAGTGATTTAAAGGATTTTAGAGGGGGGGGGGGGGTAGGCCTAAAGGATGTACGAGGAGGGTTGGGTGGGGATTAGGGACAGGATTAGATCAGACCTCGAATGGTTATGTTCGGGGTCAGCCATCTATATTTATATATAGAAAGGTCTCCCGTGAAAATTACGTCATCATAAGAATGTCATGACTCTGCAATAAATTCCATCTTTCGAAATGTTCTTCAGCTACGATCCCACAGCAGGGAGTTCCAAACGCATCCAATCCCATCCTAATCCAACTAGGACGCGAAAATCAATGCGTTTAACGTAGATAATGTATACGTAATTCTGCACACAGGGTGAACCCAGCTGCATAGTTAGCTACCGCTGACACTAATGGCATAAACTGAATTATCATCATTCCTATTCAGCCAAAGGGAAATGGTGTTTAACAATTTTTTTTTCTGATAACGCCGCAGGTAGAGCATCTCGTCAATGATAGGTCCCGCTTGGGAAATGCTTTCGACGATAGAAAATCCGTTTCGGCCATTTTACTCCTGGCGTCACCAGGGGCAAAAATAATAAAAAATTGGCCATTTCGGTCGTGGCTGCTGTCCCTGACAAGGCCGTGACTGCTGTCCCGCGTGGGACGGAATGCCTTCGACGACAGAAAATCCGTTTCGGCCATTTTACTCATGGCGTCACCAGGGGGAAAATACTAAAAAATTGCCATTTTTGGTCGTGGCTGCTGTGCCTGACTATGGTGTGATGACCACAGAAGTTGTTGAGAGTGAGATGAATTTGACGGCGCAGGCGATGCCATGGTTTTTTTCTGAAGGTTGATTTTTCCATATTTTGTGGACGTTTCTGGTCGATTTTTTTCTTGCGGGCTTCTTTTTGATGGGGTGGGGGAGTTGAGAAAAGACTGAAGCAGTATCGGGAAGGGGCACTTCAGCTGTGTTCATGGCGTGGAAACACTGAAATTGATATTCAGTAGTTGATATTGAACGCCCTGAGGGCTGTTTCCAAACGGGCACTCATCTATTGTAGCATTTCATGGCGAGGAAGACACCGAAATGGGCATTCAGTCTTTAAGTAATAAAAGTGGAAAATAAAAGGTGGGAAATTTTGGAATTTTTGCGCGAATTTTTCAAATTCTCAAATTGGCTGAAACTTTGTCCCGTTTTGAGAAATTTTCTTAAAATGACTCGACATGACATTTTGTCTGTTTTTTCAGGGGATACATGTATTTCTCAAAATGGGAAAAAATTTCAGATATTGAAAAAAATTCACGAAAAATTACAAAATTTCCCACTTCTTATTTTCCACTTTTATTTCTTACTCCCTTTACCACAATTTTACCGGTATTTTCAAAGTGTTAGGAGAGTGCACTGCAGGTATACGTCTCATAGCCTCGTGAAGGTCCCCAAAATGCTTGCCTAATACTTACTTCAGAGAATCAAGCGCAAGATTTCAGTAGGATCGAAAAAACTGCAGATACGGCCCTACAGATACAGCACAGTACATTTTACACTACACTAACGTCGGAGGACGTAAGTACTTTCTGAATTCAATACAGTGTGGCTTTAATGCCGGAGATTTCGTCCAAAAAGCATTCTCTGCATCAATTCGATGCAATGACTTACAATCATGACTATCCAGCCTATCTTTCTGCCCGGGGACTACCAACATCAGAAAGAGATCTGGAAAGCGTAATGCGCAGAAAAGCAAAATCCATGCTACGCGGATTTGCGCACACTCCTTGCTTTTCGCGAGAGATATGCATCTTACTCGCCCGGAAAAGACGAATGGTTCATTTGAAATACATCGGGGGTCATTCAGATGGAAAATTGAGGACTCAATTGCACATGAAGAGCCGTTTGAGTGATTCTATGGAATAGCTTAACTGGGATGGGTCGAAGTGTCCTGTGTCGATGTGTCAATTCGATGTCCCGAGCACAACTGCTGGGCGTATCCGGAGAGTGAACGGTTTGCATGTGACTTGGGTCTTGGGGCCTGAGTCCTCTCCCCTATACTCTTTGCTCGTGTCGGCTCGGGCTTGGGGTCTGAGCTCCCCTCTCTTATACCTTTTGGTTGTGTCGGATCGAGCCTTGGCGCCTGAGGCCCTCTCTCCTATACCCTTTGGTTGTGTCGGTTGAGACCTTGGGGCCTGAGGTGCCCCCTCCTATCCTTTGGCTGTGTCGGATTGAGCCTTGGGGCCTGACGTGCTTTCCACTGTACTCTTGGGTTGTGTCGGTTCCGACCTTGGACATGCGGTCCTCTCTCCTATACCCTTTGGTTGAGTCGGCTCGGGCCTTCGGTCCCCTCTCCTACATGTATACCTTTGGTTGTGTCGGCTAGGACCTTGGCCTGAGGCCCTCTCCTTTTCACACATTGGTTGTGTCGGCTCCAGCCTTGAGCTTGTCCCCTCTCTACCCTTTGGTTGTGTCGGCTTTGGCCCTGGGGCCTGTGGTCCCCCTCCTATATCCTTTTGTCGTGTCGACTCGGACCCTGGGGATTGAGGTCTTTGTATTGGCTCGGGCCCTGGGGCCTTCTCTCATATATCCTTTGATTGTATCGACTCGGGGCCTGAGGCCTGAGATCTTTTCTCCAAGTATACACTTTTGGTGGTTGTCGGCTAGGGGGTTGTGGCCTGAGGTCCTCTATCTTACCCTTTGGTTGTGTCGGTTCGGGCCTCGGGGCCAGAGGTGTGAGTCGGCCCGGGACTTGGAGCATGATAAACATGATAAACCAAATCTCCTTGCGCCAACTTCCAAAAGAATAACTCCAGTAAAGCAGTAAGCCACGATAATAAAATCCGTCCGTGATATCGGTATTTGAATGACGGCCCTAGGTCATCCGAACTGTCTATTAAAAATTAAGGTATCCTTACGAACGGGATGGTGCCCTGTCATCCTGAAATATAGCCTTAAACCGGAAGTCACGACCGTCATCAATCAGGACATCCGCCATGTTTTCCCGCGAAATCGGATTAGCGGTGCCACTGGGCATGCGCAGTTCGTGGGATTGTGTTTTATTGTAGGTGACATGCTTTTACGGGCAAACGTGTGCCAGCTCCTAAGTGGTTATAATGAGATTAACAATCCGCCATCTTTACAGTAACTATTTTTGTGTTCCCTTCTTTATATTTAGTACGGTGCCTAATGATTTATCGGACAAACATTGTGGGATCTTGTGCGATAGGCTGAGGAAGAGGAGTGCTGCAGGGGTAGGCCAACTGCGCCTCCGTCGCATGGGATAGTAAGCCTACAAGCCATGGTGCCTTTGAACCTTGGGCCTTTGTAAGGACAAGTAGACTCCATCGAAATGAGGAACATGAGTAATTTAAGCCAATATTCCATACTCACCAGGGCCAATAATGCTTTGGCTTCGGCCCTGATGGAAAATTCTAATACGAAGTTTTAGATACTGTGCATGTAGTTACTGTACCTGTACATTTAGGACAAGGGGCCTGTTTCATAAAGTGACTTTACACCATTAACTTCAATGCATTTTCCATTTGGTTAAAGGTACCATTAGCCTAAAGTCACTTCATGAAACAGGCCCCAGGTCCATCAATGTTGGTCCATGATAGTAGCGTGTGTGCACACAAACTGGGTAATAGGGAGGTTTAGAAATCAAACGATCGTTATTTTTCATACTTCTACATGTATATGTACACATTAACCAGATTTTCTATTGCATTTTCGGTACAAAGATAACGTTGTCGTGAACGTTTACGTTTATCGTTTGATTTCTAAACCTCCCTAATGTATCTCCGTTTCCGTTGATGTTTCTTGGCAGCGAATCACAAGAAAGAGGCATTTAGGTGGCAGCAAAATTGTCTTTTCAGGGGCACTGGATTTCCTTGGCGGGCCCCCAAGGACCACTCCCGTACATACCAATGGGCCGAATTCATAAAAACTATAGCATTTGCTTTTTCTGGGCTTTCTCTTGAAGAGGTATTTATAAAGTTTCGCTTTTGCGTCATAGAACAAGCAACTCCCTATAAGAATTAGCAGAAGCTTTGTCTTGCGAGCATTAGCTTCATCAGATAGAAAATCTTGTATTGCTTTATAACAAAAGGTCATTAGGTTAAGCAATTGATTATGAATATGTTTGTGAGCAAATTCTTTGGCTTGTGCTTCTCCTTTACAAGCAAAAGCTTGGCCTTGGGGCTTTGGCTTGTAAGCTTTTGCTATGTTTTACAAATTCGGCCCAATTCGTCAAACATTTGATTCAATGGGCTGCATACTACACAGGAAAAGCAGTACCATCGCCAAATTCCTCGCCCTAAAGTGCTTCTGTTTACGCATTTTGTAACTGAAACTTCCAGGCACACATTCCGACCAACCAATCAATAATCTCGAAATATCCCCACCCAGCATACCATACGTCCCATCCCATTGTACAGCTCTCTCTCAATGATAGCTCTTAAGGCACTACCGGCGACTATTTCCTCGTATATAATGGCCATTATACTGTGGGAAACCACCCGTGGTATCCTGTCTTGGCGATCCTTGTGCTTTTTTCTGCCGTAAAGATGTCGACACTTACATGTACCTGATGTACACGTTGATGCATTTACATCTGCGACGCTATGACGTGCAAAAGAAACTGCTGAAACAAACAGAACTAAGTTTTATGTCTATCTTAAATATTATTTAAAAAAGCAACCCATCCCGATACTTTGAATTTCGTTGAGTGGCTCTATTCTATAATGGTAAAAGGCAAGAGTGAGGTTCCGCAAATCTGACGAAACACGAAGTACGAAATACGAAATTTAACTTCATTTCCAGGCCGTGTATTTCTGGAGATGGTTGGTACCACAAATGTCCCTGCTGCCAGTGCGTCTTTTAGCATCATGTAAGACCGGGAGAGTTATGGTGCTGTACGAAGTGGAAACGAAAGATACATTTCACAGTTTAATATATACCATAACTCTATCGGTCTAACGTCATACATGTACGCTATTTAAAAATTTAAAGATGCGCCATAACTTTGTCCGTCTTATATGATATGCTAAAAGACGCACTACCAGCAGGGACATTTGTGGCACCATGTCCAGAAATACATTATTAGGTCCTGGAAATGAAGTTGAATTTCGTATTTCATACTTCGTGTTTTGTCAGGTTGGCGAAACCTCGCTAGTATCGCAATTCTACAAATGGTAAAGGCAGATTCGCACCCATTTTTGTAAGCAAGTTTGATAAATAAGATTGATCGTGTGTGGCGGGGCCAAATTTGTGATCAAACATGTTAGACGAAGAAGTTGGACCAACATGTTGTATCATGTGATCGGCCATTAGTTCGCGCTTGCATTCCTGAAGTAATATTTTTTACAATGCAATAATGGTAAACGACAGTTTCTCCATGCCATAGTCCATGGGATAAAGCAATATGTAGTACATGTAGTAAGAATTATTTCGGTGTAACCAACGATGTTGTGGAAGGGACTGCATTAAATAACCATGAGACAAGGGGTTAAATATTCCAAGACCCCAATATGCAATATACAACGACAATTGCCGGACCCCTCACCTTTCGTCGATTTCAGACTTCAGAAACTGACAAAGGTTAATAATGATATCCGACTCCAGAATGTCATAACTCACGTGTTTTCTTAATTGACGTGCATCGTTAATCAAATTTTTCAATTTCGAGTTATCTGTTTGCTTAAACGATGTCTCGTGGATTGATTGCACGGTGCAATTATATCGCGATGTACAAATACACTGGGCGGTCTCTCTTTTGATAGCGTGGCTTTCATCGATCACGTGTAAATAGATCTTGTGAATGGTGTTTATGACTCCAGTCGGGGTGGATTCTGTGAGGTGGACACCACTTGTGAAGTTGTTTCCTAGACCTTTCCAACAAAGAGGGTGGCCTACTAGTTCTCTCACATGACGTCGAGAATGTCCCCCAAATGCTTGCCTGATACACTGGTGGACAGAAATATTAGGACAGTGGCCAATTTGATGTTTGACGTAAGTTTCAGCCTGTTAAGAATCAGAAGAAAATGAAATGTTTTGGCTTGAATAAAGTCTTTAACACATTTTTGATCATGTTTTAACTTTCATTTTTGCACATCTATTATGGGGATTGTTGTTAATTTCAAGTGATTTACATTTTTTTTGTACACGTGCCTTGATATGACGTAACTGGTCAGACATGTTATGTAATACAAGTGTATCATCAACCATGAGTAAAGCTTTGTTCTTAAGAAAAAGTGAAGAAAAACGAAGAAAAACGAGTATTTGTTTGTAAATGCCTTTGATGAACAAGGGCGAGAATTGCCTTTGTCATTAACCTCATTGCATAATTGCCACTGATTATGTAATTAACTGAAATTGTAGCAAGGGGAAAGAAGGACCCTTCCCACAATATATGAACACAAGTTGAGTTCATTACATTCAAGTTAACAGGCAGAAACTTACATCAAACTTCGATTTGGTCACTGTCCTAATATTTCTGTCCACCAATGTACGTACTTAAAGAATTAAGCCCCAGTTTTCTGCACACATAGAAGAAAGTGCAGGCAGGGCTCTAATGTATTCAGATACATGTAGGGCATAGTACATTTTACACTAAAGTAACGTCAGAGGACGTAAGGACTTTTTGAATTCAATACAGTGTAAGATTCAAGCATCCATAATAAGTTTGACAATAAAAAGTTTGACAACTAAACTTTGCCTTTTCAAGGCAAAATAATCTTAGAAAAGTCTGCATTGAAATGGTTCTCCACTCCCTTCAAATTACACTAAAAACATATTCTTTTCCCCACGATTTTTTCGTCGGTCGTGACTGATACGCCTTGCTGAAGTGGCAAGTATTACACAGTACGATCCTCCACCCAATCAGCAGCAAGGTCAAATCTTTAAATGCACCAATCATAGCCACCGTCTAAAAAGGGTTGATTCTCTAGTTGATATGCAAATGCAATCTCGTTCCTAGGCCTCCCAATTGACATCCACAAACATAGCAATCGTACACATGTTATACGGCGAATAGTCAAGTGGATTGAGGTTTGTTGGAACGGAAATCCCGTCATTTCTCCGCGCGATCACCAACTTAGACATTTTCCAGTTTCCTGAGCACCGTGATTGTTTTCGGGGAGAAAATCCTCGTGGCGTCATGTCAGAGATAACTGATATGAATGACTGGACATGGACACGTTTCTTTTTCAGAGCAGAGGAGTGACCATGACAAAACATTACGAGAGTTTATTCGTGGCCTATGCAGGCCGGAAGTAGCATTCCTTGCGGGGGGGGGGGGGGNTTAGAAAAACCGGCGGATGTCAGTGGATTGTTCCGTAGCCCTCTTCAGGGTCTGCAAGTAGTTTTTCGCCCGAGCGTGGGGGAGCGCTGCATGGCGCTTGCTAAAGATAACCCGAGAATCCCTTACTTCTTTCTAATGGTGGAAAGCGGTAATGCTGAATCTAGCCAAATTTGTCCATCATGGCGTGAAATACTACAAGAACTTTAAATGACTGCTGCATTTTTGAATCATAACCCAGCAAGAGTTACACTTTTTGTGTAATAGGCATTTCTATAATGTCCGAAATATTTTTATGTACATGTAAAAATGTTCTCTGATTGTTGGGAAAACCTGTATTTTTTATGAGACTAGAGTCAGTCATTCTTAAGTGAGAATTGGTCTGAACAGGAATCGACCCCACTACCTCAAATATTCAATATTTGTATCAAAATAAGATTGTTTTGGTAAAAGAACTGAAAACACTGGAAAAACTAATCTTCGAGGTAATACTAAAACAATATCAGCTGCATGCCTCAAATTCGTGCCGTGTCTGTCAATATCAAAATTGCGTTTTATAGATTTGAGGGAGGTTGTGGGAAATTTTAATAATGTGACAGCTTTTATTGGATGTCAATTAGATTGTATCTGCCCTTCCCACGTGAATGAACCGTTGTGTCACACTACCTGTGGTTATGGCGACCTTCGGGTTTTGCCTGTAACGTGGGATGGTAATTTTGGTTCCAGGTTGGTGCTGGGTGACATTCTGCACAAGGAATTGTGCCCGTATGTGAGGTCTCACATGCCTAAGATAGGCCTATCAATTTTGTAGACTTCCATTCCGTTCACACCAACATGCATTCCTTTAAACTTGGAGGAATTATAAAGGGATGCATGTTGGTGTTAGTAGTTTGAGTCATTCGCAGCCCTGTTATGCATGAAGAAATTTGAGAAAAGAAGCACACACAGGCACATGTACACGTACATGCACTGCACCAACAGAGACATTGAACAGTGCATATTGTACACGTAGACCTACACTCCTTGAAGTTACCGCTTTCTACAACATTCGAGCATCATTTTTATATCCTAAGACAGCAGAGGTGTCTACAATGCCGTTTGTAGCCTACACAGTCCCGAAACAAAGTAGCCTATCTTCAGCGCAAAGTTACTTATATCTACATGTACATGTAGCAAAAAATATTGGCATCGAAGAAACACACAATGCACATTGTACACAGCTGGCACTGAACAGCGCAGACTGTACACGTAGGCCAACTAGGCCTATCATATCACTACTTTTTACGCTTTCACTGTTAGAAATTATTAAATTTACAGTAGTAATTCTGCAGTAATTTTACAGAAATTCCCTGCAGCAGAGTCCCCAGCACTTTCTGTAAATTTACATAATTTTTTTATGGTATGATTCATGTTTTCCTGTATTGGTTGGACTCCATTGGACATCCAATAATGATGCCTTCTGAGGGCAGTATGAAAATATAATTTGGTCAGCCTCCAGTCAAATCTCTGTTGACATTTATTTAAGTTTGTAATTTTACAGATGAGGTCTGTAATTTTACAGAACCGTCCTGGGGACTCTGCTGCACAGATTTTCTGTAAAATCTTCTGTTATTTCTAACAGTGTAGGCCTACTACAATCTAGCATCACAGATATGCCTACAGCAGGGAAAGCAATGCAGTTTGTGCACATTCTCCGGAACAACAGTAGTTTCTGCGGAAAGTTACTTAGCAAAAAATACTGGCATCGAAGCACTCCCCATTGGGTTCATTTAGGAGTGCATCAATGTAGGTAAATGTTGTACATCGTGCTGGCATACAATTCAATGACGAGGCGTGTCCCGCACCACCGGGCACGTTCTCCCTCAGAACCTAATTACCATGCAGCTCGAGCAAGCCGACCCCCTGAGAGCTTATCCCAGGATCATTAGAGAGGTTCGTCATCAGTTGTTTCTTTGTCTTACACGAGTTTCATCTGCCTGATGCGCAGTGGGTCTGTAAGACAGCCGCAGTGCAGGAGTATTAGTAATTTGTTACCAATGCCAGGCACCTAGGTCGCACAGGGAGTATGGGCAGGTTAAATTATCACTTGAACAATATTGAAACGAGAGTTCAAGACCTTGTTATTACCTCTGTCCACAATTCTCTTATTTCATGCAAAACAGGATCCCCGGAAGAGCTGCACTTTCGAAGAAAATAATCCACTACATGATACAAACGGCCGTATTCTAGGAGCTTCCTTAACTCCAAGTTTTACCTTTAGCTATTGGGTCATATGAATAAAGACTAGTAAATGCTTTTACTTGAATTTTGCAATACAAATGCACTAGGTAATACTGTACAAATCTGAAGTAAAAGCATTTGCTAGTCTTTATTCATCTGACCCATTGTTTGCAAGGCAGAATACAAAAGCAGAATTAAGGAGACTTCTGGAATACGGGCCAAAGATTTGGACTGTCAGAAATCGAACTCACGACTTCGTGGTGACGATTGCCGGTGTGATAGAATCTAATACCCCCTTCTTCCTGATGTCCTCCTCTATTGTCTGTCACAGGATTAAGGGTCTTGATCTCTCTAGAGTCCAATTCAGTGGTGCCGCTTACTCCGTAAATGTATTGTTTGCGTACATCATTATGGGGGGAGGGGGAGGGGCGGTATTACATAGAGATTCTATTACACCGAAGGGAGTAAGAAATAAAAGTGGAAAATAAGAAGTGGGAAATTTTGGAATTTTGCGCGAATTTTTCAATTTCTCAAATTGGGAGAATTTTTTTCCCACTTTGAGAAATATCCCCCGAAAAATCCGACAAAATGTCATGTCATTTTAAGAAAATTTCTCAAAATAGGAAAAAAATTTCTCCCAATTTCAGAAATGGAAAAATTCCCGCAAAGTTCTAAAATACCCCACATATTTTCCACTTTTATTTCTTACTCCCTTACCGGTGTTTCCACTTAACATGGACATGTATTGTACGTCATTCTGACAGGACAATTATCAGTACGAGTGCATGAAGTTGTTTGATGTGTGGAATGAGTTTGCATATGTTTACATCGAAAATTTTGAACCGAAATCCCTGCTTAGCTCCAACATCGAGCAATGCAGTGCATCCACTAGGGGCGGACAGCAAACCAGAAAACGGTAAACCGAAGTTATTTTTTACATGGCCTACGGACCTAACTGACCGAAAGAACACAGGTTAATAGCCCAATTGACCCATTGGCATTTAGCATGATGTCTGTCGTAGCCACATGTCAATGGGGACCACATTAGCTGAAGAGCCGTATTGCCCACGGCATAATGTCAGAAATGGAAATGGTTATTCGTTGCTAGTTTCAGAAATCTCAGCCAAGAATCTCCTTTGCCGTCGTCAAAATCACTCTTGGCAACAACTGGGAAAGTTTTTCAAGAAAATATTTTTCTTGAAAATTTGGAAAGGTTTGTCAAGAAAATATTTTTCCTGAAAATTTTCAAGAAAATACACATTGCTTGATGTTCTCTTGAAAATTGGAAAAACTGCCCACTTCTTAATATTTTTCGTGAAAATTTTCATGAAAATATACCTTGCACCAGTTACGTCGCCTTTTTGCTGCATATACGATAGTCTGGTTCCTTGACCTGCCGTACCGTGGCGCTGATTTTGGACTAAACTTGGGCATTCTTTACAGAGAAGTGTCCCACTGGCAGAGTTATCCATGAGGGAAGCTCCACTTGGCCTACTAAGTAAAAATACACATTGATGAGGAAGCACACAGCAAAACCGTGTTTCAGGGTTTGCCACTCGGAATATGAAAAAGATGAACTCCGGTCCCTGTCCCTAAAGGAGTAGATCTCTAATTGCCATTCCCAGAGGGAGGTGGATAGTGACGACAGAGTTTACTGCGGCGTTGAAAGAAAGCCATGACACCAGAGTATCATGAGTCCCACGATTAATTAGCAGTGAATGTGCTGTACAGTTGCTATAACCTGAACTGAATCCAAAATGATTGTTAATTAGCTGAGTTTCAGTATGTAACAATGTGACATAAATTGCTCATAGTGTACCAGTGTCTTTATTTAGGCCTACGGATGTTCAGAGACATGGTCTACGAAGTGCTTGGGAAGTTTAGAAAAATTCCGTTAGTGTCATTTAGCATTTCATGACAAAAAGGGCAACGATATTTCCACCTTTTGTCGACAGTCTGCGCCACCGGCGAAGATTGCATCATTCTCCAATACCGTAGTTTTGCCTTTCGCCCAGTGTTGGAAAATGTATGATATGTAAAATACAATGTATATGATACGTGGATACCGTAGGAACGAGAGTTACTCTGCATGGCGCGAGGTTGATAAGTGGTAGTTCAACAACATTTCTTATTGTCGATATTGTATTGTGTTGTATTGTATTGTATTGTTAACGCAGGGTCGAGAAGGAATACAGTACCCCTTAATTTCATTTTTTGACGGGGGGAGGGGGCTACTGCCTGTCCTGCATGTGTACTCTTTTACAGCCCTTGCTATAGAATGCCAATGTTGACCAGGAGGTTGTGGATTAAACGAATGCAACCTCCCTTGTGGAGACATCTCCCTCTTACGAACGATCTCAGCCATATTTACCATTTCCATTAATTTCTATTGTTGCTCTAGATGTAGATATCCAACAGAAAGCACAAAGAACGACACACAAAATGATATAAAAGGAAACGTCGTCTCCAAATTTCGCAAATTTTCGACCCTAACCGGGGTCTTCCTCAGGCACTTTCTAGTCGAGCTACGAGAGCTACTTCTCGTAGCTCGACTAGAAAGTGCCTGAGGAAGACCCCGGTTGGGGTCGAAAATTTGCGAAATTTGGAGACGACGTTTCCTTTTATATTATTGCTGCTCTAGTTATGTAATCAGGACACCTCTCAATCGGGAGCACCTGTCAGTCACAATAATGGCCTTAATAGAGAGGTTTCACTCTATCATATTTTTTAATGCGTCTCTCTAAAGAATGAACTTGCAAAGACTTCATCAAAGTGGTAAAGGAGTTGGACTCAATTATCTAAATATTTCTGAAGTTACTCTTCAATAGTACACTTTTGCTCTCGTACTCTCAATAATGGAGTAAAATAACGAAACAGAGAAAACTTCTAGAGTTTACATTACACGGCAGCTGCTTTTTTGTGGGTTTAAATGTGATCCATTACTATTCATCTGAAGAACAAATGAATTGTTGCAAATGGAAGAGCGATATATCATTCTTCTCTGTCATATTGCGCCACTCGAGAAGAAAGTGCACTCTTCAGCCGTCTCTTCGCATGTTTGCACGAGTATTGTAAACCGTGGCTACTTCGTTTGTTTCAATTGTGCTAATCTCCTCCAAGAGTAAAAATCGAGAGTAGATTTCTGTGGGAATTATTCCTCATTGACCAGGTGCTGAGATGTAGAGTTGAAGTGATTAATCACTGTATCGAAGGCTAAAGAATTGGATGATGGCTCAGTGGACTTGCTATTCCGCAGCAAATTCAAATCACCGTGGGATTCGACCAAACACACGGTTTAGAAAATGTTTTTTCTTTTGGTTTTAAATTACGAAATCGTTGGTTTTCTAGTGGCTTGTTCGTGGTATCGGATGACGAGGGTGCTTCTGGTCTTTCAGATTTAATGTCGAGATTTAAATGCAGCAAACGTTTTATACCACCCTCGTCCCCTGCCGTCTTTCTCCAAGTTCGTCGCATGACAATAAATCACACAATATGATCCAAGGACGAGGCTTAATTGTCTGGGATTGGTCCAGATATTCTATCAGAAATGCTGATCTTCTGATCTGCTCATTCCGCCCATCCTTGAACGACCAGGATATCCATAAACTGATAAAAAGGAATCGCGATTATTCGAGGGTTTGAAGGGCATATCTCAAGGGCAGTTCGTGAAAGTGACAGCTGTGCCCTTGGTCCTGATTGGCCTTAAATTGCCAAACCGCTCCCAGTTGGAGTAGATCACGAAAAATTTGACATGGAATATTTTATCGGAATTTGCATTTTGTGACATCAGTATGAAGAGAAAAAGGTATAAATAAGAAGGAACAGAAGAGGGAAAAGGAAAAGACGAAGGAACGAAAAAGGTAATAGGAAAAGGGAAAATTGAAAAAAAAAGAAAAAGGAAAGGAAAGGGGAGAAGGGAAAATGACAACTGGAAAGAAAAATAAACCTAAAGGGGAAAAGAAAAGAAAAGAAAAGAAAAAGGAAAAGAAAAGCTAGGAAGAATAACAGGGAAAAAGAAAAGAGAGGCAGTGGAAAAGCAATGTTTGTGAAATTGACAAGTTTGAAGCTGGTCTTGCTTAAATCAAATATGTGATTGTGACTCTCGATTTTAAAAAAAACTTTCCCTTTCCTGCGATTTTCATAAAAATGAAATGGACTTTTCACCTCTCAACCTCGTGGACTTTTGTCACCTAATTAAAGTGTAATGGAGACATCGGTTAAATCTGTTTACTGATATCCATTACGTTGATACTATTGCAGAAACACTGCAGAAACATGAAACTAAAGTGGATGTGATAATACATGTGACAACACACTAACCAAGATTATTCAAGCTAATTTACCAGTGTCAGTTTAATTTTGCATTACACAATGTTAAGATTTAATGCAATGATCAGATTAGTTTAATCAAATTACAACTCCCTCATGCAATTCCCAAGATAAGATCGCAAAAACACTCGGCTCTGCATGTTGGGGATGTAACTAACCAGAAGCTAAGATACTAGTTCAACTGATAAGGTCGCGTATGGTTTATCAGTAAAATTTCAAACAAATAAAGTGACCCTCCTGTTCATCGACTCAATAGAATCTATTTTTTTCATTTTAATATTTGTGTCGTAATCATTTTTGTCACCATTGGAACACTGGAAGCCTTTGCATAGGCAACCTGCCTGATATAGTTTAGGCATTATCTCATCCCCAGAATGTCTATTATGTCAGGCATTTTGCCTAATATATCGGATGGCCCAGAAAAAAACGATAGCACTTTTCATTTTTGGGGTTATTCAAAAAGTATTATGATTCTTATATTTGGTAGCCATATAATAACACAGATACATGTATTAAACACCTTTCCTGAAAATTGCAGCTTTAAACGTATGAAGACATAGGAACAGCAACACTTTTAGAATTAGTTGCCAAAAATGCAGTGCCGAAAGTTATTTGTAATTCATTCAATTCTTTAGCCTTCGATACTCTGTTTGGCCGCTGGTTTGGGGTGTATTTTTGCAGTCAAGACAAATTCAACGAATCTGTTTTGCTTCTCTAAACACATCAATGAAGATTTCCCTTTTATCTGAGCTAGAGACCCGGTGACATTTCCCAATGTAGATTTTCTCTCGTCTATTGAAAGGTTGGTGAATGATGAGGTGAAAGTGATTAGAATATAAATTGATTGCAGCGAATGTTTTCTTTGCGTTTTATTTTTGGTGGGAGATACCCGGCACCAACCGAAGTTGTGCGATTGATATGCGGTGACAACGACAACAACGTCATTCACTGGAGTGATGGTTGTCGGTTTACGAAAGCATTGCAGCCTAAAATAAAAAAAATAAGGGGTGGCTTTTTAACATCTAGACTGGTTCCCGGTCCCAATGTAGCTCACGCAATAAGGGACCGGTATTGCGTGTTGTAACGTCGGATTTGATTGGCTAGCTGCATGTATTTTTGTATTGCCTGATGGAACGTCGCAGTTGATTGGCTGGATATGTTTGGGATGTGAGGTAAGTAGCCTAATCAATAACTGAGGAGAATCTTCTGTGACGTCATAACCTGGCAGCTTTCTGCCAAGTATGGCCGCCTAATACCGGTCCCTTATTGCGTGAGCTACATTGGGACCGGGAACCAGTCTACTTAACATCGTTCAATATCGTACTTGTTATGATCTTTCTTGGGCAATAGCCTAATAAATCGATATGGCTTAAAAATATGCTGGGGGAGGGCAATGAAAGTCAAAAGTGTTCACCACCACTGACCAAGGTCAAATCCTCATTTTTTTCTTGATTACTTGTTTTTTTGTGCAATAGGGAGGTTGAGACAACATTTCGAGTCCCTACTCAAACTCCAGAGGATTCCATTTTTGGGAATTACGTCATCAAGTACAACGGGTTTTTGCAAAGCAATGGTGTCTTACTTATTCGGCAAAATGAATAGAACCCGCCGTCGGAGTCTTAAAATTACATGTATCTCAGTCTCCGACTGAAAAATCTGAAATTTAGCAACTCAGTATTGCCACTTTTCTGGACAGCCGGCGCCACCATCGCCGTGCGCGCCAGTCTCCAACCCAAGGTCCTATTACTACGTTGTCGGCGAATTGTAATTTTTTTTGTAGTTCATACTGCTGCCGCTAGGTGGCTCCCTCTACGTTGGCAGTCAAAATACCGGTAAGAGATCGCATACCGTCCCCCTTTAAAGTCTGTTCGGTGCCCTTTGTTGACACTGTCAGCCCGCCGTATGCACGGGTAGGACTTTAGCCTAAAGTATAACTACAGTGGTGTGAATTAATATTCGAACAGAGGGAATTCAGCAAAATTTGTCACTTCGGTATTCCAATATCTATATCAAAAGTATTTGAAGTCAGTCCTAGATATGCACTCCTCTAGTCTGATATGTTTTCGCTGAATTCAGATGCTGAATATCACGAGAGTGGTGAAAATATCGAAATTTGACATATTGGAAAATATCAAAGACATCAAACTTGAATCTCAGGTGTATGAATATCAACTGTTTCCAAACGCTGTCAGGTAATACTCCCATTCAACATGTTGTTGCAAGGGGAAAAAATTCCACAAAATATCCAGACAAAATGGTGATAACAGCAAATCTCAAGAAATGTCAAATTTCGATATTTTCGCCATTCTCGTGATATCCATGCAGTATCTGAATTCAGCGAAAACATATCAGACTAGAGGAGTGCATTCTAGGACTGACTTCAAACATGTCAAATACTTTTGATATAGATATTGGATACAGAAGCGGCAAATTTTGCCTTTAATGAAAAGCTGAATTCCCTCTGTTCGAATAATAATTCACATCACTGTATTAAGTTAGACGTTCTCTTCGCTTGAAGCATTGAGAAAAGTCCGACTTTAATGAAAGTACGGCTGAAGTCAGACCCGTGCATACGGCCCTTAGCTTCGAAACGAAATATGACTCATTACATCTTTTTGCACAGAATCTAGATTGTTTACTTCAAGCCGTAAATTGCCCTCAAAGTCAACTTAAATTTCTTCTCCGTTTTCTTAAATATCCGATTGAACTCTTCATTCCAATTTGCTTTTGGTTGAATGTCAGTGCACTCTGCCTACAATGCGTGTTCGCCATTACGAGATGAATTGAAATGACATTTAGAACGTGAGGTTTTCTTGGTCAACAGTGCGGCGGATATTGCCGAAGAAAGTGGAAGAATTCCGATTGTTCAAAATTAGCATGAAGTTGCATACCGTACGATTGCATTGCGTGTTTTGGGACATATTTTATGGCGGTGTAACATCTGCCAATGTTCCTGTTTTTAGTGTTCTTTATTGTTTTGGGAAATTAGTGACAATAGACAGCTAGAGAGACCATGGCCTTTCAGTAGGGCACTAGCGGGAACCCCAGACCCCCCTCCGGCTTCGCCCTCCAGACGCAAGCAATTTTGCCCCCCCCCCCCAGGCCATAAAAGCTGGATACCCCCCGTCATCAGTGAAGCACTGCCAGTTCATAACAAAATATGCACAAAACAATGATGCAAGTAATCGAATGATTTTATTACAAACAAAAACATGATTGGTTGGCCGAAAGGACCTGATCGTAGTCATTAATAGAATGAAATGGTCCATGGACCATGTGCTCACCTGGGTGAACGTACCAGAAAAGAGTTATTGCACTTTTTGTGTTTTTTTCTTTCCGCCACCTGGTGGCCAAGCTAAGAGTTGAATCGGACCTAGGGGTATATATGCACCAAGTTTCAGATCAATAGCTCCAGCGGTTACGAAACGTGCCCTGCTAACGGAACACGACGGACGACGACGACGACGGACGACGGACGCAGACCCACGACAAGAGCTCACCCCAGGTGAGCTAAAAATGCACCAGGTGTGTACATGTATGTACAATGTACATGTACAAAAAAAGTTGTATTCGTTGCGAAGAAGACCATCTTGCAGAAAATGGACTTCATCCACTTGCAATTTTCCCATCTTGTTCAAACTACATGTAGCTGTACACCTAGCCATGTAAGATCCAATGGAACAGATTCTATCAAAATCAGTTGTACCAAACGAACCTAGTCTCCAGGTTTTGAAAGTCGTGATGCATACAGTATCCCAAGGAACGAGGCCTTGAACATGTCAGAAACCACCTTCAAATCAAGTGCTTATTTATGCAGTTCTATCGCTGTATATGCACATGAATAACGTTACACTTGCCTTTTGGGGACGAGGTTTGAGTACCTGACGGCCATTACTGAGCAGAATAGGATTGGCAAGATAAATTCTATCTATGATGAGAACAACATTGGTTTTCATCTTCATCCGGGTATATCAGGATGAGCCGCGTGCATGCAGCCTCCAAACAAGATGCTAACGTATGCCAATGGCGTCGTTAGAATCCCAGTCCGAGATAAACTCTCGTTCACGCGAGATTGTATCATCTGCCGTGATTTTATCGCAAGCGTTTTAATGACAGTCCGATGAGCTTCTCTTCTCATCAGAAAAGGTTATCTTCCATCTCAGCTAGGTGGGTTTGGCTTTTGATCGATGTGCTCGGTTTAAACACTGGGTTATCGCCAATCTGTGCAAAAGGTTGACCCCAGTTTGTTTGGTTTCTTGCTTGCGTCATCGTTTTTTGAATTCGAGCGCCATGTTTTCCGCTACTTGATAAATGGGGACACAGAGCCTGCACAGACGTGTCAACTGAGGACACTGAGCGATACGGACACTGAATGTTGTGGGGCATAGGCAAAGCACATGTACATGTAAGATGTGCTCGGTTTAAACACTGGGTTATCGCCAATCTGTGCAAAAGGTTGACCCCAGTTTGTTTGGTTTCTTGCTTGCGTCATCGTTTTTTGAATTCGAGCGCCATGTTTTCCGCTACTTGATAAATGGGGACACAGAGCCTGCACAGACGTGTCAACTGAGGACACTGAGCGATACGGACACTGAATGTTGTGGGGCATAGGCAAAGCACATGTACATGTAAGATGTGCTCGGTTTAAACACTGG
>NMRB01000337.1:0-32684 GCA_002633025.1 Notospermus geniculatus | reverse complement strand
TTAGTAGGTAGTAAATGCTATTCCAAGGCAGCAAAGCCAGAGCAGTTGCGCACATATGCTCTTAGTAGGTAGTAAATGCTATTCCAAGGCAGCAAAGCCAGAGCAGTTGCGCACATATGCTCTTAGTAGGTAGTAAATGCTATTCCAAGGCAGCAAAGCCAGAGCAGTTGCGCACATATGCTCTTAGTAGGTAGTAAATGCTATTCCAAGGCAGCAAAGCCAGAGCAGTTGCGCACATATGCTCTTAGTAGGTAGTAAATGCTATTCCAAGGCAGCAAAGCCAGAGCAGTTGCGCACATATGCTCTTAGTAGGTAGTAAATGCTATTCCAAGGCAGCAAAGCCAGAGCAGTTGCGCACATATGCTCTTAGTAGGTAGTAAATGCTATTCCAAGGCAGCAAAGCCAGAGCAGTTGCGCACATATGCTCTTAGTAGGTAGTAAATGCTATTCCAAGGCAGCAAAGCCAGAGCAGTTGCGCACATATGCTCTTAGTAGGTAGTAAATGCTATTCCAAGGCAGCAAAGCCAGAGCAGTTGCGCACATATGCTCTTAGTAGGTAGTAAATGCTATTCCAAGGCAGCAAAGCCAGAGCAGTTGCGCACATATGCTCTTAGTAGGTAGTAAATGCTATTCCAAGGCAGCAAAGCCAGAGCAGTTGCGCACATATGCTCTTAGTAGGTAATAAATTTCCGATGTGAGTACGTAATAGATTCAAGATGGCGGCGGTCGATTCTGTATTCAGACACCTTGACTGGCTCGACCAGTCCGTTTTAGAGATCTCAGACTATATTTCAGGAAGTATTACTTTCTCAGGTCTGCGATTGCTATACATTCCAAAATGAAGTGTAATTCATCACCAACACTTCCAATGCATACAATACGTCTGCAGTGACAATTTTGAAACGCCAATGCCTAATTACCACACACTCTATCTACTCGAAATCTTCTCAATACGTTCGAAGACAATTACAATTTGCTACCGAGACACGCTTGATTAAGGCAATCTAATTGTGTAATGGACCGTGATCGTTTTATTCCCATATTTGGCTCGCGGCCATTATTGGAACGGATAGAGAAAACACGCAGAACATTTCTAGGAAAAAGTTGAAAGGGAAAACAGGGTGATAGGGACTCTGATATCAAAATTCATTTCGCCACAAATCACAGAAAAACAACATGCGCTGCTCATCAGTGTAAGAGTTATGATTTTTGTCAAGATTTATGAGGCACGGATTTTACTATGTTTTTCAAAAAAAGAATCCTACTCCCCGATGCATTAGTGCGTCATATCGTGTAATCTTTTGAAAGTCAGAGCAAACTGCCCTTACTGAGAGATGGTCTGGTTTCAGACTTGAAAATGATCGAAATGCCAAATGCCCGTTCCACACGGTCCTAGTTTTGATCCAAGTTTCTGAATGAATCAATTCAGGGTCATATACACTACATCAAAAATTGACTATATGTAGGTGTGAACCCCCTTATTCAGGATTTTCAGAAACTTTGACTTAAAATTATAAAATTGCCACGTGGAACGGGACCGGTATACTAATAGGGAGGTTGAGAAATTAAACGATAAACGTAAAATGTACGACAACGTTATTTTTCATACCGGTACTGCACGTTAAAACCAGATCTTACATTTCATTTTCGGTACAAAAATAACGTTGTCGTTAACGTTTACGTTCGTTTGTGTTGTTCAGAACTGTGTTGTTTTTGTGTTGTTCAGAACTGACAGACAGACAGACGAATGCCTTATTGGGAGTGGTGCTCCTTAGAAAAGCTTCGAATACAACAACTGATCGTTTCTGGGCAAGCATTGTCCTGTCCCCAAGATGTTTTGGAACAAGGCGGAATTCCCCGACCTTCACGGCAGAACTGAGATGTAATGGGTTATTTTTCTCCCCTCCTCCATAACGTGTGGGGGACAGAAAGTCACATTCAAATAAAAATATTCAAAGCTTCTCTGCATTTTCTCATTTCCAGCACAAGGCATCAAGAACGCCATTCTCCAACTCACGAGTCGGATGCAGTGTGTACATTTTGTATGCATCGGATGCGACTCTGATGTCGGCGAATTGTACATTTTGCTAATTTTTGACTCGAATTGGCAACGACAGACGCCAAGGGGAATTTTGCAAAAGGAGCTAACGCGGCCCTTAGCGTTATTCAATTGTGCCTCTCTAGAAACCATTAAGCGTGCGCGCTCTGTAGAAATTGGTAACAGTAACGTTTGTTGCGCGATGTTTTAGCGGTCAAAAACCTTTCAACGATTTTTTAGTTAATCTAATAGTGATATGCCCACAGCTGTTAATGCGTTCCACGCCTTTCTTCCCGACCCGGCTTTCCTGAACCATCATCGTCATGAGAAACCTTGAAAAATAGTCAAAGGCAGAATGACTTCATTAGGCTTGCGGAAGAGATGATGAAAAATTCATTTAAGAAATGTGAAACCTCGGCTTATGCAGTGGCATTGGAGTTTGATTCGCGTCAGTCTTGGCGCTTTCCAGTGTTGTGGTTTCTACGATGTTCCTAGTCTCGCGCAACCAGCCCCTCGTTCATACTCCGAGGTCGTCAGACCGAGGGTCTGGCACAGAACGCAATTCTCATTGTAATTGGGTCAGTGACCTTATTCCGATGATTCAAAATAAGGGGAGCTTCGCTGATTGGCTAGTTACTACCAATGCATCATGGGTCTCAAAAGTTGGTGACGTAGGCTGCCGTTTTACTCGCATGCTGCAGGCTTTTTGCATTGATTGTGCATGCATGCAGTGCAGTGTAGTTGTGTTCTACGTCATCGTCGGTAGATTGTCCGCCACGATGGTTTTATAAGTCAAAGGAACCATATGGACCAGACTCTAAAATTGAAAATTGCAAGAGTCTGGTGGCACGAGACTAGTACGATGTTCCAGGCTCAGGGGAAACCCCTGACGCCAGAGGAAATTTCTGAGACGTCGTTTGATGACGCAGTGACCAGTCCTTGCCTTCAGTGCAGATCATGTGCATTCCATGTGCATCATATAGGGAACGCAGATCAGTTTACCACATACACGTCCACCCGTGAGACATGTGGAGAATTTTCATGGAATGTACTAAACTCCCTACGCAGTTGTGTGCCGCGCCCTTTTCGGTTTACCCGCTCTCCACAACTGCTTCACTTCGTAATATTTGCCGCGTTTGGTCAACAGATGGCGTTGAGAGAGTCGACCAATGAGAGCGCCGAGCAACCCGTAACCAAGCTGGCCTGAGACACTTTTTCATTGGCTGAACGGATCATGTGATCGAGTAGCCATGGTAGCACAAGAACATCCGTTGCCAACGGGCCAAAGAGTTCTGAAAGCAGCGTGCTGATAGGCTATAAAACTCGCGCAAGGCCCTGACGCCATCTGTTGACCAAACGCGGCGACTTCTACGAAGTGAAGCAGTTGTGGAGAGCGAGTAAACCGAAGGGGATGCGGCTCACAACTGCGTAGGGAGTTTAAGAACGTACATGTACATGTACATGTACAGTATCAAATTGTGAACAGTCTAGCAATGCAAGAATTGGTGCGGGAACACCCTGTACAGAATTGAAGCCACTACAAAGTCACGTGCGCTGTCAATCACATGAATCCCTTGACAATGACCTAGGATGAACAAAAATTAAGGTTTATTTTCTGATTCATGAGGTGAGGTTCAAATGAACGAATTGCAGAAAATTTTAAACACGTCCGAGAGAGTGAAATGAAAATGTGCATCACGTCCGAGATTTTAGATTTCTCCAAGGTTTGAAATTTACTCGAGGGAGCGTGAAATTTACTATGCAATTTTTCGACGATTTTGCTGAAGGACGCAGGCTATGAAATGCTCCGATCCGGGACCTTTATTCACGAAGCTGTCGTAACTTTAGGAGTGCGTTAACTATTGTCCATCTGCGGGAAACCTATTGTNGGGGCTTTGTGAATAAGGTCCCTGGGTCCATCTTCATAAACATACTTAAGTCCAAGTGTGATACTTATCTTTTGTGTTGAACAAAGGATAAATGTCACAATTAGACTGAAGTAGTTTCATGAATATGGGCCCTGGGTCCATATTCATAGATATACTTAAGTGATTCAAAGTGTGATACTTATCTTTTGTGTTGAACTAAGGATAACTGTCACACTTAGGCCCGTATTCTAAAAGCCTCCTTAACTCTAAGGTCCACTTTAACCTTTTGCAAACAATAGTTAAAGGTAAACCTTAGAGTTAAGGAAGCGTCTAGAATACGGCCCTTAGACTTAAGTAGTTTTATGAATATGGGCCCTGAGTGTAAACCTGAGCCCATATTCATAAACATACTTAAGTCAAAGGGTGGTAATTATCTTTTGTGTTCAACAAAGGATAAGTGACATACTTAGACTTAAGTAGTTTTATGAATATATATGGGCCCAGAGTGTAAACCTCTGTCCATATTCATGATACTTATCTTTTGCGTTGAATAAAGGATAAGTGTCACATTAAAGACTTAAGTAGTTTTATGAATATGGACCCAGGAGTGTAACCTGTTCTTTTAGAATAAACCAAGATGTTTCATAAAATAACGCATTTTTGTCCTCGGCAGCCATTTTGATAGACGCGAAATCATACCCCTCAGTCTTTGATCATTAAAGAAGTACATGTATCTTACTGATTTATTGATTGATATTATATTAGACAATAATATTAACTGTTCGGTAATTGATTAATTGATTTGCTGAATGATTGATGGTTTGGTTGATTGACAGATGAGCACGTCTTCCAATTATTTTTCTCTTCAGTTCCACAACCAAAATGTGAAAAGGACTGCGGTGAGGCCGACTGTGTATTCCTTGGCAAGGATGCCGAGTGCTTCTGCGTCTCTTCCTTACGAAAGCCAGTGAATGGAAAGTGTCCATCACAATTTGCACTCGTAGGTAAGGCATTTTCAGTTTTGAATGAAAAGAGAAAAGAGAATGACGATGGAAATACAGCAAATATTCAGGAAATCATGCATAGGGGAGTAAGAAATAAAAGTTTAAAATAAAAAGAGGGAAATGTTGGCGTTTTGGGCGAATTTTTCAATTTCTCAAATTAGGATAAAACATTTCCCTATTTTGAGAAATTTTCTTAATATTATATGACATGGCATTTTGTCTGATTTTTCCGGCGATATTTCTCAAAATGGGAAAAACATTTACCCCAATTTGAGATATTAGGGAGTTTTCGCAAAGCCCCCGAAACGTCAACGTGAACGTCTATCCTTTTGTTCGGTGCTCTCTTCGTGGCATCGAACAATGGGTTTGGCGTTCGCGTTGGCGTTTCGGGGGCTTTGCGAAAGCTCCCTATTGAAAAAATCGTGCGAAAGTGCAAAATTTCCCACTTCTTATTTTTCACTTTTATTTCTTGCTCACTTGCATTTATTTTACAAATATTCGGACCCCTGGCCCTTCGTCAGGTACAGAGTAGGAGTCCATCGTACAACTTTAAAAATGATTAGCACTGTTCTCATTGTTCTCCATCAAGTTCCCTGTTTCTCTTGCCAGGACAACCCCCATCAGCCTGTAAAGAGGATTGTGGAGAGGCCACGTGCGTCAAAGATAACGAGCCCCCAAGATGTCTGTGCGTCTCGACCCTAAAACCACCTGTAAATGGGACCTGTTCTGAGACGGTTGAAGCAGGTAGGGAGTGTCCAAATTTCAAGTTTCAATGAATTTTCTTTGACTTCATAAGGACCAAGGGGCCGTATGCATAAAACATCTACTCTAAACTTCCACTTACCTGTCCCATTCCTGAACTCGGAAAAAAATGACTAAATCCTAAGTTGAAGATAATGTAGTGGGGGCCGGCAGAAACAGTAATGTCCTGTCCACTCACTTGTCCCACTCCCGAGAGTGGCAAAGAATGACAGCGTGCGATATCTTCAACTTAGGATTTGGTCATTTTTCTAAGTTCAGGAATGGGACAGGTGAGTTTAGAGTAAGTATAAATTATAAAAAAAATTACGTGTAAAATTTCCCTTAAACTATTGTTCCAAACAAAACCCCCGTCTACTATGGTGCACAGACAATGTGAGTGATAAGATGGTGAGATATAGGCCGCATACACAGGACAGATAGGCCTACAAAAATATGAATAGCTCCATTGTAAGTGACTGTCATACAGTGGACGACAGTCCTCTATCCAAAGAAGGACAACTTTGAAGTCACGAACGCCGAATTAGTGATCTCACTTCGCACCCTACCATTTTTTAGTAGGCATTTTTATCTAACTCTTCTTCATCCAGTGCGAGCGCGTGAGGAGCGAGCTAAATAGAGAGGTTGCGCAACGGCCTGACTCCGACTTCGACTTCAACTACGAGAATGAATTGCAGTCCGCTATGGATATCATTGACAACAACTATTTGATAGAAGTTTTCAATTCGTTAAACACCATACATGTATATTGAAGGCAGAAAAATTTGGCCTTATAAATCGGAAATGCGGATAAATAATGAATATTGAAGTCGTAATCCTAGTCGTTAGGACTTGAAACACGACTTTAATATTTGCGATTTACGTGCACTTCAGATTACGAGTCAAAATTATTCTGCCACAAAGTTATGGCATTTTACGATTTGCAAACGTCTATCAAATCGTTTTTATCAAGGATGTCTACAGCGGAATGCAATTCATTCTGGTAGTTGAAGCCGGAGTCGGAAAGCTGCGCAACCTCTCTAATGTCACTTCGTGACCGACTGGAGTTTTGCTACAACATTCTCAATACTGAGAGTGACACCTGTCCGCAATCACGGAAACCACATTTTATCCATTATGATAAAATGTGGTTTTATTATGTGCCACATTGATGCAATCTCTGCATATATTTTCTCGTCGTCGACTGCTGTTCAAGTGGACAATTGTCTGTCAATCTGTCATACCTTATTAATTGATATCTTGTATATTAATTACCGTCATGACTGTTCCTCGCTGTGTGATGTGGAAACAATCCACATCCGGCTGATTAATCGCGAGTACTGTTCATTTTTGATATTCTATATTTTATTATGAAATGTATAATCCAAAGAATAACTTAAATCAGGCTGTGCTATGATCATTGGCAGAGAAGGCAGAGACATCCATAGCGGATTTCATTCGCTATAAATTGGTACGGTTTTTATTCGTTGTTTTTAATTAGTGAGGTTTCGCAAATCTGGCGAACCACGCACTGTTAGAAATAACAGAAGATTTTACAGAAAATCTGTGCAGCAGAGTCCCCAGGACGGTTCTGTAAATTTACAGACCTGATCTGTAAAATTACAAACTTAAATAAATGTCAACAGAGATTTGACTGGAGGCTGACCAAATTATATTTTCATACTGCCCTCAGAAGGCATCATTATGGGATGTCCAGTGGAGTCCAACCAAAAAAATTATGTAAATTTACAGAAAGTGCTGGGGACTCTGCTGCAGGGAATTTCTGTAAAATTACTGCAGAATTACTACTGTAAATTTAATAATTTCTAACAGTGCGAAGTACGAAAAACGAAATTGAACTTCATTTCCATGACCTATAATGTATTTCTGGAGATGGTTGCTACCACAAATGTCCCTGCTGCCAGTGCGTCTTTTAGCATACACGTACATGTATCATGTAAGACCGAGAGAGTTATGGTGCATCATGAATTTTTAAATTTCCACTTCGTATCTACGAAGTGGAAACGAAAGATAAATTTCAAAGTTTAATATACACCGTAACTCTATCGGTCTTACGTCATACGTATTTCGTACTTCGTGTTTCGTCAGATTTGCGAAACCTCACTATTGTCGTCTTTTTAGCTGACTATTCCGATGGCGGGGACCCAGAGCCTGTGCCTCACGAAACAATCGTAAACATCGTGGAGAGTCACAAAAATGAGACGGTACGTATTACCTGTACAGTGTTGCCAAGTGCATTTGTATTGCAAAATTCAAGTAAAAGCATTTACTCGTCTTTATTCACATGACCCAATGCCTCTTACCATTGGTCTAGGGCTAAGAAAATTCTGAAGATAACCATCCGAAAGTTGCAATCGATATTTTACACTGTAAAAAATTTCTTGTCGTACTGACAAGCTGGAACTCGTTCACAGAATATGCTTAAATTGACAGGGTCTATCTTGTCAATTGACAAGTTTTCAACTTGTCATCCTCGGATCATTATCATTGAAACAAATACATCTTGTCATTCAGGCTAAACAAAAATTAAAAATTATGCGCCAAGAGACTGTTATACGGTAGTTACAAGTACATGTACTAACAACAGGTACATATGGAAGAAAAACCCTACCTAATTTCAGAGCCTAAGACGGGATTCGAACCTACGACCTATGAAACATACAAACTACTAGACATTACCCCTAAACCCACGCGGCTAATGAGGCAGCGATGGTGACAGCATTTTTAGAGTTTGAAATTGAGCGATGAATGTGAGGGAAGCGCATGCGTAATAATGTCATGCCACCTGCAACTTATCGCCATAACTAGAGATCTTGTCAACTGGACAAACTGAACTCGTCACAGAGATGTGCGACTCGCCATGAAAAGTAATTCGTGTCATGAATGACGTAACTCGTCAGACTGACTAAAGCATCTCGTCAATATTCGCAGACAAGTTGCGGTGACAAGAATTTTTTAAAAGTGTATGTAGACCTTTTATGCACATTATATCTAATAGATTTACACCATTCTTCGTTACAGGGCAAACCCTTGGCTCTGGTCGGGAGCGACCTTCACCATCTCAATCAGACCGTCCTCATCCTGGAGATCCTAATGCCGTTGATCGGCGTGCTAATAATAGCAATGGTTGTTCTCCTTATCATGAAGAAGCGAAAGATTGGTCTGTTCAAGTCACGTGACAAAACCAACTCGCCTGGTTGGCTGCATCGGAATGACAACTCGATGCTATTGGACAGCATGAGCCTTGTGAACAAAAATCCGACTTACTACAGGTCAGTTCATGTAAGACTGGTTGCAACCGGTTTTTCAATTGCTTTTCAGCCACGGATGTACACTCATGGCCAAAAATAAATGGACAGCAGTTTTTCTTGAATTATCTCCAAATCATCGAGGTAGAGAAAGTTGGTCCCAACATATATAGTAGCAAATTTTTCTGGCTATCTAATGGTATCAGCGTCGAAAAAGTCCGCTGAAAGCCGCATTTGACAGAAGGAATTTTGTAAAGGCATGTTTTTGCTACTTTTTTATTTGCACGTTTTCATTCAAAATTTTTATGTCACTGTGTTCTACTCATCGAGGCCTTTCACGATGTACGCACAATGAACTCCTCTGAACCTGTTTCCATTTTGTGGAACTTTTTCGGCCAAAGGGTCTTTTTTGGGAGGGGGAGGCAGGGGGCATTCTGAACTGATAGGTATGAACATTCTGATTTCTTAAATTGGTATTCATCTGGGAATCACCGTGTTCTGTCTCAACATACCACCGCTTATCACCCCTTCATTTTTTGGCAGCCCCCACCCAGAGTTGGTGATCACCAAGTACCAGGTAAAGGAAATCCCATCGGAGAAGCTTGGACTGCTGGAGGAGATAGGGGAGGGAGCTTTTGGACAGGTTTTCAAAGGTAAGTAACTCTAATTCTAGCACTTATCAACAGGCCTGCACACCCTCGAGTCTTAAAGGGAATTCGTCGCGGCAGTGAAAAATGACACTCAGAATAATTTCGTGGCCCACGAAATTCACAATTTAAAAAATTACAAATTCCGTATTTTAGCGGATTGCATCCCTAGATACGCCCAGTTTTGCAGTTGGCCGTGTTCTAAATGTTATTCGAAGGCAGTAAAGCCACAGCAGTTGCGTAAATATGCTCTGAGTAGGCAATAAATTTCCAATGTGAGTGATGTAATAGATTCAAGATGGCGGCGGTCCATTCTCTATTCAGCACTTCGACTGGCACCGACCAGTCAGCTTTAAACGCTACACTGTTAAAAATGCTGACAGCACTTTGTTGGCAACAGAGTAACACAGCACTTTTCTGTATTTTGACAGCACCCGTTTACTCTATTTTGACAGCAAAATTGGATAAATTCTACAACAAATGCTGTCTTTAAAACTGAGAAACTGTAATCTTGCTGTTAAATTCCAGTGAAAAAAAAAAACAGCAGTTTGCAGTGAAATGAATTTTATAGCAACCTTGCAGTGAAAATTCGGCTGTAAATTTACAGATATTTTTAACAGTGTAGTGCAGTTCATACTTCCTCACCCACCAGTGGGCGGAACGAAAAAATGCTCTGGTTCGGTTGGTTTTATTTTCATAATTTTCAGGTGAACTGCAGCAGGACAGCGCACCCAGTCGCCTTGTCGCCGTCAAACTCTTAAAGAACGGTGTCTCGCGAGAGATAAAAGAAGACTTCGAGAGGGAGGTTGAGATCACGAGCACGTTTGACCACGACAACATTCTCAAGTTGATAGGGGTCGTAACTAAAGGTAAGAAATGAAAAACTAGGATCACAGAAAGAAAAAACGATCTCATCTCGAGATAAAATGAATCTCCAACTCTTGTCCCTAAAATGAGTTTCTTTTGCAACTCGAATAGACATAACTGGGTCTCCACTTGAGATGACATTGTCTCCAACTGGTTAAAATGTTTATTTGATTCGAGACAACAGAAAATCCGGTGGAGACAGCTAAGAATCAAGTGATGTCTCCATAATATAAAAAAAAACGTTTCACACCCAGTGGGTTTCGAACCCAGGACCCTCTGATCGCAAGTCGG
Source organism: Notospermus geniculatus (assembly GCA_002633025.1). Taxonomy (NCBI): domain Eukaryota; kingdom Metazoa; phylum Nemertea; class Pilidiophora; order Heteronemertea; family Lineidae; genus Notospermus; species Notospermus geniculatus. Next base: position 21,962 of record NMRB01000337.1, on the reverse strand, counting down.
ACACCAGAACCACCACACCACCGAGCTCCTCATGAGCAGATTTTGGTTCACCTCGGTTTGTTTCCTATTTTCTCCAGCTGATGCCCTGTCCCATCGACTGGAGAACTGCGAAAACTCAAAATGAGTAGACTTTGTCTCCACTTCAGAATGAGACTCCAGTTGCAGTTATCTCCAGTCGATGCAAGAAAACTGGTAAAGCCTCAGAAAGCTGGAACTCATTATGTGTTCGAGTAGCAAAGAAACTCATTTTAGGGACAAAATAGTAGGCTGGAGACTCATTTTATCTCGAGTTGAGATCGATTTTTTTTCTGTGATCGAGAGTGTGCCACTCAACTCAAATATCTCAGCAACCACTCAACAGATTTTGATAAAACAAATCTCAAAGACTTTAGAAGGTTTCACTCTATCAAAACTGCAACAAAAGTCACAAAAAATTTCATAATAAAAATGTTGATTTTTAGGGATTTTTCTGATGAGCTACATGTACATGTATTACATAATTAAGATATTTCCAAATTTCCAAACTTTTGATGCAGAAATATGACCTCTCCAACAAGATGTACTTTCAGATGGAGAAAACCGTGTTAAAATTGGCCCAATACTATATTTGAAATATTCAAGGTATCAGGAGTAGATAATATGTCAAAGACTTTACGTTGTGATTACTAACAAGGTGTGACAGGAATCAATGTCCTAGGAATGCAAGTCCGCCAAACAATAGCCCGCTATTGTAAGCTTATATTCGAATGGTCATTGGTCGCTATAGCCATATATTGTAATCACTCCCTGAACAATAAGATCGGACTTTGATTTCAGGGGGACTTTTATCCCTGTCACACCTGCCTTTGCTTGTGATTGGTTGATGACAGGCGATATTGGTTTCAAGGCGTTTGCTTCTGACCGATAAATTGCTTGATTGACAAACAAAAACTTTCTCTCTAGATGTGAATGATTCTCCCTACATGGTGTTTGAGTTCATGGAACATGGTGATCTTGCCGGTATGTTGAGGAAGAATGATCCAATGATGAGAAGAAAAGGCAGCAAGGAAAAACTCATCCTAAAAGACGTAAGTATAATGCATGGGATGTACATGTGCGTGTGGGCAGGTAGAACAGGTAAGCTATAGCGTGATGTCCCATCCTTCCCTAAACAGTAGTAAATCATAAGAAAGAACAAAGGTTTCGGTGCCAGGTTGACACCATCTGTGTGGGCAACTCTGTTTTGGCCTATAGAACAAGCAAGTTCCCCTGCCAAATTTATATCAAACCGGTGTGATAAAATCTGATGCTCCCTCCACTTGATGCCCATCTGTATTGTTTCTCTCTAGTCTCCCGCCGCCAGACCCTCGGTCAACCAACCGAGGGTCTGGCTGCAACGTCTAAAACTTGTGTGATGCTGCTTTGCGCAAGGCTGGCGTCAGTCACGTGATCTTGCAATAGAGCGCCGTTATTTTGCAATCATGTGACACCCCCGTCCAAGATAATATGGCCAATCAACATGGTTGTAACATCTGAATTCAAAATCGACCAATCAGCTTTGATACCAGGATTTCGGTATTCTCGTAACAAAAATTGTCGACGTTGGTCTCAGTCTCTGTAATGCTGCGCAAGTTCGCGCATGCGTATTACAGAGACTGAGTGCGCCTCAGCGAGTTTCTCTCCTCGTTCACACCAGTTTCATTCTTGGCCCGCTTTTAAATTCGTCCATATCATACTGAAGTTATCCATTTCAGACTGACCTTGTCGACGTGGCTATTCAGGTAGCCAATGGCATGGTATATCTCACTCAGCAGCACTTCGTTCATCGTGACCTCGCCACCAGGAACTGCCTGGTCGGGGAAGGTCTCATTGTCAAGATCTCTGACTTTGGCATGTCAAGGGATATCTACACGTGCGACTATTACAAGGTATGAGCTATAGGTGGCGCTGCCGTAGCAAGCTGTTGAAGGTCTCAAGTCAGCTTTTTCAGTGTGGTGATTCAAACTGAAAATTATTTTATTCGTACGCGATTTTACTCATGCATAACTAATCGTGTTGACTATTTTTGCAGTTGTTTAGGCAAATAGAAGGGGTGACAGCTTATTACGTAATCACCCGTCACCCCTTCCATTTACCAGATGAACTGCGAATGCGACAAGCACCATTAGATCAACGACTTCGCGTACGAATAAAATAATTTTCAGTTTGAATCACCACACTGTTTTTATTGTCTTTTTGAAAGGGATAGATTGTAGCCTATTCTGGGCCGACCGCACAGACAGTCCGGTAGTGCTTTCGGTGCCTATCGGCGGTTTACTTCATGGGAAAATGCCTTATAATTAACTGCCGACAGGAGCCGGTAGCACTATCGGACATCCTGTGCGTTCGGCCCTGGACCGCTAGTGGAGTGCTGCAACCTCTTGACAATAAAGCCCCTTATGGGATTCGCCTTTAAAATGGCCCTGTAGGCAGCTAGCTATAAAGGTCCGTCCACACGATCCGATTTTTGTTGGATGACGTTGGACGTTGTCAAGACTTGTTGAACGTTGTTGACGTTGTAGGATGAGAAATCGGACGAATGTTGGATGGGAAATCGGATGATAATCGGAAGAAAATCGGATCGTGTGGACAGGCCTTAAAGCTAAGCGCACATGTCCGACAAAAAAGCCTTCCGAAATGTATACGTTTACCGGATCCGTTCACCGGATGCACTTTAACGCACGGCAACACCGCGCACATGTATGCGTTAAAATTCGCAGCACCGTCGGATGTCAGTTTTTCCTTCACTGGGAAAATCGAAGGGTTATCCCAAAATTACGTCATTATAAAGGAATTCCTTCCGAATACCGGACGGCAACAGTTATTTTTGACGGATGAATGGAACATGTTCCATTCGTCCGATATCGCATACGTTACTCAATTCGTTCCGGATGATAATAACCGCCATGTGCGGTGGCAAGTGTCAATCAGTGTGTCCCATTTCAATCCGATAACGGATCCGGTAAACGTATACATTTCGGAAGGCTTTTTGTCGGACATGTGCGCTTAGCTTTAGGCTCATATCAGTGCGGTCACTCCATCACAGCTGGCGCTAGCAACTGACTGACATTCGAAATCGAAGTATTTGGGCTCAAATGTTGATGTTTTGTGTTTTACTTGCAATACATGTCAGAGACATGCCAACCGATCGGTGTAATGAGCACATCAAAATGCCTATGAAGAGGCTGCTGTAGGCCTAGGGTCCCTTTAACCTGCCGTTATCGGCGTATTTTCAGATTGGAGGTTCCCGGATGTTGCCTGTACGTTGGATGTCCCCGGAGAGTGTCAAGTACGGGAAATTTACCACTGAAAGCGATGTATGGGCGTATGGCGTTGTCTTGTGGGAGATTTTCTCCTATGGAAAGCAGCCCTACTATGGCCACAGCAACGAAGAGGTACAGTATGCAAATACGGGGAGGATTCTGGAAATTTCCACGACGAGATACAATAGGGAGGTTTCGAAATCAAACGATAAACGTAAACTTTACGGCAAAGTTATTTTTCGTACTACACATTAACCAGATTTTATATTGCATTTTCGGTACAAAAATAACGTTGTAGTTAGCGTTAACGTTTATCGTTTGATTTCGAAACCTCCCTATTATTTCGTCCTAAACGATAGCCCCCTCCTGTTTTTTACCATTGGCCTACACACAAACATTTCGATAGCAACGAGGATCGTTACTTTCACGATGGCGATAATGCTAGAGACGAACCAACTGCGTTTTGCTTTTCATGGAAATCGAACCAGTACGTTGAGAGTTAAAGCAAATGGCTCGCGGGGTTTGTTGACAGTGGAGTTTGTTGACATGCCCTCAAATCAAGCGCCGTTTGGAGAAAAAGGCGAAAGGAGGATTTTAGTTTAATGGGAAATGCATTAGACAGCCAAACTTCGGAGGCGTATTCTGCAAAATCTACCGCTTCGAAATCAATGTGAATAGTACAAAATGTACATTTTGACCGACTGAATTTGAAACTGTCATTAACCCATTTTAACAAATTTTTAATGGAACCTCCTCTCTAGTGTTTACGTTCGCATATGTGCACACTCTCTATGGGAGGTACCACCAAAAATGTAAACAAACCCCGCGAGCCATTTGCTTTAAAATAAAAATCCGACCGAGTTGACATGAACAGAAGCTACTCTCCTTTTCTGGAAATTTCTACCTTGGGGGAGTTCTTTCAAGGTTCTACAGTCTGTCATGTTGGCCAGTGGCGTTTGGGTCAGTTTATAAAGACGATTGGCTTATTGATTGATTGATTGATTGGCTGTCGGTCATTGTTGTTGATTGGCTGTCAGTCATTGTTGTTGATTGACCTGTTGATTGACTGTCAGTCATTGTTGTTGATTGACTGATTGATTGACCTGTTGATTGGCTGTCAGTCATTGTTGTTGACTGATTGATTGACCTGTTGATTGGCTGTCAGTCATTGTTGTTGATTGACTGATTGATTGACCTGTTGATTGGCTGTCAGTCATTGTTGTTGACTGATTGATTGACCTGTTGATTGGCTGTCAGTCATTATTGTTGTTGATTGGCTGACCGATTGCTTTTTCAGGTTGTGATGTTCATTGAGAACCACACTCTCCTAACAAAGCCAGACGCGTGCCCGGATGACATCTACGACATCATGCTCCGCTGTTGGATCACGGATCCCAATGACCGAACCTCGTTCGTCGACATTCACAAGGCTTTGATTGACTACAGCAAGAGAGTTGTGAGGAATTTCCACAAAGTCCGGGCTGACGTTTGTCCGAGTTACGTCGTTCAGTTGTAAAGGTTGGGCTAAGCTGAGGAAGAAGGGGCCAAGTAGGGGGTTACACTGCCTTTGTGATGAGTAGGGTCTCTTTCCGGAGTGGGTATTTAAAGGAGCACGGTATTGGATCTCTAATGCGTTATTTGACTGCCGACGTAGAGGGAGCCACCTAACGGCAGCAACACGAACTACAAAAATCCGTTACAAAATGTTCGTAGTAAATCGGGTCAATTCGCCGACAACGTAGTTAGTCCCTGGGTTGGGGAGTGGCGCCGGCTGTCGAGAAAAAGTGGCAATACCGTGTTCCTTTAAGCGAACAAATCTGCCGTCGGTGTTTAAAAATTTGCATAATTAGGTCTTGGAGATGATCTCATGATTCAAATGCAATGGGACCTTTTAGCATAATACGTGAGGCATGAGGCCTCAGCTTTGTAGCAAGCTTGAGTATCCAGAGAAAGTGACAAATACAAACCACAGGAAGTGCACTGACGTCACTTCCTGATTTGTCACTTGACGTCAGAACTAAAAATTAAAGAAATCATCAACAATACTTCGAATGTTCATGATATAAATATTTCACGATAGTAAAATATCAAACATCACTTAACTTCTTCAAATAAAGAATAGGAGAAGTCTTGCACAAATAATGTCATATGTAGCACAAGCTCCCGTGTTTAATTCAAAAGCAGGAGGTATCGTCAAGCAGGCAGTGATAACCCTCATATAGCGTGTTCGTTTACTCACCCGGGCCTCCCCTGGGTGAGACCCATAGCGTTCTTTTATCGTGTGATGTCATGATCTGGGGCCTCTCGGGCCTGCTCCACCTCGCCGAGGTGGTTAGTTAGAGAAGTATCCCAGCATACCTTTCGACAAAATGACGTCGAACATGCCGAATCCGCCATTTTTACGCAAATTGAATATAAATAATGGTCAGCATGCAACTATAGATACAGATAGTGAGGATAAAGTGGCTACCAGTACCAGGGCGACTTTCATCTCCTGGTCGTCCATGTCATCTGCTGGTGCGCCAGTGCCATTGCTGGCTGCCATTTTGCCTGAACACGTGGTGCGAACTTACTCGAGTTAGGCCCAACAGCGTTCGGAATGGGGCTTTATTGAGCATGCGCCTCGGCCGCTCCAAAATTTACTCTGGGGAGGCCCGAGTGAGTAAACGAACACGCTAATGATGTTCTAACGTGTTCGGTTTGTCTTGCATTTCTCAAGGTCGTATACATGGGCATGGACATTACAAATGTAAAGTACGCCTACATGCAATGTAGGTCTAGTGAATCAAAGTAAAACATTTGTCTTCGTTTATTGAAACGTAAGTCACCGAATGTATTGCAAAATGACATCATCAAGTATATTGCAAAATGACATCATCAAGTATATTGCAAAATGGCATCATCAAGTATATTGCAAAATGACATCATCAAGTATACTGCAAAATGACATCATCAAGTATATTGCAAAATGACATCATCAAGTAAATGTTTTCAGGTAACAAATAAGAACTACAAGCGAAAATTGATGACAGCAAATTTATATTAATTGAAGAACAAAAAATCACGCAAACGAACTTCATTGCAGGTTCGAAAGAATGGTAGAATTTATTTTCTTTTTATGAGAATGTGATGAAAGTTCTAGTTCTAAGTTCTACCACAGGAAGGCAAGATATACCAACACCTTAGAAACCTAAAGCTATAAGTCAAACGAGTTTGTCAAACAGTACTTAATTTGTTGTGTCACTTCATATGAATACTCATTTTACATATAGCTGCTGTTTTCGTCAGTATTTCATTACCAGAAATAAAACCTTTTTTGAAACAAGTCCAGACGCTGTCAACCAGGTGTAACATTTTCTAGTGTTCCTCATATCCCAATGTTTGCGTGCAATAGACAGCTGGAGATACAATGCCTGACTATTCAATAGGGGGATACAGAGAAATCGGTCACTCTCGTTTCACAGTGTTGGCCTACTCCGCACAATGATGGGAAACTCTGAGTAGTCTCGTGCCACCAGACTCTTGCAATTTCCAATAAATTTCCAGTTTTAGAGTCTGGTCCATATGGTTACTTTGACTTGTAAAACCATCATGGCGGACGATCTACCGACGATGACGTAGAACACAACTACACTGCACATGCATGCATGCATGCACAATCAATGCAAAAAGCATGCAGCGTGCGAGTAAAACTGCAGTATATTGTAGCCTTTGCTGTCAGGCCTACCGCACTTTATATAGTATAATTTCCTCCCCAATCGAAAGAATATTAACATACTTGTCTGACATTCGAATGAAAGACACTATAAATAAATTGACTTGACAACACAACTCGAGGCGATTCACATAGCACGCTTCAAGTTCTCTGGGCGCAGCCATTCCTCCTGCAGCCTACGTCACCAACTTTTGAGACCCATGATGCATTGGTAGTGACTAGCCAATCAGCGAAGCTCCCCTTATTTTGAATCATCGCAATAAGGTCACTGACCCAATTACAATGAGAATTTTGTTCTGTGTCAGACCCTCGGTCTCACGACCTCGGAGTATGAACGAGGGGCTGGTTGCGCGAGACTAAACTCTGAATAATGAGAACACATTGGCACTTTTTAAAATTACAGTTCTTAAGACGAGACAGCCTCCTTAATGACAAAAAGTAACAGTACTTGTGTGAGGCTGATCCTGCTTGTCAATTTCAACGGCCATGATTTACGTTTCAGAATGTTTTCATGTACATTGCATGCTGTTGAATATCTATCACAATAATCTCTCTTTATAAATGCAATTTCATTGGGACCAATAACTGTGCAGCATGAAATTATTAATATTATATATATCAATTATAGATAGTGCAAGTCGTCTTTGTATTTTTGGATTATAATTCTGATATAAGTTAAATCCATTTCATTGAATAATAGAGACGTTGAGATCTGCAACATATACGCTTACGTATGAGTTTTCGATGGTTTTAGGACGTTCAGAATTTACAGGGCCTGAATGGACGTTCAGTATTTTCATCCCATACAAAAGACCACTCTTGAAACTAGATGGCGTTATCTTCTATAACTATGAAATGAGGTAAGATATTTCGCCGCTAGTGTCAAGTGTGACAAAAGACATGAAATAATAACAGGTTTCTAAGGTGAAAGACGTGGTTCCTACCGGACTCGAATCCACGGACCCTCGCAAACGACAGATGTAATGTCCCGATCAGCTGATGAAGGTTCCACTGAAGTCGACCCTTATCACCTGCAAAGATATAATTTAGAAAAACGTTTATTGGAAATGAAACGGAAATTCTCAGAATATTCCAACTTTTTGAACAACAATAGAGAGTTTTCGCAAAGCCCCCGAAACGCCGACGAGAACGTCTATCCTCTTGTTCGGTGCTCTCTTCGTGGGATCGAACAATGGAGTTGGCGTTCGCGTTGGCGTTTCGGGGGCTTTTCGAAAACTCTCTAGTGTACGTGTACATTGTACGTGTACGTATCCGTGCAAGTTACCTCTCGCAGATCTAAACTTCCCTATTATATGCTAAAATACATAAACCATCTGAGGTGTTTTCGAAATATTAAGGAAAATATACTACCAGAGGCGAAGGAAAGGTTTCATGAGTAGTTGTGAAGTAGAACGTTTTTGTGCCAAAATCAGGGCCGTATTTAGCGGGGAGGGGGGGGGCAGGGGGGCCGTTCCCCCAGAGCCAACAAAAAAACGTGATTTTCATGCGGATTTTGGGCAAAAAACGGCAAAAAAGGTCTTCTGACCCCCCCCCCCGAGAGGCTTTTGCCGCCCCCCGGAACAAAAAGCTAAATACGGCCCTGAAAATGATACAGTTAGGGTGCTCTTGCTTGGTGTTCACGACATGTTTATACATGTATGTTGTGTTTCCATATGCATGTAAAAATGATGTGTTGTTTGTGAATTTCTAAATTATTGACGGATCTGAAAATTGGCCAGAAAAGATGGAAAATCTCTTGACTAGAAAATGGAACGTGATGGCAGTGTTGGATATTTTAACAGAATGCTTTTGATTTCGGCGAAGATGAGATGAAACCTAATTGTTGTTTCGCTATTTTCACAAATCCATTTTCAATCTCACAACGATTCACATTTCCCTGCTTTTTACATCGATGGAAACGTAACATATCACCGAATCCTTCATCGTTCGTCAAGGTCATGACGCCATTTTGCGATGTATTACCTTTGACCTTGAAGGATCACGTGGTGGCTTTGTAGATGATTTTTGCTAGCAGCCATCTTGCCAAAATTAGGTCATGGGATCTCCCCTGCTGGGGGATGGGAGAACCGATCATCTGTCACTCTCAAAGGGAATTCCCATGGTGACGACCTAACTTTGGCAATATGGCTGACAGCGAACCTCATCTATTGCAAAGGGCATTTAAACTGGGATTGAATTGGAATACGAAAAAGAATATAAAAAATTATCAGTAGAAAACTATAAATAACAAGTTTGTCAAATCTTTAGATGCGAGATTTTCTGCATCATAAGCAAAAAATTGTAGAAAAATATCAACAAAATATCGAAATTTAGATTTCGGCTCCAGAATACTTTTTAACTACCAGTACTATAGACTGGCTTCAATTGGCTTTGGATTGTTTTTTTTCTGTGAGCGTAACCTAATAGGGTTGTGATATAAACGTGTGGCAATTATAGAATGAATTGGCACGTGGGGTGGTAGCGATTGCTACAGGTAGGTGGGTATTTTTTGTCAGGTTTTTGACGTCTGGCTCCGTTCCCAGTCAACCAGGCAAAAACTATATTACATGTATATGATTATTAAGCGTAAAAAATGGGCGTGAAGGAGATCGTGTGAACGATAGTCACCCATGCGGTATGGACCGAAAGCGCAAATACAGCAACCGCCTAATGTGCCATATTCATTCATTAAGGTATAAGCAAAAATTCATTTGAATTTTTGAAAAATTCATTTGAATGTTTGAAAAATTCGTTTGAATTTTTAATTCATTTGAATTTTTGAAAAATTCATTTGAATTTTTTGAAAAATTCATTTGAAATTTTGATGTAAATGAAGTCAAGGTGTGAATAGCGGCCAGTATGGCTGCTGTTACTTAGAAACGAACGACTTTTTATTTTTCACTCCTCATTTTCCATTCAAAAAGAGAAAATGAACGCCTATGTGAACACAGTTAATTTATAATGCAATGTTCATTCTTCAGGTTACGGAAGATTCGCGCTAAATCACAAATGACGAGTGAAAAATGAGCTCCTATGTAACAGCGGCCTCAGAAATATGCATGTACATTCATAGGCTTATGTACATACATGTACATAATTGTATGTACATGTACATGTAGTGAACGTGGTTGGTAGTCGAGTGCACATTTGTCATTTTAATCCATGTCATTAAAAATATTCACCTGCAATACCCAGGATTTAAAGGGGAAAACTTATGCTGCGTTCACACTTAAAGCGATATCAAACCGCTTTCCGCAAATCGAATTCAGGTGTGACAGGGATCAAAGTTCCCCTGGAATCAAAGTCCGGTCTTATTGTTCAGCGAGGGATTAGATGTATATGGCTACGGAGACAATGACCAATTCGAATATAACCTTACAATAGTGGGCTATTGTTTGGCGGACTTGCATTCCTAGGACTATGATTCCTGTCACACCTGAATTCGCTTTCATTATAGCTCATTCATTTTGGTAGCCTCACCACGGTGAGTTTACACCATACCCTCTACCTACTACAATATATAACAGGTGGTGAAACCAATGCTTTACGAGGAAAATTCACTACGCATATACGGGACCCGATTTTCAGGCATCGTTTTCAACCCCTAAAAACCGAAATCACACCTACCAATACATTTCTGTACTTCGTGAAGTCTGAATTTTCACGACAGCCTTCTAAAACTATAAATTCACGAAGTTTTGGGAGAAATCCATACACTTTCATTATCTCATAGACACGTGCACATGAACCAGACCTTTCCATCATGGCTGTCTGAAGTAGACTGGTCCCCTGTCAATTCACTGCTGTTTAGCACAGTATCACCATGGTGAAAAGTGACCATCCACAAACACACCGATTTGGAGGTGGACAGGGTACCAGTCGACTTGAGACAGCCATGATGGAAAGGTCAGGGGCCGTATGCACAAAAGTGTAAAAAATTCCCTTATCTTTTGTGTTTGGAACAATAATTTAAGGGAAAGTTTACACTTAAAGCGAATCGACAGCGAAAAAATTTGATTTAGAAATAGAATTTGAAAGGAGAATTTTCAAGAAAAAATGTAAACAAACGTCTCCAGAATGTCAACAAAGAAATTTTCGTGCATTCTGATTGGCTGAATTTTGTGTTTACAAAACACCAGCCAAATGTAAACAAAATCCGCTGTCGATTCGCTTTAAGATGTTTTGTGCATACGGCCCCTGGTTCATGTTTCTATGAGATGATCAAAGTGTAATTTATAATTTTAGAAGGCTGTCGTGAAATTCAATCGTTACTCAGTTCAGAAATGTGTTGATAGGTGTGATTTCGGATTTTTCTCCTTTTTCCTGGGTATTGCCGACTCCTAGTTCTGACTGCAGTCATTACTCCTTTTTACCATCTCGAAATCCACTAGTTCCATTGGTGAATAATATGTGGCGTGCGTAAAACTTAATGGAGATGTTACATAATATCTAACATAAGTATTATAAATGGCAGCATACGTGTACTATATGACGTAAAATTACAAATATTGCAATTTTATAACCTGTACATGTAGTTTTGTTATAAACACTCTGGTTTCATTGAAATTTTTAAAGACCATCTCTGCGACAAAAATTGCACTATTTCATTTTAAATGAATTTTACACTGTTTTTGCTTAGAAAGAAAAAAACTGACATTTTCACCAATTCGGATTTTGTTGATTAAAGATAATGTACATGTATCATGACTTCATTGTTTACATTCAGTGTTTGTAAACATGGATGTTTACATCATGTCATTTTGGGCTTTTGGGACAGGCCAACCCACCTAATTGAATACTTTTGATATCAAAAGAATTTCTAAAGGGGCATGCCACCAACAAATTACTCATAAGACAAAGAAAGGCTGAACACAAACAAACAAAATGTAAACAAACATTGAATTTCGTGGCCGCGAAAATACTCGTGATACATTATCTTTAAAATAAACATCATTTGATGAAAAGTTTGATGATAAATTTCTTCGTCAAAACCAGAGTGTTTAAATGTAACAATTTTCATATAAGTAATATGATATATATTATAGTACAGGCAATACGTGTTTTTTACAATATATGGTATGAAATCGTTGACATAATAATCTGGGAGATGCTACCTTTAAAATGCCGTAGTAACGACCTCTATGGGTGGGTGGGTATGTTGCCTGCAGTGACCATCACCGTGTACTTTAAGCACGTGCATTGACATCACATGCTGTTTTCTCATTATTGGACCGTGAAGCTACAAAAAGGTTAGATTGGTACCACGCTCCTCCGCTAGGTGGGTTTATAAATCCACCTAGCGGATGGTCGTTGTACCAATCTACAACAAGGCTTATTTCCTGGATAAGTTGAGGCATATTATATATAAACTTACCGATATGTCACCCAATCTGCCAATTATTCATCAATAACGCAACGTTTTTGTGTGACCTATTTCGTTCATGCGCAGGGTGTGATGAGGCGATCGCATCCAAACCACCAGGAACGCATTGAAATCGTTGCGCATTCAAGATGGCTGCCTTGGAATTGTGTCCGAGGGGAAATGCGAGTGTCTACGAAAATTGCCGAGCAGTTGCCTTCGGAAGTTCCGAATGCTCCATTCATTGTGTAAAATTTTGAATTTTTGAAATATCGTTAATAATGTACATTCAAATTCATCGATATCTGCAACATGTCAAGCAGCAAACTCATCATTTTAAGTATTTTTATTGCATCCCAAGGGGACCATTGCACAGCACATGTGATGCTCGATGCATATTTATGAAGGTACAACGGATAGGCGTAGGCAGTCACAGTATTAGCTCATTCACGACAATAAAGGTCGTCAGCCTATTGACACTAGTGACATCACAACTCATGGCAATAGTCTCCATGGATTGATAAAAATTCAAAAGTTTACAATGAGTGAAGTCTCCATTTAATACTTTGAAAATGCCCAAAATTCAATAGAGAGGGGCTTTAAAGAACCAAAGTTACGATGCATCATGCAAAATTCCTGCCCCGCCACCTGGATTCTGGCGATGTAACTAGCAGCACTTACATAAGGGGCCGGGCGTTTGTAGATACCCTCCAATTGCTTGCAAATAAATTACATACTCTAAACGCCCACTTAACTGTCCTATTCCTGATGTCGGAAAAATGACTACATACATGTGGATGCAAATCCTTAAGTTGAAGATAATGGGGTGGGGGGTATGGTCAGAAAGAGTAATGTCCTGTCTACATACTTGTCCCACTCCCGAGCCTGGCAAAGAATGACAGCGTGTGACATCTTCAACTTAGGATTTGGTCATTTTTTTCCGAGTTCAGGAATGGGACAGGTGAGTGGGAGATCTTGTATTCAGTAAAATATCGCTCCCTCTAACGCTTTTAAGTTTCATTGTTTTAATTTGGCATAAATTTGGCTGTTGATTAATTTGCCATTATAAGGAATTGTTGTCACGAATTTGCGCATCCAAATAACTATGTTCATTGTTGATTGAATAAAAACAGTTTTTAAGTGACGACTTATTTTATTTTTCCTACAGAAACAGTTCGATTAGATACACAATGGGTGATTTCAAAGTTGGTTTTAATACCGGTTTTACAATGCTTTAATGCATTGTAAAACCGGTGTTAAAACCAACTTTGAAATCACCCACTGTACTGCGGTGGACATTTCCACGTACACTAGTACATAAACAGTTTCTTTTACAGAAGATTTGTGAAGAAGATTCCAACAGACCTTTCCAACAAAGATGGTGACCTACAAGTTCTGCCACATGACGCCATGGCCATTCATGTCCAAGCATCAATCTCGTACCCAGAGATTAGTTACGCTCGGCCGAGGTTGATGGTCGCTACACTAATCTCTGGAGACGGCTAGCCATTTTCACGCCTTAGGTGTGATTTTTGGTATCGTGCAATTTTAGACAGAATTTTAACCACAAATGCACTGAAATGACTTGAGATGACTTGAGTATAAAATGTTACACACAAAAATGTCCTTAGAAAGGTTTTTCGAGGGATCTGTTGTATTTATTGAGGAAAATCCACAGCACCACTTGGCGCACTGTATAAACTTGGAGTGAAGTGGGACGCGCCGTATTGCCTGCATTTTGGTTCCCGAAGCCACCGCTAGGGCTTAGCCGTCTCCAGAGATTAGTGGAGCGACCTACAACCTCGGCCCGAGCGTAACGAATCTCTGGGTACGAGATTGGTCCAAGCATGCCATAACACGACCAAACGCACCCTCTCAGACAATAGGAGTTGTCAGTGCCTTGACCAATAGGTGTCACTACGGCCCAATTCAATGTATACAGCGGACCCATTCATTCTTGATCGAGCACTAGTCACGTGGATTTTCCTCGCTAGAACTTTGCTGCCATCTTTTGGCAATAAGCGCGGCTGACTGCTCCTAATACATGTATTTTACCTATATTGTGTCCATGGCCGCTGACCAGTTCAGCTGCCAGCGGCCATTGAATGGTATTAAGCTTCTGACGTAACGGAGAACTGTTTACCGCCATATTTATGGAAAGGTCCACTGGGAAATCTGCCCCATTCCGATCTGCATGCCTCCACGACCAGATGCCCCTTTTTTCCAAGGTAGGCCGAGTACATGTAGAAATTTTCCAACTAAAATGCATCTGGATAAAAATCAAAGGTTAAGATAATGTATCACGACTTCATTGTTTACATTCAATGTTTGTAAGCATGGATGTTTACATTATGTTATTTTGGACTTTTGGGACATGCCAACCCACCAAACTGCATGCCACCAACAAATTACTCATTTAAGACAAAGAAAGCCTGGACATAAACAAACAAAATGTAAATAAACAATGAATTTCGTGGGCCGCGAAAATACCCGTGATACATTATCTTTAAATTGACAATCTTATGCATACGAGTGTCACTAATGACGAGAACAGATAGAAATTTGACTTGCAAATGTGACCGACCATCTTTAATATAAGGCGGGGTAGATTCCTCTTCCGTGTACCTTGGCAATATTCTGTTATTACAGCAAACAGCATAGAGATTGGAATTTAGTCTTGATATTGTTTTTGGATATCCAGTGATATTCAGTTGCACATGGAGAACCGAATGGTCACGGTACAGGCGAACAAAGTGAGTACCTTCCAATTTTGTATACAGGTGTGATGAAATCTAATGTCCCCGTCTTCCTGATGTCCCCCTGCATTGTTTGTCACAGGATTAAGGGTCTTGGTCTCTCTAGAGTCCAATTCAATGGCGCCGCTTAATCCGTAAATATATTGTTGGGGGACATTAGATTCTATTTTACACCGGTACTTCCTACACGGGTTGTTAGGGGGAGCTCTGACAACGTGTCACGTGACATAAAATATCTCATCTCAACAATCTGAACGTCAGAGAACGATTCGTGCCAACATCGTAACTCTGACGTATATCGGACAGCGCCATATTGCTCCGTGAANCTTTTACCATTACAGAGTTTCTCTGTTAGGCCCTGTTAAGGGCGGCGCACACGAGCGACAATTTTGACCGATTTGTCGGCCGACTTGGCTTCCGACCGCCAAAGCGACAAGATTTGGCGCTTCTGATTGGCTGATGTCTAGTCGCACCACCAGTCTCGTCGGCGGTCGCCCAGATTTAGTCGCTCGTGTGCGCCGCCCTTTAGTGCTATCGGAGTTTCAATTCGGTCGGCCCTGGTGTAATGTATGAGAATGTCTCCCGTATGACAATGCCCACTTTATTGTTCGGCGGACACTTAAATACAGAAAGACATGTTGATCAGTGCCTCCCCCATTGTCACGTCGCGGCTTAGTCCGTCAATCTTTTGTTGGGAGGCACTGGCAAACGAGGGGCAGTGAAAAACATTACAACTGTGTAACATCTGCCAGTGTTCTCATCTGTGAGTGTTCCCCTCCAATTGTCTGACGGAATAAGCGGCGACTTGACAGACAATAGGGGACACGCAGAGAAACATTTCGATCTATCTGCCAGCGTTTCCCAAACAATAAGGGGGACACACTCACCCACAGAAACACTGGCAGATATATGTATAACACCTGTCAGTTTTCCAGCTCTTTGTCTGCTCTCCCCGGCAGGTAAACTGGCCTGGGGTCATATTCATGAAGCCTTCGCAACTTTGTGTCCTCGCAAATCTATTGTAAGGCAGTCAGTGAACAATAGGGCATGTGCAGCCAAACAATAGACTTGCGTGCACGCTAAGTTGCGAAGGCTTCGTGAATATGGCCGCAGTTCTGGAACTTGTTGTGCGAGCTGACACACCACTCATTGCAGTGGCGTGTGACTGACGAACAAATATCTGTCAATTTACATGTACACCATTTGCTTAGAACATGAGAAAAAAAGAGCAGACATTTCTTTCGTCACAGCTGCCATGTACACAGTCAAGCTTTGAAAACGGAAAGAGCGCTATCAATTTCAGGTTTTCGTACGTACATCAACGTACATGTACATTACGTACGTAGGCCTACTGTGCAATACCGATCTCCATGTTATGATACCCTATACACGCTTCCTATAAAACAACCGGAAGTGACGTAAAGGGAGGAGGACATGGAGGAGGCTGCCATGACAACCATGCAAACATGGAAAATCACTTCACACGGCTCACTGATTTGGACGCAGTTTCTTGGCAGGCCTAGTTTTTTAGATCAATGTTCACGTTATGGTTGTCAACAAGTACTGACATGTAATTCAATGACACGTTAATTGAGTGTGTTGTTTCAATTCCCACTTCGCCCCTTCCCATTTCGCCCCCTAACGGTAAATCCATTAAATACTGGTAGCTAATCCTAACCAATAACCATCTACCAAACACATCCTCTCCAGACAATTATTTTTTTAACCTTGAGCAGCTTAATAGTGTGTCACAGACCATTGAATGTATTAAACTTCTGACGTCATGTGGTGAGAACTGTTAGACCGCCATCTTTGTTGGAAAGAGATATAGGTACGGTTACACCTGTTGAAAGAGGGGAGGTTTCGAAATCAAACGATAAACGTAAACGTTAACGACAACTTATTTTTGTACCGAAAATGCAATGCAAAATCTGGCCAATGTGTAGTATGAAAATAACGTTGTCGTAAAGTTTTGGTGTTTCGTTTGATTTCGAAACCTCCCCAATACCCGTGTTTTTCCAGACCCGTCTCAAACCCGTGTGTACGAAAAGCCCGGCGAGAGGTCACACTACTACATTGTAGTTAAGTAGCCCGGCGATAGGTGCGCTGCATGCACTGGCTCTTCGGTCATTTCTGTATCGGCACACATTGTTGGAGGCGCGAAAACGACGTCACTTAATGGCTGCGCCATCTGTAGCCGTGCTAAGAACTAACAAAAAACACGAGGATTTCGAAAAGCACGGAGAACTTGCCGTGTTCCAAACCCGTGTTTTCAGACACGGGTTTCTTGAAGCCCGGCGATTCATAGGTGTGACCGCAAAAAACCCGGGGATTTTATGTAGTGTAACCAGTACCACGGCTTATAAGACCGCGGCATCAGAAGAAATGCGAAGGGAGTAAGAAATAAAAGTGGAAAAAACATTTAAAAAGTGGGAAATTTTGGAATTTTTTGCGTGAATTTTTCAATTTCTCAAATTTTGGAGAAATGTTTTTCTCATTTTGAGAAATTTTCTTAAAATAACATGACATTTTGTCTGATTTTTTGGGCGACATTTCTCAAAATGGGAAAAAAATTTCTCCCAAATTGAGAAACCGAAAAACTTTTGCTAAATGCCAAAATTTCCCACTTCTTATTTTCCACTTTTATTTCTTACTCCCTTTGCGGTATTATTTTCATTCGAGTAAAGGGCTACTGTTATGCAGTTCGTGTTCCAAACAAATTTATAGTATCATGTTTTCTTTTCTTTCAGGGTAATGAGGATAATAAAGTTCGTCTGGTTGGCAGTTATGGCCACTTCGATCACAGTCATACTTCTCTACTTCTACTTGGGTGCAAATATACGGATCAGTATCAAATTTACGATGCAACCGAAGGAATCCAAATTTACGTCAATCATCAACTCCATGAAATTGAAGAAAACACCAATCCCGCAACCTATTTTGAATATCAAGAAATTCCAACGGAAAATGCACCAATCAACAACTGATGAACCGTCCACATCGACGCAGGCATCAACAACACAAACAACGGTGACGTCATCATCGCCTGCCACATCTACGCAAATTCCGGTGACGAAGAAGACAAACACGCAAATTCCCAAACCCAGTGAAAATCTTCCGTCAAACGGTCAACAAGTCCTCATGAAGAAGATTTCAGCCGATGAGAAAAAATTATTGATGGATCTTTTGGGACAGTTCGTCAAATTGGCAGAAAGATTGAACTTAACGTATTTCATGGAAGGTGGCACTTTACTGGGGTCGTGGCGGCATCACGGTATGATCCCGTGGGATGACGACGTGGATATTTTGGTCAACGAAACGCAGAAACCGCAACTTCTTGCCGAGATTAAGAAACTAGAACCCAATTATTTTGGACCAGATACGAAACCGGTCATAAAATTCTACTCTAAAGAGTCGAAGAATATACCAGGACGAAAATGGCGGTGGCCATTTATTGATATCTGTTTCTTCAAAGATGACGGCAAAGTGCTATGGGACACTATTAGGTATTTTTCAGGAATTAAATACAGTTTGGAAAAACTCTATCCATTACATAAGCGACCGTTTGAGACGTTTGAGTTAAATGCACCGCGAGACTCATTGTATGTCATTCAAACTACTTATAAGAGTACATACTCCTACTGCACGACGTGGTCATACAGTCACGTCAAGGAGACGGGCGGTTTTAAATCGCATAGTGTATCATGTGAAAGGCTGAAGGAATTCGTCCCGTTTGTCCACAGACGGTACCTGAACGGCACCATGGAGGAGCAACTCCGCCTGGGGTCAAATGTCATACACACCAAGTACGTGCCTGAGGAGAGAAGCAGTCTATCCAAACCGTATGATTTAAAACGCATTTAAACTTAGTCTAAAGCGGCGAATCCACTGTCGCGATTTGGGCTTGAGACAGGGTTGCGGTGCCTTGCGATCGCCTTATATGGCAATCGGAAGTCCTTAAACCGCAAGGGAACGCAACCGCGTCTCAAGCCAAAATCGCCACAGTGGATCACCCGCTTAATAGGGGTGTTTTTAAAGTTGACTGACCCATCGCTTGCTGGACTCGTCATCAGCCGGGTCAGTCGACTTTAAAAACACCCCTACCACATTGAGATTTGCCATCAATGTGCGCCTAGGCTATGTGCATCGGACTTAAGTCCGGTTTTATTGTTCATCGAGGGATTAGAATATATGGCTAGAGAGACCTAAGCTGTGTTTACACCTAACGAAAGTGCCGGGCCTGACCCGGCTCTGACCCTTCATTTTTGCGTTTACACCTATGAAAATCGGATCCGGATTAAAAATTGCCGGACTAATTTAGCCCGCTTTCGCTCGGCGGGTCTGATCCGGATTATACTTTAGCCCGGCAATTTCATAGGTGTGGACAGAAAAATGCCGGGCTAAAACATTTACTGAGCCCACCGACAGGTGTCGGTCTGCTAAAATTGAATGGGTGGTGTGTCTATAAATAGCATGGCCAGCGTTCAATATCGTAAGACGAATAATAGGTGTGGACAGAAAATTCAATGGATCCGGGTTAAATTCGAACCCGCGCCTGGAAAAATTGCATAGGTGTAAACACAGCTTATGACCATTCGAATATAACCTTACAATAGCGGGCTATTGTTTGGCGAACTTGCATTCCTAGGACGCTGATTCCTGTCACACCTGCCTCAGTGCACCACTACATACAGCCGAACTGTGCTTGTACGCGCGACGACGCTCATCAAGGCTTCGAATTGCTTCACCAGTGTAGCTGCTGCTTTTAGTTGTAAGGCCATGACATTCAGGTTTTTGGTTAGGCAGTTAAGTATGATTCACCCTAACTTCAACATGGGCAAAGTGCCAAGCTTGGAAATGTGCACAGGTCAGTGGTAAATACATGTAATCCTTGTTGCAGTTATGTAATGATGTTAGGGTAACTTCGACCCCAAATTTGGCCCCAAGATTATGAACTGTCAAAACAATGACGCTCCGTGATGCCATACTCCACGCAGCGTTGAAATTTTTTGATACTTGGACGAAAATTTTAACACTGCCATTGACGCTAGATCGCCATCTTGAAAATCTTGACGTCATCGTCGGTGGGCTGGTCTATCACGTGACACGAACTTTTTTTTCAAAATGGTATTATTTGCAGAAAACAGTATTTATCTTGTCGAAAATGAAACAGAATAACTTTTTTATTACTTTATATCTACTCCACCGATGTTTGTATCACTCTATACCTTTATACACCTATATCAACGATCTATATTGTAAGCGTTGAAAACGACGTGATGGGTAACCGTTTTACAAATAGAAGAATTTCTACTGTTCGCTTCGCGCTCGCACTACATTTCAAGATGGGAACCTAGCGTCGATACTAGTGGTGATATTCTCAGATATCGCCACCTAGCTTCAAGTTTGCCGTGATGCATGACTGCAATCTCGTACCCAGAGATTAGTTACGCTCGGCCGAGGTTGATGGTCGCTACACTAATCTCTGGAGACGGCTAAGCCCTAGCGGTGGCTTCGGGAACCAAAATGCAAGGCAAATGCGTTACACACAGCGCATCCCGCTTCACTCCAAGTTTATACAGTGCGCCAAGTACTGCTGTGGATTTTCCTCAATAAATACAACAGATCCCTCGAAAAAACCTTTCTAAGGACATTTTTGTGTGTACATTTTATACTCAAGTCATCTCAAGTCATTTCAGTGCATTTGTGGTTAAAATTCGGTCTAAAATTGTACGATACCAAAAATCACACCTAAGGCGTGAAATGGCTAGCCGTCTCCAGAGATTAGTGGAGCGACCTACAACCTCGGCCCGAGCGTAACGAATCTCTGGGTACGAGATTGGCATGACTGAAGGAATGTCATCGTGGTGTCATTGAAAAGCATATTCACCCTGCTTTTTGGAAAACCCATTAAGTGATACACCTCTTGGGTTGGCCATATTAACCCCTTTCACAGGATAAGGCTTTTTCTGGGACACCCTGTATATTCTTTGCGAGTGTAGAAGAGTGAATCTGTGTTACTTTTTGTATAGGCCTACTCGGCTGGGTCAAATTTGACGAAACATACATGTACGTACGTCAATCGACTTGTCTTTCTTGCCGGTATCTTTCTGCTATATTCATTTTTCGGGTAAGCCCGACATAGCGGATCCCTTTCTCAAAACCCAGTTCATTTCGCCATGGTGTTCAGTGCAGTTTACACGTGCGCGATGCATTGCGTCATTTCAAAATGGCCGACATTTCGACCGTAAACACGAACTGTGATTGGTGAAAGAACTTTTTTCTGTCACGTTTATAGGGAAAATGACAATGATGATGGCTGTAGCGGCAAAAAAAGACAAATCGATTGATGTATAGTATGTCAGATTTGACCCGGCCGTTGCGGAGATATCGTTGATAAACCTCGCGCCACTCGAAACTGAAATGGACAGTAATCTGATAAAGTTTCTATGCATTTGAATGGAATCGACATATGTCTATACTGCTGTATTTCTACAAGAGTAGTTTTTCAAGAAAATGGAGAAAACTCTTGTGTATGTAAACGATCTGTGGTGTAATTTCTGCACACCCAACCTATTTTGTATTGATTATGTTCAGCGAGACAATTAGTGCACTAAAGCTAGGATATAACTATAGAAACGCCTTTGGCAATTATTGGTATATTCGTTGCTTTTTCTGGCATCACTGTTTGCCCGGATCAAAGTGTAGTCGTACCCAGACACGTGAAGATGCCAGTCATTTAGCGTTAGGAATGTTTCTGATGATATATGCTGCTTGCTACGAATAACGGCATCATTTTAAAGGACGACAGTATTGCTTCCCAATCTGCGTCACACCTACCCGCGTTAAGG
>NMRB01000336.1:412777-423684 GCA_002633025.1 Notospermus geniculatus | reverse complement strand
CTGCAGATGACCTTTATGACCATGTGAAGTTTCGGCCCGATCGGACATCCAATATGGCCACCAGGTGGCGTAACCCGAAAATCATCAAAGTGCTGTAACTCAGGAACGACTTGACCCAAAGCACTCCAATGTGCTATGTGGTCCCCTGCAGATGACCTTTCTGTGCATGTGAAGTTCCGGCCCGATCGAACATACAATATGGCGCCAGGTGGCATAACCCAAAAATCATCAAAGTCCTACCTGGGAGTGACTTGACCGAGATTGCTCATAAACACTGATATGTACCTCCCTCTGTCATTAGACTATTATGTCCAACCCGGTGAGCACATGGTCCATGGACCGTTTCATTTTAGTAGGGACATGTACGGTACCGGAGGTAGGCAAAATATAGGTCTAATCAGCAGAGCACAGTAAAATACTGTAACTCGTCTTACAGCAGGCCTCCAATAATGGACCAAATCTGGCCTACCGGTACTCTTGAAATATATTGGGCTGTTTTGGTATAATGCACCTTAGATAGGTGCAGGAATCACAGTCACACACGGCTTGCAGGAATCACAGTCACACGCGGCTTTCAAAGTGAATTGCTTCGGTTTCGGGCAACACAACGGGTGTTGCATGCATGAGTAAGTGTACGAGGTGAGACCGGCTAGGGTTGATAAAAGGGCGTGACTTACAAGTTTTCAGCAAAGTAAATGGACTCAGCTGGGTTCAAAATGAAACTATGAAGTTTGTTGTCAATATTTGCCACTGCACTAATTCGTTAACATTGAAAAGGCGGAATTAACTGAGTAAAATCTGAACCACATAGTGAGATTGTCTTTTGGAAGTGAAAACCGGCGCCGAACAGACATTCCCAAAATGCATTGCGCAACAACGTTCGATAACTGTAAAGGTAACCTTTAACAGTAGATCAGCGTTAAAAAGGAAATTACAGTCAATAGGGAACGCCGATCACGCTGACCACGCGAGAATATACGGGTGGGTTTGAACTGATAGTACACAGATGCCACCTATTATTCATGACGATTCAAGGTGTGATTGGCCGTGCTTGGTGAACCGTATCTCTCGAACAATGAGCCTCTATAGGTGTCATGTCTGCTCTGTAAGTGATCATGTGACCAGTTGGTGCTCCCTATTACAGTGTTTTAAGGGTTAAAGCGGACTATTCGTGACGAGTCAAAGATTCCACAGAACCGTTTCCGGAGCGGTCGCCGCAATGCATTTGCCAGTTGTTGTTACGAATAAAACGGGACGTTTTATTATTTTTGGTTCACTTTGGACAGACGCGAACAATCCGCTTTAAGCCGTTTACGGCGTTTCGATGGTAATCCACTGTAAAACGGGAAAACGGTGCACGAACGTTCTTTCGGACGGTCGTTTATTATGAAAATTACGTCGAGGAAAAAAAACACGTCGTGTACTTGATAATTAGTAACCACAAGATGAAAATAGGCGCTCGTTTCAGTTATTTAATAAATGGCAGGACACTTTCCTCTCCGGATTTATACCAGTTCGTCGAATCTCGTTTTCTGATGTGTGCTGTTTCCTGCCTGACCACAGGAAACTGTAAAATGTTCAATGTGTGTACATGGGACAAAGACCATTACAATTGTCAACTCAGTCGGAGGAAAGGAACATGTATGGAAGAAAAAGAAACATACATGCAGATAGGATGCAGTATGTATCAGAGAAAGGTATGTTTCTGTCATCCAACGAATGGTTCGTTCCTCAACAGTCAGCTAGAAAACACCTAAGAACTCGAATGGATGTTAAGAATGTGTTACTTCTAAATTATGGTCGTTTAATTTTCTTTTCAATTCTCAGCACTTTGTCAGAGACCATTATTTTGCCCGAAAAATTAGGTTGGTTCCGTCAGTCAAAATCACAAATCCACTGCAGCATCTGACATACCATCATGGTGAAGGCTACGTAATTTATTATACTACAAACCGCCGATTCTTCTACTTGGTCCGAGTATATGCCTACCAAAAGAATGAAAACGCTTTTACGATAAAATATAGTTCACAAATGTTCAGTAGAGACTGGTCCTTTGCTCAGGGCTTCTTCGAGAATTTTTTTATCTTTGCTTCCCGATCGTGCGGGATGAAGTTTTACAACTTCGTCATGGGGAAAGTATCAAAAAGAATGCTTTTGCCAGCGAATGAAAGGTGTAAAAAGTTGTGCGACCGGCGATCAAATTTCGAGATAGAAATATGGAAAAAAGTTCTCATTTCCTGCCGCTATAAATCCTTAGGTCGTCTATACTTAGGTCGTCTTAGTATTTATGATTTGGTCACTGAAAAAGACAAAAAAACTTTTCATTTGATAAACGGCACATCTATCACCGTGTCGGGTTTGAGATCAAGTCATCGTTTTTTCTTTTCTAATGTGGACGTTATTTTTACATTTTCTCCAAAACGAGAGAAAGCATTGACCAAAATCACTTCGTATCATTTGGTCACAGGTTACCAAAAGGCAAACGTGGTTGAGTTATCTCTTCCTCACCCCTCTGCATCATATCGGGGTTCTTTGGGACACCCTAAGCATGAAAATATATTTGTTCTGTTTATATTGTTCGATAAATCACTGAAGTTACTAAATTTCATGATGCCGTGTCATACAAAAAAAGGATTTGTCCTAGAAAGGTATGACATGGCAGCAAAAATATCTATTGTTGATGTAGACCTAGCTCTACATCCTAAATTGAGTTCTCGTTCGCACATTCATTATGAAGCATCTAGAGACATCATGTGTTTTATGTGGCAGTATCTGGGGCAGGGACGGGGTAATCTACATTTATCTGTCGTTCATCGGTACCGTGAAGGCTAAAGAACCATATTCAAGAGATCATCTCAGTTCACGCTTATTTTAAAACCAACTAGCGGAGCTCCAGTAGACCGTATATGATGCGAAAAAGTGGTTTACATTTCAGTCGACCCGCAAAGGTCTGAACAGCGCCCCGACGTCTCAGCGGTGGTATTTGGCGGTACTAACTGCTAAATCACTGAACGAAAGCGAGGCAGTGACGTAGGCGTAGCAGACGCTAAAAAACAATCACTAATTACGCACGATTAGTCAGACGTTTGAAGGTGGCGTGATGTTTGCATGTTGATGGAAGTTTCTCTGTGAAAATTGCCGAAAATTTCATCGAAATCGGTTCAGTTTTGACCGAGTTATTGATTGAAAGGTAACTCTTGTGTTTTCGAAAATAGGCCTTTTTCAAAGTGCGTACACTTTCTTGGAATAGTATTTAGAAACTTCTACCAACGTCGTTTGGGTTATTTTAACATAGAACAATGTAGCGACACTTCTGATCGCAATGTAGAATATTATTCAGCCTATTTCAATATATCACAAATCCATCAAGGATTATTTCAAACAACGTTCTTTTTTGTACTCCTATAGTCACACAGCCATAGGTTGACGTATTCAAAAGTCAAGCATATATGGATTGAACCACAGCTTGTGTCAGAAACTAAAGATATGTGGTTTTATGATGACAGCGGTGGACATCTGGTAAAACTGAGAAGACCTCTCGAGTCGCCTGTCAATAGCGTCATGGTTTTTAGAATAATAGATTTATCGAAAAGGATTCTTACGGTACTTTCAAATAAATCCTACATGGACGATGGAATCAGTGCACCACAGGACACGATGTTCAGCCACCATTTGATATTTGTTAAAAAGCCCCAGGGAGGGTCTCCTATCGATTATCCTCTGTATGATATACATAAAGGGAACTTCTCAGGGAAAATTCGGCAAGCTGGTGATGATATTTGCAACAAGCGGAGAAGCATGATTACCGGCTATTCCCCTCCACTCCTTGGAGGTGCGGCAGCTGTCACATGTTGTGCCATTAGAGGTAGCAATATATGCTTTTGTCAGTTTTATAGATATAATCTTTCAAAGTTTGGATTGCAGCTTTTCATACAATTAGACCATTGGATTCCCTTCAAACTGCGAGCAGAAACTGAATATGCCATCTCGTTAAAAGGTGATCTGATACTCTTTGAACCAGTCAGAAATCCTATTCCATTACGTATGTACTGGAGTGTTGGAAAAAAAATAAAGTTAGTGAAGGAAAACAAGGTCAAATTCAATGCAAGGATTAGAAAGATATTTTGGAAATGGAACCAAAACATGCAAATTCTTCTCTTCATCGGTTACCAAAGTAAAACAAGAACTCCCCTTCTTCGTATTATAAAGATACTCTGTATTGCTAGACAAACTATCTACCGAATAAAAGACTTATCGCTATTTCAGGAACTACGTCTTAAACTACCTCCTGACTATCGTTTTGGATTAAGTTCGTGTAGAAAGCTTCGGGTTGGTGTCGACTGGTCACTATTTATCATTAAGAATAATATTTCTTCCATCGATAGAAAAACGTATGAACATGTCGTAGACGTCTTTCAACTCAAGTATACATCGGCTTTTTAAAGATTTTCTATTGAGAGTCACAAATGACCCGATCGGAGACAATGATTTGTCTCCTCAATATAATACTACCGGTACATGAAATAATAGTGAAGGTTCTTATAAGCATGATTTTTGTTCAGTCATTTTAATACATTTAGTATCTTCCCTCCAAAAAGCAGAAATTATTGTAATAATTTTACAGAAATTGCCTGCAGCAGAGTCCCCAGAACTTTCTGTTAATTTACATATGGTATGATTTATTTTTCCTGTATTGGTTTGACTCAATTGGACTTTCCATAAGCCTAGGATCCACTGTCAAGGCGCAGTTAAGATACGCCTAAGTCGCCGCCGCCTGCGAGCGTACGATCTACGACATGATCGCAGGCCGCCCTACATGTACGTTCGCCTGTGATCAAATAAAGATTAAGTGCCGTATTTAGGCCTACGAAGCGCGATTAGGCCAGCACACGTGTAAATTCATAGTTATTCAGATTAAGGGCCTAGAAAACTATTGTGTTGCTACCTTGTACGCTGCTTGATCGGCAGCGTTTACCCGCAGGATAATCACCCGTGGTTAACTTTCCTTTGTCTAGCTGCAGGAGGACAAAAGAAAAATGTAAACAACCTACACCCCTTGTTTAGAGTCATTCAACTCTTTTCTTCGATCCTCCTGCATGTCAACGCAGGAATGTTACCCGCGTGTGCTTATCCTGCGGCTGAACGTTGCCGATCAAGCAGCGTACAAGGTAGCAACACAATGGTTTTCTAGGCCCTTAACTTGAATAACTATGAATTTACACGCATGCTGGCCTAATCGCGCTTCGTAAATACGGCCCTAAGTCTGCGGCGGCCTGAGACCAACTGTTGTAGGTTCAAAAGTAGATCCAATGCGCCGGCGCAGTTAGGACGAGACTGAAGATGGGAGTCAGCAACGCTATTAGCTGTAGTCGCTGTCCTGGCAGAAACTGAAGACTATGAGTATCTTCTGGTCGAGGGAAGACGAAAACGGAGAAGAGTCTGGGTGCGCCCCTGGATCAGGAATAAGGAGAGCGCGGAGCATAACACGGCTTACAAACTGCAGAAGGAATTGTTGCAGGTACGTAGGCTAGATTCAATTCCCGGTTCAATTCCATTTAGGCCTACATGTAAAGTCTGGCAACATCTATCTTTGACCTAATGGAATGCGGAAGCTAGGAAATTGATCGTTGGATTTTCCACGGACCTTTAATCACACGCGGCTATTGAATGACCGGTGGACAACGCGAACAATCGGGGAACGACCACAAGTGATCGACAGGCATGATTATAAACCGCAAAAGCTCTGTCACATTACATGACTTCCACATTCCATTAGGTCGAAGATAGATGCTGCCAGACTTTACTTTGATGCGCATACAAATTTCCAGTAGGCCCACTGTAGAATTTGTTTTGGTGGCGGCTGCTAGACAGGCTTACGTACCTAGATTTATCGATTAGGCATGATTAATTTCAGTGTGATATCCCGGAGTTCATAAAAATGTTGCGGATGCCACCAGACGAATACCACTTCATACCTAATTAAATAGAACCCTACATCAGAAGGATGGATACCTGCTTCAGAGAGGCCATCACTCCAGACGAGAGGTTGTCCGTGACACTAAAGTACCTGGCGACTGGAGAGACGGCAACATCTTTGAGCCAAAACTACCGGTTGGGAAGGTGCACAATTTACAGTTTGACACCTCTCGAGCCAACTTCACTGTATTCGGAGAGCAATACATGAAGGTTTGTTTTGCGCCTTACTGCATCATTCCTGCTAACAAGATGTCCAGGTTATGTTACGGTGTATGAGACAACGTCTCAATGATTATCCTTAAATTAAATTAAACTCGAATCTGTCAGATAAAATTTGAATTTGTTTCTAATTCATGAGCACTCCTTTACAGATGCCAAGGACACTGCCCGAATGGATGGAAATCCCTACTAAAAATGTGTCTGAGGTGGATGAAAGGTATTCAAAGGTGTTTCAGGGTGTTTATGTGGTGTGCCAATGGTGTTCTAGGGTGATCCAGGGGTGTGCTGTGGTGGGACCATGCATGTCCTGTGGTGGAACAAGTGGTTTCAAGGGTGTTCAGGGGTATCCAATGGTGGATGGAATGGGCCACCACAGGACACCTCAGACCACCACAGAACACCACTGACTGTACCACCTCATAGATATGGGGCACCACAGGACACCTCAGACCACCATAGAACACCACTGACTGTACCACCACATAGATATGGTGCACCATAGGACACCGCAGACCACCATAGAACACCACTGACTGTACCACCACATAGATGTGGGGCACCGCAGGACACCACTTTGCAACCTCAGGAAAGCTTCCTTAGTTGCAAACTGTATGAAAATTATGAAAGCACTCCAAAATGTGCCAAAAAACGAAAAACATATTTTCTCGCAAGTTTGATAACATTTTAATAACGATAATCATAAGATATCATAATTCAGGAGGTGAGAATGAAAAAGCCATGTAAAACACTCTCCATTGATAAAAAATCATGGACTTAAATATTCTGATTTGTAAATCTATAAGATTCTGGCCCCTATAGACACTAATCATTTTTGATGTTGGTTACAGTTGATCTGCAATTTTGAGCGAGAATATGGCACTAATAGTTTTGACGAAAAACCAAATTAATGTTAAAACATAAAACATACACTTCCAGAGCAGTGTCTTCACATGTCAAAACTTTACAAGTCTTGACAACTTCACTGTTCTCAAGCATTTTATGAGGTACAGGGTTCTCTGTCCTCGGAAGGGAAAGAATACTTCCGAAGGGCACTCCATATGTCCCACCACAAACGGACACCGTATAATGTCCCACCACACACGGACACCTCTAAGTCTGTGAGGTGGGACTGTTTCATCTCACCCATTGGGACACCATTAGAACCACCCAAGAAACACCCTGTCATCCTGTGTGGTGTTTTCTTGGGTGTCCCTGCGGTGTTCCTGAAATGTGTTTCTAGGGCCGAATGGGTGAATGTCGTCCTGGGTGACCCTAAATGTCACCCGGGACAAAACTGGGTGACCCTAAACGTCACCCAGAACAAGGCTGGGTGACGTTTAGACCCTAAACGTCACCCAGTTTGAAAGTCGTGCCATTTTAAAACCTGCGTCCGAGGTAAGTGGTACGCTGTTCGTGTAGCTGAAAACCAATTCTGACATCTCCATCATTGACAAGCTCAATGCCAGACAGAGGATTGGGAACTTTTGGCGAAATCTTTAAGTCCGACCCACCGACTTTACACTTTGCGTCCTTGGTGTTTCTCATCAGACGATGAAGATGATTATTGCTGTATCAAATCCATGTTTTTCTCGGATTTTATGATGCAAAAACGTCAAAGTCACGTTTGTTCATTTCCATGCTTTTGCCAGCGCTAGCTGAGAGACGTTCCACTATCGATCGCCAACCTAAGACGCAGGTTTTAAAATGGCACGACTTTCAAACTGGGTGACGTTTAGGGTCTAAACATGGTTTCAGAACCTACCTTTTTCAATTGTGCTGCAGGATGCGAGTCTTCAAATTCTGGCGGCTGTACCCATTTCCTGACTAGAGAACAGTGGCGCTTCGTGGTGCTGATGTCAAATGGCTGTCCACTAGTACTACTGGCACTGTTATCTTCTAGGGAGTAATCATCAGGTGGTGGAGATGGTGATCTTGGTTCACTTCTCTCCTCATCGCCTATGAATGTATGCTGATGTTCGTCCTGGAGTTCATCATCTTCCTGGTCATCAACCATTTCAGCGCGTTCACTCAACTGGGACGCCGTAGACTGAAAATAACCTTGATACTCCACAGTGTACTGATCAAAGCCTACATGTACATGTACATAACAAATTTGGGTAGTCTATTATACTGCCGAGAGCTAGGTCTATTATACTAACTTTCACTTTATAGCAGAATGTATCTGGGAAGGAACGTCACTGGCTCCTGTTGGTTCAGGTCTAGACGCAAGGAAACAACCGCCGCGTAGCGGCAAATCAGCGAAGCTTGCTAATTACGTATGCGTTTCACTGCAATCATTCTGGCCTTGGACAAGAAAATTCGCCTGAAACTTTGTCAACTGATACTGAATTTACAAGAGTAAGACAGGCGTTTGAATTGTACAGGAACGGTATGTATCATAATTGTTAGGCGAACTGATGTGAAAACTAGTCCAAAACGGGATCCAGTTATGAGTTTGAAGCGGTTTTTGGTAACCGGCGATGAACATGTGACGTCATCATCTGGCCTATAAATTATTCTCAGGGACGAAACTGCACGAAAACGAATTTAGCCCATTCCGCTCGCTGAATATGTGACGTGACTGATGGCGTCATAATCGCTTATATTGGTTACCCGATCCCTCCGCTTGGGGCTGGCTGTACCAGTCTGATAATCAGCTCATCTTTTCGAAAACGAAGTTCATGAGTTAGTCCATTCTGCTCGGCCGTTTCACACATGTGAAGTTCAAAATACACAGGTCGCGAGGTGTAGCTACCTATATATCGTGGTATGGCGAAGGCATTCACATTTTCCACTAATCTGTGTATTATCGGTAAATAGCCCAGGCTACAGTGAAATAATATTTACTTATTATGCAATGTGTTGTTAATGTTGGGGCCCGTCCGTGTTGCACAGTCTGGTGGGCAGTGCCTCAACTCAATCAACTGCTGCCTGGGGACCTTGTTGTCGTTTCGCCCCCAGTTCATTCTTAAATGCATTATATCATAGACAGTACATGCTTTCGCTGCTTTTAAGAGAGAATGTTGCTTTTCTCTCTTAAACATGTTAAAGCAGCGAAAGCATACTTTATCTTAACTATCGCGAGAAGGATACATGGTAAACCCCTACAAAAGCCCCACCGGTTCAATAATTCTGGATGTAGGCTATATCATCTCCCGGCCTGTGAAATCTAACAGCTTTATGGAAAGCCTGTATGAAATACATGCAGGCTATATGTAGCTTACCCCTGTGTCTAGCGCTTTGGTATACGAGGAAATGGAACCTCTGCTTTTGAAAAACGCGTCTTCAGGAATGACATCTGCTGCACAACAAACTTTCCCCAGCCGGTAAATTCTTTTCGAGCGCTTCCAGATTTGGTTTTAGCTCACTTCGTATACAGGGTACGCAGCGAGTTCATTCGCGTCTCACAGGCTGGTGCTGAAAAAAGACGCGTGATAAAAATCAGAAATTTATAGGTATTTTGGGTCATCTGAATAGCATGAATGGCATTTTTGGAAAAGCCTCCGAAAAACTTGATATGAGCGGAAGGTAAGGATATAGTAGGTTCACGTCGACTTTTTAAGCTTTGCAAAAACTCTAACTCTATGCATAACACCTGTACTCACCGGAACCTCCCCTGCCTCTTGTTCTTCCTTGCATACCCAGGGCTGCAGACGTCATAGAGACTCGGGGTGTCTGTAAAGTTCCACAAGCTTGGCAATCTTCTCCTTTGACCACTCGCCTGCATTCTCCTATCGACTTGAACGTTCATCCAGTGTACTCATCTTCGCAAATGGTTTGTGGCTTTGGAATACGCGCTTATACAAGGCGCCTTACTTCATTAAGTAACCTGTTTCAATTGCATAATCTGCTCCGGCATACCGACGGCGTCCTGACGACCTACGACAAAATCAAACATGTTTGATCCGATCGCAAGGCCTAAGTTTATGCCTTAGGTGGTCGCTGACATGAAATTGACCACAGTTCCGTCTGCGGCGAAAACCTTGTAGCTGATCCACTGCTACGGTCCGATCCCAGGCGAGACCGCAGATCAGGTCGTAACCTGGTTGTAAGTTCGGCTGCGGCGAAAAATCGGGACAGTGGATCACGGCCTTAGCATGGTGCACACCTGAGACCAAACTCCTGCGACCACCGACGAGACTGACGACCGCGACGTCGCAGGCAACCATCGCGTGCGCGGTCGCTCGCAGACCACCACACTTGCGGCCATTTCAGGGAACCATCCGCAAACGACCGACGATCTCCGGAAGCGCCTGAAGTCGCCGACTATTGTGGCGTCGCTCGGAATCGTAACTTTGGACAAGTTTTTTTTATCGGTCGACTAGTTGCAAAGTCAGTCGGCCTTTGCGGTCGAAAACTAAAGCATGGATTCAAAAACGTTTTGGGGGAAGAGTTTCCCTGAGCTTCAATAAATTTTTCAAGAGCTTATAATAGCTGTGGTTACACTACATAAATCCCCGTGCTTTCCCCGGGGATTTTGCGGTTACACCTATAAATCGCCGAGTCTAAATAGGTATCTTTCACGAGGCGACGTATAGACGAACGTATACCCGACGTATAACCTTAACTCGCCAATTACTAAGTTTCGCCATAACATTCCATGAAGTGCATTATCCAGGGGGCGTAATGTCTCCGCCTTGGCGAGTTTGCGACCTAACGATGACTTATGCTATAAGTCGTCAGACCTCATTAAATTCCGGTGTCGTGATTGG
>NMRB01000336.1:390154-408157 GCA_002633025.1 Notospermus geniculatus | reverse complement strand
GGGACTTGAAATGCGAATTGCAAACGTTTTCCAACATCTATGTACATTCAGTTGAATCAGTCTGACAAATATTTCTCACAACACTTTCCGAAAATGATACATCAGGAAAAAGAGACACGTACAGCGATGACACAACAGAAACAGTTGGTTTTATTGGTAAAACAGTCCTCTGATTAAAACAGAAAAGAACGATTACCCAAAAAATGACATTATACGGCGCCGAAAAATTTGCATTGAGAACTACTTTAGTCCCACATAAAAAAATATGACCGGGTTTATTTATCGAGCCGCTCGATGAATAAGCACTACTTTCGGGCTTATTTGTCAAGCCGCTCGATGAGGAGTACGTGGATTCAGTGTTATTTATCGAGCTAGCTTGACAAGCAAGCTTCAAAATCGGCATTGTTCGTCGAGCTGGTAATAAAGACAGGCCTCCTCAGGAATATGCAATGGCTTCAGCTTGTTTAGTTGGGAAGTCGGCAGTGTGGTGGTGTTTCATTGCTCGCAACATGGGGGTCTCCGAAGCCAATTTATCCTTTTTTCAACCCTTGTTTCTGCGTGATGACCCAAATCTTAGACACTGTGGTCGCATGCCTAGCTTCAGACTCTCGGTTTTCGTCAGTCTGAAGATGAATCCGCTGGGGTTTGTGGGTCAGAATCTGCGAGTCCGAACACCAGGGTGTGCCCAGGATGATGCAACGATTCTGTAGACGATTTTATCAGTGTCACCACTAAGAAAAAAATAATTAACCAGTTGTTCTTTGTAGAAATTTGGAAAAGTCAACATAATTTTCTAAGAAAAGGAAAACAAAAAAGAAAAATAATGAAAAAACATTATGACCACACGGGAATCGAACCCTCGACCTCAGGGGTGTAAGCCTAACATCTTTGCAATGTGCCAATCAACACACTGAAGACAATGGTAGAGTATTTGTCACCTGGTCCCGGAAATACGGCCAGCTCGACGTTTAAGCCCAATTTTGCGTACTGTTCAGCGAGCCGGGCTTGATAAATAGCCACTTCGTAAAAAAATACGAAGGCCCGTGCAAGCCATTTTAGAAGTGGAACGCTATCGCCTTCCAATTTTTATAGCATGTTATCGTAGATATACTGGATGAACTTTCCCATTTAGCAGCCAGACAGTTACATAAAGAGATTATTTTACCACAAAATGGCCATTTGTAACATTTTGGTTAAACACTGTTGCGTTCGAGCAGAAAAACAAACATAATTTCACAAGCCACCGTAGACAGCTGGTGGAAAAGTTCATTGGCTATTCCACCAATCAGAAACAAAAGGTCAAAGGTTACGGATTTAAAATTCTCCCCCAAATCCCTAAAAACCCTCCTCGAAACCATTGCAAAGCTCCTATGCATGATCTGAATGGTTCGGGTCATACCTTAGGCACGACTCGCACTATTACCACCAATATTTTGACAGCAGCAATAAAGTCACAATTCCTCGCACAGCTGACCCCGCTGCTCACTGTCTTTACGGCTGATTCAAGTTCACAGTGGCCGTATAAGTTTTAAGTGCGCATGCGCGAAATCAGCGCTAACGCGCCACGGGGCCGGATGCGTCAAGTTGGAGAAAATACAAAGGCGTGCTGCTCGTTTCGTTCAAGGGGCTCATCGGAGACGATCAAGCATTACTGATATGTTGCGTAATCTAAAATGGGAGCCTTTAGCGGACCGGAGGAAAAAGAGCCGATTGACATTAGCTGTGGTTACACCTATCCAAAATCCCCGTGCTTTTTGAGACACGGGGTTTTTCCGAACCAGAAAAAACACGGCGTTGACACGGCGAGCGGTTACACTACTTAAAATGCGATTGGTAATAAGTTCCGTATCCCGGCGATAGGGGCACTGCATATAGGCAACGCATGCGCTTCACTCATCAATTTGCATCGCCGTCTGTCGGGGTGCGTGGAACTAGAAATAGACACGGGGATTTTGCGGTTACACTACATAGAATCTCCGTGCTTAAAATAGCCCTGGCGTTGCCCCTCCGAGATCGCTGGGGCTAATAAGCACGGGGATTTCAGACACGGGTCTATTTAGACCCGGCGATTTACAGGTGTAACCGCAAAATCCCCGGGGAAAGCACGGAGAATTATGTAGTGTAACCACAGCTATTGTTCCATCAAATAACTAATGACCTGATATCCGTTGATAATCTAAACCTGGTGAAGGGTAGACGTAATCGTTATATCCTACCGCGTTCTCACTGTGAGGCCCACCGCAACTCCTTCCTACCGAGAACCATCAGAGACTGGAATGACGCCAAGTCCTTGAGTAAGGACTCTACTACATCCGAGTCCTTTATCTCATCCCTGCCTGAGGGGAGTTACAATCGCCCCGGTTGACGGTCCCATGCACTACACCCCCCTCGATGAAATACGCTATATAGCGGTCTATCGAGTACTACGGTAAAGAGGATAATTTGTGTGAATGCAATATAGCGAAGCATGTAGGCTTATGGACGTCAAAATGTTAAGGATTCAGGATTTCGTTTCATTTTTATGGTACCGGTAAGGTGGGCTGGATGTACGCCACAAAGCCTATATTTCCTGCTCTATTCTTGTGTGAGCTGAAATGGAAGACAGAAAAGGTATTTAAACTAGAGCTGGCAAATGCCAACAGACCTAGCTGAGCGTTGATGTTTTACATTGTGTGATGGAACTGGCAAAAGCCAAAGGACTGGTGTAAAACTAGAGAACACCTGGACGTAACACTCTCAGGCGACGATTATAACTTTAGTTGCATACATGTAATCAGAAACTGACAAGTAGTCCAGTAAATATAAGTTTGACCCCAAACAAATTGCAATAGTTTGTTTTATGACTGGAACTTGTTCTATGGGTGTCAAGGAACATCCCACCCAAAATCCCCCAAAATCTGACGACGGGAAATTACGTAATCGGCATAAATCCAATATGGCCACCAAAATACTTTTTGAGGTGGTGTATCTCCNCCCTAAAAGCAACTGTTAAGGAGATACACCACCTCAAAAAGTATTTTGGCGGCCATATTGGATTTATGCCGATTACGTAATTTCCCGTCGTCAGATTTTGGGGGATTTTGGGTGGGATGTTCCTTGACACCCATACAACAAGTTCCAGTCATAAAACAAACTATTGCAATTTGTTTGGGGTCAAGGGATTTTTTTCATATTTTTACTGGACTAAAGACATGTAAGACTCCGGGGCAAGACTGAAGGTTCAAGGATACTCCGCTTACACGTTACTCCTACAGCCCATTCAGCATCAGATTTTCCTGCGGGGGCTATCACTAGTATCAGTCATTCCCGTGGATGTTCCACTGGAGATATAATCAAGAGGCCCATGAAACTGCTGCCCAGCTGATATTTTAGGGTCAGGGTTGATACAGTATAAGAAATGTAGTGGCTAGAGGAATGGTAATGGGTGATGTCCATAAGGGACACACTCCGCGTGAGCTACTGCGAAACTAATGTATTACCTGCATACCACAATCTATAAATACACACACAATACACCTGCAGGGTCTATATTTGCTGTCCGCACTGAAGTACGTCTGACTGCGGACATGATTTTGCAGTAGCTCACGCAGAGTGTGTCCCTTATGAAACTTCATCCACCAGATGTGTAGACCTATGGTTAGATAAGATTGCCAAAAAGAGACACGAGAGAGACAGGCATACAATTTATTGTGAATGAATTACTTTTACTTTTTGTTACGGAAAACATACGGTATGCACAGACAACAAGAAAACAACCCAATTATTTAATGTCTGCTGTGTGGCGGTGGAGAGCAGGTGAGTACTCATGGTACTCTGTTGCATGATTTTGATATTCAAATTTTGATCCCCTTTTTGTCAGCTCAGATGAGTCTTTAAATTCAAGGCAGTTCTTTTCACCTCCTTACTACAGAAGCATCAGCACTGAATGCTGGGTGCTTGGCAGCCAGCGGCTGACCTGAAGTGAAATTGAAATGGTGAAAATAAAGTGATTTAATGATTGTAGGCCAAGGCTACATACTGATACATGTAAATGATTATCGCCAGCATGTGCAATAAGGAGCAGATCCAGGGGGGCATCCATCACACGCCCCTTTTGGCCATCAAATCTTGAAAATCGACTGTGAAATTATGGAAGTACAATGTCAATGTTCCTAGCACAGGGCAGCCTCTCTTTTTCACAATCCTGCGGCTGCTCACACTATGCATTGCATGCATTGATGCACGCAGTGTGCAGTCCATGCAGCACGCCAATTAGGCATTCTTCATTCTCACGATACGACAGACGACCATTTGACGGTGACGTCATCAGTGACGAGCCTTTCGCCTAATTACTTATTCACTGAATTGACCCGAGGGCACACGCAATCGTCTGTCAAAACTACAATTGTCGGGGTTATTATCGGTACCGGTAATCATTAAGTCCAGTTAGATGTGTATGATGTAAAATGAACTTACCTGGCGTTTCATTCGTTAGTTCTGCCATACTCCTTCGGTCCAGCTGCTTGAATTTTTGAATGCAGAACGCAGTAGTGATGACGTCATAAACTGCCCAGAGCCACGGCAATACCTCTGCACCTTCGATTAATGCGCGAAGTTTGCTCACAATTTTGTACAAAAACAAAAGGGGTAGGCCTAGTTATCGGTTTTTCGGACACTTCGTTTGAATTTAACAATAACAAACCAAGATATAGACTTCCAAAGAATATTTTATTGGTAAAATGTTGAGAGAATGCAGGCTGAACCTCGGCACTATATCACGGGCATCCGGGCACAGTAAATTCATTGGTGCATTTCGGTCCTGCACCTTGCATTCCAGGCATTCCATACCAAACCTCGTTTCCATGGCTTAACCAGTAAACTGCTGGCATAGGAAGCCAAGTAGATGGAACAACCTGGAGATGAGAATGGGCCACGACATCACACACACACACACACACATCACATCACTCGTATGCCCCTATCACCCAGCTGGCTATCGCTCAGCTAGGTAACCAGAAAATGGTTATATGGAAA
Organism: Notospermus geniculatus; assembly: GCA_002633025.1. Lineage (NCBI taxonomy): Eukaryota > Metazoa > Nemertea > Pilidiophora > Heteronemertea > Lineidae > Notospermus > Notospermus geniculatus. The sequence goes on along the minus strand of NMRB01000336.1, from coordinate 403,144 downwards.
CTGGACTATACAAGTGATTCACTAATAACTATGTAAGAATCACAGCAGTACTAATTGTATTGTCACACCCTGATGATACGAGATATATGTAGTATATTAATCACTGTATCAGTATCAAACTGTATCAAACCCTATAATAACCCTGATCACGACATGTCATGAAGTCATTGGATTTCGCAGCCGGGTTGGCCACTTTAGTCTCATCTGGAGACTTGTGATGGAGTACGCAAGGCCATTCAATCATTCTTGCAAAGTTTATGTGCCAGTGTATCAGTGATGTGACAAACCCTATAATAACCCTGATCACGACATGTCATGAAGTCATTCAATTGGATTTCGCAGCCGGGTTGGCCACTTTAGTCTCATCTGGAGACTTGTGATGGAGTACGCAAGGCCATTCAATCATTCTTGCAAAGTTTATGTGCTTACCTTATAGGTTTAGCCGTATGGTTGGCCACATAGTCATATATTTCTCTGATGGTGGCGAAAGGCTCGGGTATTGCAATTGTAATTGATCGCATGGCAAATTTTTCGTGGTGGGCATCAATGTACCAAAGTGCCTGAGAAACTGCCTTCAGCACCTTGTTTCCCACACTGTCAACTTGTTGGCCGGCGAAGCCCACACCCATGGCCGAGAATGTGTCAATGACACAATTGTACTGTTTATTTAGCTGTTGTTTCAGGCCCGTAAGATTTTAAACAGGGAACATTTTTTGAGAATAGGCCTCTAAAATCAGATGGCCTTATTAGGCCAAGGCCTAAAACACATTCATGGCATGTGTCATCTATCTATATGTATATCTTAGGCTAGCTAATCTTCTTCAGATGGAGAAGCATCCCCCATTGGCCAAATGATAGGTTTCACATCTGCCCGCCACCAAGACCAAGTTTAGGAACAACAAATTTGTGTTGTGATGTTTTGCTCCTCCATAACCACAGCCATAGGGGCCTAGAACTTTTGAAGTGGTCAAACACCCAGCTTTTCCATTTTGCACAGCGTTCTTGCACTGCATGCACAGGATTATGTACAGGCTGATGTACAGTTTGAGCTAGGCCCTACATTACGACGTCAACACAGACACACTTAAACCCACCTTTTTTCAGGCATTCTGTCATACGTCTTGTTGGCCGCCATCAAAACATCAAAGATGGAACGGACTGGCTGTGATGCACTGGTCGAGGGATTGGCATCATCACCGACAGCACTGAAATCGGTGTTTCCACCGCCAAGTCAGTCGTACTCTCCTTTGTGCTGGAATTGCCACCCTGAATTTTTGTTGCTTTACTCTTCCACTCGGGTTGACATGAACTTACTGAAGTAATAAAGTCGCCGACAGTACGCTGGTCTTCTTTCTGTCGAGAAAGTCCACTCCATCTTTTAGGCCCATCGATGAAGATAACTTTGAATCAGGGCAGTCATGACAGTGACATATCAACACATGCCGCCGCCGCCATGATGGATGAGAATCATGAATCCGCAATTTCGTACCCAGAGTTCCATGCCACATGAAACACTGGAAAGGGCTGGACCGGTACTACTTTTGCACAGTGCAAAATGCATTGCTGACTGCTGATGAATTTCTGACCGGTGCACAACCAACTGCGTAGGGATTCCAACGAGTTCCTACTTTGTTCCTTAAAGCTGAACTGCGTGCATAAAACCAGGGCCTCGCACGTTTTTAAAAAACGCCCGCGCCACAGCGCGGGCAGTACCTGAAATAACTTGGGACATCCGCCATGTTTTAGTGGGACTCCAAACATGATAGAGTACCCAAGCATGTAGATGGCAGCACCTTATTTGCGTCCTGACCACCAAGAAGTGATCAACGCTGTAAGTGCATGTGCATGTAGGCCAACATATCAGAAAAGCGAAATACTGAAAAAGTGTTCAAATGAAAAAAGGAAGAGCCCGGATCCGGATTCGAATCTCCAAGTATTGGCTTGGAAGCCCGGCACGTTTTCCACTACACCAGCAGTTCGCTGGTTTATTCGTGCCCCTTTTTCTAAGTGAAGTTATTGCGTATTGGGTATAGTCGTCTCCAGGTTTCGCAAAGGAGTAAATGCCTATGTAGGCCTATTGTTAGTTCATCGAGTATTGATCATATGGCCGAGGTTACAGGAAAGGCACAATAGGGCCATGACACGTCAACATTCGGTGGCGCGGAATATTTGTGAGGAGTCTTCCGCTTGGTTTTTTTATTTGGTTTATGTCGCCTTTTGACTATCAGGATGTGTAAGGTGAGCATTCATAGTACTGTTTTCCGTCTTTTTTCATTTCGGCCTCGGTTCTCATATTTGCTAGGCCTAAATTGGGCTGAATCGGTTAATGTCGTCCTGGGTACACCTCATTATTACCCAGGGTAATCCTGGGTAATCCTTTTTGTTACCCAGGATCGTCCTGGGTACAAATAAGGTACCTTAACATTACCCAGTTTTAAAATCCGCGCCATAGGATGGAATAGATTGCAAATACGACAGTAATATCGCGGTCTTTAACGCGAGTTGCCATTCTGACAGCTGCTGACAATCACCACGTCAAAATATACGTGTATAAATTCGTGGCGGGCTAGAATAAGACAGTACCGTACTCGAGCGCAAGTGGAGAATGGCGCGGATTTCAAACTGGGTAATGTTAAGGTACCTTATTTATACCCAGGATCGTCCTGGGTAACAAAAAGGATTACCCAGAATACCCAGGGTAATAATGAGGTGTACCCAGGACGACATTAACCGATTCAGCNGACGTATAACCAGCTTCTCTTATATTTGTTTTATTACAGCTCTTTCGCCTTTTCATGAGATGGGCGTGTACTGTCTGTATAGCCTGTACATACCGATGGCCTACATGGGCTTCTGGTATGTAGGCCTACATGCACATGTACATACAGCGTGACTTCCACTTGTTGATGGTCAGGACGCAAATAAGGTGCTGCCACCTACATGCTTGGGTACTCTATCATGTTTGGAGTCCCACTAAAACATGGCGGATGTCCCAGGTTATTTCAGACACTGCCCGCGCTGTGGCGCGGGTGTTTTTTTAAAACGTGAGAGGCCCTGGTTTTATGCATGCAGTTCAGCTTTAATAAAACATTGAATACCCAACGGAATGTTACTGTATATAGTAGTATTTTTACAAATACCGCAACAAATTTTTATTTTCGGTATGGTTACTTTATCAAATAATTTGCAAAAGAATCTTGTGCCGAGTTCCAGCCCTTTTCAGATGTCTTAGCCATGGAACGATGGTGGGACCTCTTCAGATTGATGAATCCGAAGAGGTCGCCACCATCGTTCCTCGTGGCCGTTCGTAACACTTCGGGACTTTCCGTCATTCTCGGTATCTGGCTCAGTTTCAAGGGTACCTCAGCCGCCGACGCGGTCGGGCAAAAACAAAAAATGTAATTTTTGGAGTTTGGATCGAAGAGGCGGCGGGCGGAATAAAGCAAATAATAATAAAATTATTTTTTCCCATTTTCAGTCATGTAGACGTCGGCGGATCCGAGAATTTGAAGAGAATTTTTTTTTTCAATTTCGGAAAATACATCGTCGGCGGATCCGAGCACCAAGGCATTAAAAAAGGCTGGCCTAAATATTTGACCTCACCCATTGGCCAACAAAAGAGTCGTTTAGGCCGCAAGCCAAAAAACCACATTCAGATTCAATCCGATTGGATCCGACTGACCCCCATCGGGTCTCATTTGCGTTTAGACGAGATTTGAATATGGTCGCACGTGGTCCAATGCGGTTCAATGTGGATTCGGCACCATATTTAATCCACGTTGGACTGCATTGGGTAGCGTTTACACCCAAGATTTTTGAACCTCAAAAAATCGGATTCGATCGGATTGCATGTGGATTTTTGCCTGTCGTCTAAACGGCCCTGGTGTTCCTGAAAAATGGCTACCTAGTTGTCCAATTCACCATCCTCGTCGGCATCAGTTCAACACGAGAATGTCTCATTGTTATTCTTGGTTATTCGTCTTGTTCGTTCGTTATCGTCGGTGTCAGTGGAAACGTACTCTCCAGTGTTGCGGGAAAAAAGACCTGGGGCAGTAGGCATAAAACATCTAAGGTGTAAAATTTCCCTTCACCTCTGGCTTCATATTCATCTCATTTCTCATTTACCTTAGTGTATCGAACCCCTTGTAGCTACTACTATGGCACGGCTTATCCCGCCGGCCATGGAGGATTTCCTTTATGGCCCAGTGGTTAGCGCGTTGGCCTCGGCGCTAGAAGTTAAGCAACGCAGAGCGCGATAATCACTACGCGGGTGGCGTTCAATACATCTGGCAGACCTTCCCAGTCGAATCTGAATGTAGTTCGACACTGAGACGCAGAGTGGCGCTAAGTGACTCGAGGACGAGTCATCTCTGTCCGAAGGGGAGATGGCGTATCGAACCCCTTGTAGCTACTAATATATGGCACGGCTTAACCCGCCGGCCATGGAGGATTTCCTTTATGGCCTAGTGGTTAGCGCGTTGGCCTCGGCGCTAGAAGTTTAACGCAGAGCGCGATCACTACGTGCATGGTGACCAGCGCGCGTTCAATACACTTAGCGCATTATTATCCGACACATTGTCCAACAGTGTTCCTGAAGAATGGCTACGTACGAGTTATCCAGTTCACCATCCTCGTCGGCATCAGTTCAACACAAGAATGTTTCATTGCTATTCTTGATTATTCGTTCGCTGACAGAGTTTACGAACAAGTACATAATAGGTGTCGTTATCATCGTCGGTATCAGTGGAAACATACTATCCATGATAGTGTTCTGGAGATGCCGGAAAAAAGATCAGGTTATGGTGATGTACCTGGGTCTCTTCATGCTCTTGGCAGGATCGGATATGGGTACTCTAATCTACGGTGCCTTTTCATGGGTGGTGACCGGAATACTTGGAGAGACCAACGGTTACTTCTTTATCCAACCTGCCTTATCGGTCGGACCGCAGGTTATGTGTAAGATTTTCCGATATCAGCATCGTGTCTGTTCTTGCATCTCCTCGTACCTTATTGTAATGTTCTCATTAGAAAGATGTGTCGGCGTCTGGTTCCCCTTAAAGATTCACGTGCTGATGACCCATGGCCGACGCCGGTGGTTGATTGGTCTCATGATGGCTTTGATTACTTTAATAAATGTTCCCATCTTGGTATATTTCAAAGTGTACTTCTTCCATGGCACACAAAAACCAAGCTGTTTCTTCAAAGTGGGAATTACCAACTTAGAGGGATATCTTCTTGTTGAAATCTATGATGATTTCTTTCCTTATACACTGCCATGCATTTTAATTCTTGTTTCAGACATTTTGATCATAATGGGGGTAGGGTCAGCGCAGAGGGATGCGTCAGAGAAAGTGGTCAAAACCCGTCCGGACAACATCAGTTTAATTAGCCTTTTGTTTGTCAGTTTCCTTTACCTGACCACCACCCTCCCTTACGTCATAGTCTGGGGCATCTTCAACTACTGTCGCTACATCGTTGCATTTCACGGTTTCACATCAGAAGAGACTCAAGCCTTACTGTTCTTGGGTTTCTTTTCCACATCATTCTCTTTTATAAACAACAGTTTCAACTTCCTGATTTATGCGAGTAAGCTGAAAGTATTCAAGGACGAGCTCATTTCGTTTATAAGGCTTTACACGACTCTTTGAACCTGGATTCGTGTATATGTCTTTCTCGTGAAGCGTGATGACCACGGCAAAAGTTAAGGTTAGTTTGCGGTTTGATGCCAAAAACCGCGAGGACTAAGTTAAAAGTACACAAACAAGTACCCCCCCCCCTGCGGATTCAACCTTGAGTAGGTAAGAAGTAACACTAATAAGTTACAGAATCATTTTCTTGGTCTATCGAGAATAAACGGTGATTTTGGCTTTTGCCTGTTTCCAATATAAATTCGTTCCTCTTTTGGCATTGTTCGCCCTTTATAATTTGTGTGAATGGGAGGTACGTTGTATTGTATTTCATTGTGTAGGCCTACTCGAAATGGGAGGCGTTAATTAGAAATGCTGCAAGGAGATTTTTCATGAAGCAATCGGCATCCTATAGTGAGAGATCACTGAACTAAGTTAAAGAGTTAAGATAGTCTTTTACTGTCAAAAACAAATCACATGAAACTTTGATATGGGAGTACACGTGGTTTACAGCCTATAGTATGTTCATTCTAAATAGGTAGTGTCTCAAAAAAAATGTTACCATTTTGATTTGATCTCAAGTCCACATTCTTTGGACTAAATGTTTCATCTTTTCAGGTTTGGTAGTGAAGATTTGGGAGATTCGATTCAGACTGGAAGTTTGACATTTTATTCCTTATGGTGTTCATGCTGAAGCAAAAACCAATATGGTAGAAATGCGCAAAGCCATGTTATTTTTGTATCGGGTGGCCACCGCAGAAAATGACAACCCTAATTTAATATGGCATTATCCAAAAAGTATTAAAGCTAAGACTTTGATATTTTGCACCTTCTATCTAAAGAATATTAGACATCTTTCCTCAAAATTTCAGCTCCATAGAGTAAATAGCATTAAAATAGCAGCATATTCAAACTTTCTCGCCAAACATGCAATGGCGGTCAATGAAATTGCACTGAACTTTCCGCACTGCATTTTTGACATGAAATATTAAACACGTGCAACCTACTGAGCTGAAATTTTAGGCAAATCTATCTGATATCCTTTAGATAATTGATGCAAAATATGAACGTCATAACAATAATATTTTTTGAATATACCCATATTATAAAGGGTTTTCGTTTTTTGGGGACACCCGATATGAAGTTAATTGTGATAACAAAATGGCTATACGTCAGACGTGATGAAAGACATCCACTTGGTAAATTTCTGATTCTTTATGATGTCGAAAAAGTTGAAAACAAAGGAACATTGCATTATCAGGCCAAGAATAATCAAGGAGACCGCGAAATGCTCTCTCAGAACAGATACGAACATTGCAGCAGCTAGACACAGTGAAAATGTCTATTTTCAGTCACTGAATCGTAAAACTGCAAAATCACAAAAACTGTGTTTGTGATTGTTACAAAAATGATATCAAAACCATTCTAATTTAATAAAAATTTCCCAGGTTTCTTCTAATCAGCACAGGAGATTCATTTGAAAGAAATCAACAGTTTAATTTTTAGACAGGATCAAAATGGTAACATTTTTTTTGAGACGCTGTACAAAGAGGAAGGGCCTATTTGCGTTTGACGGAATGGTTATTATCAGTTGTTACAGCTTGATGTCAGCAGCGCATGGGACCTCACAGCTCATTAAAATTCAGAATAAAATCGTCTTCAGACATGCAGTCGTGTTTAATGTGAAGTGATCCCCGATCGGTGTTGTCATGTCTATGTCAGCAAATGCCAACTGAGACCCCACATATATTGATTACATACTATTTATACTAGGCAAGTTGCAATAATTTTGGATTTCGAAAAGCCTTTTAATTAAAATGCTTTCCAGACTTCCATGCCAATTCGTAGTTATGGTGTGCTGAATATAACAAAGATATCAGGTTGATAGATACTGCTATTCGTATCCTGAAGAATGGGCTATGAGCCCTTCACCGAGCTATTTTCAGTAAACAGTCTTAGCTATCCTCAGCAATAATAGCATCATCAATCAAGTCATTGGACTGCGAAGTAGGCCTACCGTATAATACATGTACTTACATGTACAAAAACAGATACCGGTACGTTTTATCCACTGCTTATTATAAAGTTAGTATTAGTACCAGAGTACTTTTTATTGGGCCAAATTGATAAAGGGTGTTTCAGACTCAGACGCGTGTAACTTCGTCAGATGCTTGGTGGAAGTAGTTACGCGCGTCTAAATGAACACCCTTTCTGTCAGCAGAAACTCCAAACAAAAAGAATGAAAATATGTCTTTGGGTCTATCTATATGTTATGAGGTGCAAACGTCGTTATTAATGACATCATTCCTGGGAAATATGAGCCAAGACATTTGACAAGATTTTTCCCAAGGGTTTCTGCCAAGTGTTGAAAAGTCTTAGAAAGTCTAATTTGGACCTCTTGCCATTTTAAAGCGAATGGCTCGCGGGGTTTGTTGTGGCGCCATGACAGTTGGTCATATCGATCATGTCGATATCAAGCAGCATGAGAAAAAGGCAAAAGAAGGATTTTAGTTTAATGGGAAATGCATTAGACAGCCAAACTTCGGAGGCGCATCCTGCAAAATCTGCCGCTTCAAAATCAAGGGGAATAGTACAAAATGTACACCTTGACCTACTGAATTTGAAAACGTCATTAACCCATTTTAACAAATTTTTACTGGAACCTCGTCCCCAGTGTTTACATTCGCATATTTGCACAGGTGTTGCATATGGCTGGGGCACGGCTTTGCCTGGAGGCTAGATTCACTCTCTATGGAAGGTACCACCAAAAATCTAAACACCCCCCCCCCGAGCCATTCGCTTTAATGCCTTAAAAGTCTTATTTTTCACCTTTTTTGTTACTCTCGTCTTATTACGGTTTTATTTTTGTTCAGCCTGATAGTTGCATTTTTTCAAACACCAATTTTCAATCAAAGCACTGCTGCATAGTGTACCTATGCTGCTGCATAGCTACTAACTTCCTCATTACAAAACAAACTTAGGTAAGAAGTGAAGTAAGAAGTAAGACGTAAGTATGTAGTAAGAAGTAAGAAGTAAGAAGTGACAGGCCTAATTGCTTCCTTAGATTTTGCTCAATATCAGTATTGTTTGCCAACGTAGGTGCTAATTGCAGGCTTTCTGTTCGGCTGCAAAGCATGTGGGAAGGCGACTATGGGGAGTTGATGCTGTGGGGAGCCGTACGAAAACAGAAAACACAACACACAGAAAAATATTCATCTCCACTTGAACGCTTGTCCGTAAAAGAAGTTACTTTTGGATCTCGAGGTGAGATCTTTGAAACTCGGTAAGAATAACTGATATCTCAAGTAGACATGCAACTGTCTCCAGTCAAATTTTCTGGATGACATATTGTGCTCTTCTGGAGACAACGAAATGTCACTGTGAGTGTTTATAATATTGTTTAGAGAGATGTAATATGTTGACCTGAGTGAACTCTCATCTAACCCTGAGACTAGAATGTGCGCAGCTGAGATGACGTTCATTTTGATATGAATTTACGGATTGTTGTGTTGTTTATAACCAACTGCATGGTTGCATCAACCCAACAGTTGAGTTTTTGGTCCTGGTTGCATAACTTCGCAACTTGCAAAGACCGCAACTCTTAAATTTCGTAATAGCTTTAGCCTTAGGCAATAGGCCGAGAAGCTATGTAGAGTTCAGTTGGACGGGGTATACCAATGCACAGCACAAAATCTCTTGTATGGTTGAGAGAGAACCGATGCTGTACAATTATTGTTTTTATAATTTTGAAAGGTAAACATCCACAACCTAAAATTTGTGTCTCCGATTTCAAACCATAGTTCATCAATATTCTTATGTGTTTTCTTAATCGTGAGTCAGCGTTTCTGTATTTAATTTTTGCGAATTACAACATTGTTGTCTCGTCAGGTCGAACTGGTGGCCCGTGTTGATCCAGTTTATTTGTGATGACCAATATCTCGGTTCGATATTATTGATATCTCAAGCGTGGGACAAGCTGTGTATCTGAAGGCTTAACACGCCATTTGTCTCAGGTTGTGTCACAGATATATCAAGTTTTGTCATTAGATAGATGCTTTCTCGATTCGAGATATTATTATTTCAAATACAAGATAATTGTGTTTCCAAGCGCTTCAAGTGGAGACGAATATTTTTCTGTGTGAACACTGCACATCAAAGAGCTGGAAAAAATGCAACAGTCAGATCGCTCTTTGTCCCAGTTAGTAACAGTGAAAAGGAATTACAAATTAAAAATTAGTTTATTGGACCATAAACATGATAAAATATTACAATCCCATAGGTCGGAAATATAATAAACTTAGTGCAGTGCTGATAGATTAAAGAAAAAAAGTAGAGAGAAGTAAGGAGGGATCTGTCTTTGAAGCTGTACCCAACTTACTAGCTGCTTTGTAACAAGAGCTGGCCAAGGCCAGCAATGAAGTCGTTTCGAAGTGCTGTGTGATAGGGGGCCTAGTTTAAACAGGATGGGCCTTGTAGTAGAAACTCAGCGTCACATATCGCAATTATCCCGACACAGTGACTGACTCTCCACCCAAACCAGTACTACAGAGGACTGAACAAAATGACGTCACTGATTCCCCACAAAACACACAGAACAAGGGTTTTCTCTTCATGTCAACAACACGGACCCATATAATTTTCCACATGTCAGGGTACAATTCCCGCAATTATTGAATGGCTTGGAATGGACCTGTCCCTGCTGGTCTGAAATTCAGTTGCTAGGTTGCTAGGCCTATTTATGTGATGCCATCACTTCGGAATAACCTACATTGTATTATTCTCTGACACTAGGCCTAGTGACTCATTTCAAGAACCGTGAATTATTATGAATTCGAAATTAACATAAAAGGCAAATTTACACTTTACATGACATAGGCGTTGGATCTCAAATGCGTTATTTGAATGCCGATGTAGAGGGAGCCACCTAGCGGCAGTAAGAGGAACTACAACAAGAGGCCATCCTGGGTTTTGGAGTAGGCCCACACCTAAAATAGTGAAACTGATATGGTGCACCACCTGATGACCATCTAACCTTTATCACTATGCCTGTCAAGGTTGCATGGGAAGGGCTAAATATCACTTGGTGGACTTATTGACTGAAAATATTAATATCAGATGACAGAAGGCCTGACCATGCTCGGTGAATCAAGGTAGATCGTTATTAGGCCCACTGGGTGGGAAGGGGTTAATTTGATACCAACATGACTATCTTCGCTCAACCTACACCTACTCTTGAAGTAGGTCACTAGGTCGTGGAAGTAGGTCAGTTCAAACCTACACTCATAAGATTTAGTTTGATACCAAACATGACAACCTTAGCTAAAATGGCCTAAGTAGGTCAGTAGGGCATGAAAGTGGGTCAGATAGAACCTAGTCTTTATAAGCTTCAGTTTGATATCAAACACGACTACCTTAGCTGCCATGGTCTTTAAGTAGGTCAGTAGGTCATGAAAGTGGGTCAGATAGAACCTAGTCTTTATAAGCTTTAGTTTGATATCAAACACGACTACCTTAGCTCCAACGGTCTTTAAGTAGGTCAGTTGGTCATGAAAGTGGGTCAGATTGAACCTACCCTTCATATTAAGCTTTAGTGGAGCAATATCAAAACGAAACAGCCAGCTAGTTTGCTCAAGTAAATATCTTGAATCCGGTGGAATAATACAAGTGTTGTATATCACTAAAGAGCTTGTTTTCTGAGGATTTTCCAACCAAATTAGATTTGGAATTGAGTGACATTTGAAAGCCACAGGCCTACGACCGAAAAATGGCAACCTTGTAGGCCTAATCGAGGTGATATCTTGTTAGACCCCTTGATCTTGGGTGGGAAGATGTTAAAACACACATGCTAGGCCTACAATCCTGGCTGATACATTTTGATAGACCCTTGGATGGGAAGGCGCCCAATAGTTCGGTCACAAAAACGGTACAAACAAAACGCACGTGCAATTCTAAAATTAGTTCATTCTGATGACGTTGTTATCCTAATGTGGTCCGAACCAAGAACACCAAGAGAATTATAGGCCTACATCACCGTGACGGTACGAATAATCATTCTGCACACACTGGTACAAACAAGAGCCGGTGGCGCACTACTATATTCCATATTCACACAGTGACGGTACGAATAAGATCTGGTTTGGTGTTATTCGCACCGTGACGGTACGAATAAGGGCATCTGGTTTGGCGTTATTTGCACCGTGACCAGGTGACGGTACGAATAGCCCCGGCCAACAGGCAGGAACAGGTCAATTCCAAGCCATCCGATGATTTATTACAGGGAATTATACCCTGGCATGCAGAAAATTAAGTACACCTACCTGCACTGTTGGCCCGCTGGTCGAAAACAATTTCCACTGATCGAAAGATGGGATTTGATCAAGCCCGTTTTCGCCATGTATCACTGTGTACAAAAATGTACAGACGCACAGGCCTAGGCCTACTGCTCGATTAAATGCCAAAATTTGCGATTATTCAGACCTTAAAAACTTACCTGCATCATCCGTTCGTCTAGAAATGTTTCAAATATAACATCCGTTCAGACTGTACAAATCAAAACCCCCAGATTGAATGAGAATCCTCCCAAATAATACTCGAATCGACAGCATCCATAATGTTTACAGAACTACGAATACAACACGTAATGATCCATTACAAGCCCCTGGAGAATTAATCAATAGAATTCGACGTAAAATTGGGAAGAAATGAGCATAAAGTGGTGAAATCTATACTATAATATTAAAAGACATTTTTATATAACATAGTATAGATTTGACCACCGTATGCTCACTTTTCCCCAATTTTACGAAGAATTCTACTCATTATCTCTCCAGAAGCCTGTGGATCCACGTACTTAAACTCCGAAGACCGTTGATGACTCTGCCGCACTGCAGTTGGTCGTGTCGCACGAATAATACAACTCAATCTAAAAAACGCCAGTCAATTTAAACAAGAGGCCCAAGGGCCTGGCGCTCAGCTGACAGTTGACTTCAGTTGTAGTTGTAGGTGTAGTGAAGCATGCTGAAGGAGAGGTGGAACTGTAAACTGGGTCCAAGGATTTTATTATAGAAAACGAAGAGAAAGACACCTTGGCTCAACTGGTCTTTAAGCAGGTCAAGGAAGTAGATCACTTCAAATTACACTTCATTACCTTCAGTTTGATACCAATCATGACTACCTTGGCACAACTGGTCTTTAAGTAGGTCAGTAGGTCACATTAGTAGGTCAGTTCAAACCAACACTTCATTACCTTTAGTTTGATACCAAACATGGCTACCTTGGCTCACCTGGTCTTTAAGTAGGTAAATAGGTCATGGAAGTAGGTCAGTTCAAACCTACACTTCATTACCTTTAGTTTGATACCAAA
>NMRB01000336.1:376962-388601 GCA_002633025.1 Notospermus geniculatus | reverse complement strand
ATGTACGTCAGATCGCAAAAATTTTTGGTCCTGTTTCGAGTCCTTCCTAGGGCCTACCACTCCACCGGCTTTCATGACCCTGGGCCTTGCGGTTGCGAAACGTGCCAGTTTCACGGACGACACACACACACACACAGACGGACGTCACTCAGTATACATGGGACTAGCTCAGCTGAAAGCTGAGCTAATAAAAACACAAACACAATAACATCCATCCCGTTTTATTTTTTTACGACCAAATCGTAATGAAAAAGTAATGACTAGATGAGGAACTATATCATCATGTTGATCAGAGTGTCACGAGCCGGCGGATGCAGACTGAGAATAGACGGGTCGCAAAGCTGTCTCGTCGCACTCCTCGTCTCCAGGTTGAGTAGCCGTACATTGGCGTGTGGAAAGATCGCCGGTTCAACGTCATCGTAGCAGACCTGCCAAGGGTGTTTTATCAGCTTGCTTGAGGTTTACTACGATTTTGCTGGAGAATGGGTCATTTTTGGGATGCAATGCTGGAGGTTTGGAATATTTCCAAACACAATTTAAGTCTGAAGATTTGGCTTGAAATTGGATGGATTTGAAGTTCATATTCGACTTCTTCGTCATCCGCTGCATAATAGTTACAATATGGCCGCCCTGTCTCGGATAATCTGGCAGCATTCATGAAATTCACGTGCGGAGTACTCTATATCTGTCGAAGATATTGCTATCAAAAGGGGTATAGACTTAACTTGGGGCTTTATGACACACATGTTGTTTGATTTTCAAAATCTGACATTTCTTGGGAAAGTGTTCCGAGTACCAGTCTTTTTGTTTCAGCTCATTAGCTAATTTAGTAGGCCTACGTTCTAAGTTGCGTCTCATTCAATTCCTTTTGACTGATAGACCCCGCAGGTGCCTTCATTTTCGTCATATAACTTGTACTTTTGTGGATTTTGACATATTTTGTTTACAACGTCTGACCACGTACCAAAAAATCCCAATGCCAGCTGGCCCTTAACTCGTTTTCTGGGTGGAGTATCATCGCCACCACGCACTGCGGCAGGTTCATCATCGTCATGACCATCACTGTAGGAGCTATTTTGCACCAGCTGTCCGTCAGAGCTTGCCTGTGATTTGATGATTTTGGCGACAAGCATGATCGTCTGTTCCGCATGATTCAGATAAGGACCGATAGATGCCGGCGTGTATTAGAGTCAGTTTTGAACTGCCAAACCGTTGAAGATTTTTTTCAAGAAATTACGTTTCGCCTGAATGCGTGAGAAAGCACTGACCTTGCGGGAGTGCGGGAGAATGGGTCCAAATGCGTGAGACTCCCGCGAATCGCGTGAGACTTGGCAGGTCTGTCGTAGATCCAGGTTAGCCGGTGTCCAGGCTACACCTGGCCATGCATTGGCCTGTGAAAGAGCCGTGCAAACGGCCACTGGGTCGAGGCCACACGGCCACGCCGTCACGCCACTTTTTCCAGCCCAGCCCAGTAGCAATATGAAGTCTACGACTTCATAAAAATGCATTCAAGGGTGAGATAAGTCATACAAACATAGATTTTTTGATAAAATTTATCATCAACTAAAGGTTCACTAAATAGATCTACATGTATGATACTTAAAAGCTTGGAGGCAAAATTTGACAACGGTCCTAATTGTTTGTTCTTCACAATTTGAAAGAAGGTAAAACTTGTTGTTACCGTCTGATGAAGTTGTTACCATCCGTCTTATGAGGCCAGTTGACCCGCAAAGGTATGAACAGCACCACAACGTGCCAGCCGTGGTACTTGGCGGTACTAACTTCTAAATCACTGAACGAAAGCGAGGCAGTGACGTAGGCGTAGCAGACGCTATAAAACAATCACTAATTACGCACGATTAGTCAGACGTTTGAAGGTGGCGTGATATTTACATGTTGATGGATGTTTCTCTACGAAAGTTGCCGAAAATTTCATCAAAATCGGTTCAGTTTTGGCCGAGTTATCGATCGAAAGGTTAACCTTGTGTTTTCGAAAACAGGCGTTCTTCAAAGTGCGTACACTTGATGCTTGATTAGTCAGACGTTTGAAGGTGGCGTGGTGTTTAGGCAATACGTGCTGATGGAAGATTCTCTGCAAAAGTTGCCGAAAAGTTCATTGAAATCGGTTCAGTTTTGAGCGAGTTATCGATCGAAAGGTATGTGTTTTCGAAAGTAGGCGGCGTTCTTCAAAGTGCGTACACTTTCTTGGAATAGTATTTGGAAACTTCTTTTGCAAGCTTTGGAATAGTCTGCCGATAGATATTAAAGAATCGCCTTCTGTGGTCACTTTCAAACTACGTTATAAAAAACAATTCTTCTCGAAGCCGATTATTGGTTCTGGTCAAGGGTCACAAGACTCTCGGCTATTATTTCATACCATGTTTAGAGTTGGTTTTACTTGACGCAAGGACCCTGAACGCCGCGTAGCGGCAAACGCGCGAAGCGCTACTGATCAATACCACGGGTCACTCACTCTCATTCCACCTCAGAGACGGGCTCAGGCGAAATGTGATAAATTTACCCAATATGCCGGCGTTACGCGGTGTGAAGGCGGATTTTGTTTATGGAGGGCCGGACAAGTGTATTTTGGAGTGTCCAAGTCGGGTAGACCGTTGAAAAGTGTTACGGATTATAACTTTGAGGCTGTTTTAGGTTGGGAGAATTTTATTGCAACGTCATCGGGTCAAAGGTTATTTATCACCGAACGTTTCCGAAGTTCGCCGGTGTATACGTGTATTCTTAATACTGCCATCGTCATGATCGCCTCAACGAAGATTGCCCATGTTGCCAGACCTACCACATTGTACCACGAGGCGAGTGTTGCCCTATTGAGGTTTGTGCGTGTTACGCTTCGTAAGCTTCGTACTACACATGTGTCCTTTTATTCGACATGGCAAGGCAACGACAATGGATCATATATTAGGGCAACGCATTGATATTATAGGCCCTCGGCCTGTTGTAATGTATTGTGCAGTTGACAGGGAGCAGTTAGCAGTCACCACAGTGAAGTGGCACACTGCACTGCGGCGTGGCAAAACGGCCATTTTAAATCCCTAAATACTTATACCACTGCCCACACCCGACAGCTGTCATCAGCTGACGGGTGTGGGCAGTGGTACTTCTGCCACTTTTCACCCACAGGAACCAACCAAAAACCATCCTTCCCACGTTCCTATCACTCTGGATTATTAGATCGTTAGTACCATCTGCAATGTGCGTCTGCATGCTGGGGGATGAAACGTACACTCATTATTTTCTTTCTTGTCGAAGATATGCTGATCCTCGTAATAGACTGTTCCTAAGTGTGATACAGATCTTTGAAGAGTGTGGGCTAGACTTTTTTCTCTTCCCTAGCGATATTATCTTGCAACATCTAATTGAAGGTTTTGGACACGAGTTCCAAAAACATAACACAGTCCTACGGTGGCCCATAAGGGGCATTTAGCTTTTATTTTATATTTTTATTTTTTTTCTACTTTTCTCCGCGGAATTAAACTTTTCTCCGCGGAAATAACTTTATTCCTGGGAGAAAACTTTTCTCCGCGGAATTAAACTTTTTTCCGCGGAAATAATGTTTTCTCTGCGGAAATAAAGTTTTCTCCGCGGAAATAACTTTATTCCGTGGAATAAACTTGTCTCCACGTGGAAAAACTCTGTCTTTGATCAGCGATTTCTACAAAGTTAAATTCCGCGGAGAAAAGTTTAATTCCGCGGAGAAAAGTTTTCTCCACGTGGAGAAAACTTTTCTCCACGGAATAAAGTTATTTCCGCGGAATAAACTTTATTTCCGCGGAGAAAAGGTTATTTCCTCGGAGAAAACATAATTTCCGCGGAGAAAATTTTAATTCCGCGGAGAAAACTTTCTTTCCGCGGAGAAAACTTTCTTTCCGCGGAGAAAACTTTCTTTCCGCGGAGCAAACTTTATTTCCGCGGAGAAAACATTATTTCCGCGGAGAAAAGTTTAATTCCGCGGAGAAAACTTTTCTCCGCGGAATAAAGTTATTTCCGCGGAGAAACTTTATTTCCGCCGAGAAAACTTTATTTCCGCGGAGAAAAGTTTATTCCACGGAGAAAAGTACGAAAAAAATATAAATATAAAATGAAAAATAAATGTCCCCTATGGGCCACCGTACAGTCCTATTTGATGCCGTTCAATTGTACATTCGTGAAACTAAACGATTCGATACCAGTTAAGAAACTCTCTCCTCTCCACCACCTCATCTTCGTAATCTTAGACTTCATCCAGTAATACTGTTTTTCTTAGTCATGTTTTCCAATTTTAGCAATCCATTATTTGATTAAAATGCCATGGGGCATCACTTCAAGCCGCGCACTTTCCAGATTTAGAATCTCGCTCCTCGTCAGGGCGCGGCTACTCTAAAGGGCATATCCCACGCTATTGGCATGATTGGATGGCTCTGTGTAGTGCGGTTTCCTGGTTGAGCCTTGCTCAGCGTTTGGATTCTCCTAGTGGGATGTGCCCTTTACCACTAATTTCACCTCCTTGTTCCGCACATCGTATAATTTCTATACAGGGTGTATAAAAAACGCAACAGTTGGTATTTTCCTAAATATTTAAAATTCTAGGACAGATATTGCAAATCTATTTATTTATTGTCACCTATGTTACATAGCCGGCCTTTTCTAGGCCTATGAGACAGTGTTACAATGCATTAACTGTTGCAAGGCCAGGACCGCCCGCGTATGGCATCTGATGCGTACGGATCTTAGCTTCAAAATGACACTATTCATGTTGGAATACCGTTACGCATGACTGATCTAGCACTGTTTAAACAAAATGGCATAAAACTGCATTTGTTGCAGGGCGAGGATTCCTGTTGTTATTGACACTCTGCGCCTTATTCATTGCATAACATTCACAGACAATGCCCAGATGGTAGCGTAACTGCTGTCACTCTTCCAATAAAGAAGTCAACGACAGACAGATAAAAAAACATAATTTATTCTGTGTCAACAAAGTAACATCTTTGATGTTGATCTCAGCAAAGTAAAACAACAGAGATGTAAACGTAATGTTTTATGTCACTTTGTGCTTCCCCACTTGGTTTCAGTTATGATCAAGTTCTCATGGCCATATTATGGTGGAAAATAAATGTTTTGGCAAACTTTGCTCTTCTCACCGCGACAGGTAAATCCCAACCCTGCAACAAATTGGATTACAAGCCATTTCGTTTAAACAGTGCCTGATCAGCCATGCGGAAATCTATTCAGGCGCCAATTAAGGCGGGGGGCTACCTATAGTTGAGCTCATTCCCTAGTGGCAATCCACGGAACTGGTCTTTGTGCGACCAGTCATTCACATTCAGATTAAATCCGCTCACCCTGGTATACTGTTTTCGAAAACCAATCTTCAGTGTACGTGCCGACCCTAAATCTTTTGTGTCCACTGCGGGTATTGTTCAGCTCTGTCACTGGTGCTTTGGTCACAAATGGCCGAACAGAGTTTACTCAAAGGGCGGGAATAATGCAAATCTACATAACAAAGAAGTAACTTGCCAGCGGTATGGAAATTTTCAAATTTCCCAAACAAGTTTTCTCATTTTTGGACACATATATTTGAAAAATTTCTTTTCGATGTTATTGCCATATGTGCATTCTAGGGCAACACGATCGCCTTTTTTTGATAGTTGGTCGGGAATATGAAATATTTCAAAAACTGTAAATCGAGCCTTTTTTGGCATTAAATAGTTTATACTAATTAAATGGAAAGTGCTTTCGTAAAAAACGGATCGTTAGGCCCTGCAGGCATCAGGCCTGTATGTTACAGACTATGTGGGAAACTGATGTGTCGCATCCCTAGTCTGCAAAATTGTTTGCGAACTCAAATTTTGACAACTTCTTATAACTTAATTAACTCCATCGTAATTGGTCAAAATGAACAATTCTTTCACAGAACGGGAGCATAAAGGTTGTAGCTAAAACATTTTGTTGACATCAATTAGTTACTTTTTGTCATGAATATGTTAGGACGCTTGTTTTCAAAGAGCGTCAATAAAGTCGGCATAGGTAGCCCCCCGCCTTAAATACCAACTGTTGCGTTTTTTGGATACACCCTGTAGTGTTTCTAATGACGCGACAGCACCCGGTTATGCTAATAAATAAATAAACTTCTACGTAGGTCGTTCGGGTTGTTACTTAGAAGGATGTGCATGCGAAGCGTGGTTTTATGTACGCATGTCTGAAGGATTGAAAATCACACAAGACAAAACACAAGACATTTTCAAGAAGTCTCCCTCCCTTTATCAATTGTCTAACCTGGTTCCATGGGCTCCGATGGTGCCGCTGACTGTCAGTCAGCGCCACGTCGAACGACCAAAGATCCAGGTAATTGATCGTCTTCGAGATCCGAACAGCTGGAGAGACGCGGATATAGCGCGCATCGAGGGCCCCGATCGCCTATTATTTTCCAGCGCGCAAAATAAATCGAGCGAAGAAAAGGACATTTGCGGGTCGACTGAAGCTGTTACGCTACGTTCCCACTATCACGAATCGCCCCACGATTGAAATCGTGGTCTTATTCGTGGTGGAATCGTGGTGACCCTATCGTCAGATCTTGAGGTCATGTTGGTCGTAGGAAAGTTTTGGATGGTATGCTGTGTTCCCACTATCACGAATCACGCCAGGATTGAAATCGAGTTTGAAATAAAGAATGTTCGCAGGCAAACGCACAAAACTGCCTTTGATACAAGAGCACGAAGTGTTCAACCTGATAAAGGACCGCGAAAATATCTTTTACAGCCGGTAATCCAAACAGGGGCAACAAAAATGGTCTGCAGGAATAGTTCGGCCAGTTGCCACTCGCGACCTGTTGCAGCTTTTCCTTTATAACCTGTACAGCATATAGAACACTTGAAATAAATTATAATACTTGATTATTAAAAAAATCCCTTCATTACCAAATCTTATTCAATTTCATACAGAATTCGCTAAATCCGACAGATCAGCTGATTCCGCTAATTCTACATGACCGGTTAAAGGGCCATTGTGATGATAGCAAACAATTCATAAAACAGAGTGTTTTTGTGAGTAAGACCAAACAAAACGTTGATCGACGATCGATCGATCAATATTCCTATCATAGCAGGAATAAACACACTGATTACATCATTACATCGTCTGGGACTAGTCTATTCTCCAAAACGACACTCTCCTTGCATTTGCGCCTCGGCTTCTGTTTGTCCTTCTTCATACCATGTACAATAAACACAAGCAGCCAGAAACATCAATCGTTATTGTGAAAGTTAAATTAGGCTATTCTCTAATACGATTCTCTAGTCGGCACATAAAGTACGCTCATCCGATTTAGCGAGGTTAGGAAATCCAGTGACAAGCCTGGTGGCGACAGTATTCACGAAGTGACGTTTTGTTCTGGTGTCAGATAATGCAGTGAGAATGGAATTAGGCCTACTGAAGGGAATAGTTCTTTTTGGCAGGGTCAGCGTTATTTTTCATACTACACATTAACCAAATTCTATATTGCAGTTTCCGTACAAAAATAACGTTGTCGTCAACGTTTACGTTTATCGTTTGATTTCTAAACCTCCCTATAGTCCCGCTGTAAACAATAGATTCCATCTTCCTTCTTTATGTCGCTGTCGCTGTGACAACACTGATGGCCGCCAAAGTTATCACGAATGCCGCACAATGGGCTTCGAAGTAGCGCCCTGTATCAAACCCTAGGCCTCCAACTTGTGAACGTAGTTGGCCAACGAGCAACCACAACCAGCAGGCTACTTTTCGGCTTTAAAAATGAAAGCTATGGGAAATAGCGCAGTTTACCAAATTATCGTGACAGGTTGGAGTGTACGGCCACCTTCTTTGGATCGTGGAGAAGAAAAGTCACTCATTTCATGTTCTGCCGTGTGTCTCACGGTTATGAAATGTGCTACCTTCGTAACGATTCCGCAATATGGCAGTTTCGTCTGTCAGATGAGTGACCAGCGGGGGACATGCATGGAGAAGCACGAAGCTGTGAGGTTTCCGAGAGCTAAGATGTTTCAGAAGAAGGTAATTTACTTCAGAGCTATATTCTACAGCTGTTAGGTCATTTGGACTCTTGTGAATTCGGCAGTGGGTTGTGTAGACCCACATGCATTCGTGATGCATTACTAATGCATTTAGGCCTATGCAGACACCCGAGCCGACTTCAGTTGGCGGCTGACTCTCGAGGTCAATAATGGTTTCCTCACGTGCCCGGGGTATTGAGACATCATGATATTTTGTGATATATCAAACTTGATAATTTGAAATATCTCTGCCTTTGTTAGAGGTAGAGGCATGACATCACCCATACCTAGGTTATATTGAGGATGCCCATTTCGATTATGTAATGACCTATGATCAAAGGTCAAGATCTGGGTCAGACTTGATAATTTGAATTATCACTGCCTGTGGTGGAGGTACCATAATAACGGCTTGCTGAGGTGAAAGACATAGCTTCCTACCGGACTCGAACCCAAGGACTAGAACCACACACAAATACTTCTGAATACTTTGCGAGTTGTTTCATCAAAATCTGTGGTTGAAAACTTCCAATTTTTCACAAAATGTTGATATCAGTACTACACAGAGCTCACCTAAAAACGTAGAAGTATGAAATGTTGGAGCTTTTAGCCTAAACCGGTTAGACGTTAAGCATGTTTTTCAAAATATCAACATTTTGATATTTTGAAAAATATGCAATATTTCTGCCCAAATAACGCAAAAAGTTTCCAAAATTTTGTAAACCCACATTCTGAGGTTACATGTAGCTTTATGTAATGGCATCAAAATTTCCTGAAAAGCAGGAAAATCTCAAATTATCACATTTTGATAATCTCAAATATCTTAGCAACCACTCAACATATTTTGATGAAACAAAGCCCCAAATCCTTAGACAGTTCCATTCTATCAAAAGTGCAAAAAAAGTCACAAAAACTTACATGATAAAAATTTGATTTGTGGTGTTTTTTTTCTGGTGAGATATTACATAATTATGATATTTTCAAATACCCAAAATTTTCATGGAGAAATATGACCATTAAGATATACTGGACCTGTAGTATTTGAAATATTCAAGGTATTTATTTATTTATTTATTCGAAACATGGGTGCCATCGTGTAAAACACATTAAGGCTACCTTAACAGAATACAAAAGTGGAGGGGTGCAGGTGCAGATGCTCCAAAAACACAAATACAACACAAATGAAAATAAAGGAGACGCTGCTGTAACAGGACGTCGCATTGGGTCACAGACAGTGAGCCTACACGATGTTTAGGAGTAAACATGGTAAAGCGACTGCGTGCGCGTACAGAAATTATAAATAGGGAGTTTTCGCAAAGCCCCCGAAACGCCAACGCGAACGCCAAACCCACATGATGAAAACAGCCCCTCTACGTTATGTTCGTCGGCAACCCCAGGCTGTCAAGTGCCCCTAAAAATCCTAAAATTCCTAAATTTGCAAGCTTGATCCTAAAAATTCCTAATTTGGGCCTATTTTTTGCCGCGATTCCTAAAAATTCCTAAATTTCTCTTTTTCAAATGGGGTCTTCGCCGAAACTTGATTGAAATTGTCGTGCACGCATCAATGGAACTTCCCCTGAACTGCCATCACAAGATGTTGTGACTCCTATGATGTCAGGTGCAGGTGTCGTGGTCATCAGCTGACTAGCCGATATCATGGTGAGTAGTCATTCGCCTTTCATCCTTCTGTCCCAATGAAGATCTGCTGAGGGACGAAGAAATGTGCTCATCTAACACAACAGCTAATGTTGATTGTGTCCTAGATTCGTAGCACCGGCTATCTGTTCCTGATCCTTGACCACTTTACTTACCAGTACTACCGGGCACATACTAAAACCATTATAATTTTTGATCTTTATAGAAAGTTTTGGAATTGAACCATTGGCTTCATGATTTTAAACCCTTTTCTTTTTTCTTTATTCTGCCACGCTTGAAATGCGGTATTTGAGTGGCCAAGGGTCATACTTTGTCTTGTTTCAGTTTTCAAATGTGGTGATCTACAGTAATAGGCCTACATGTTAGTTTAATCATGCCTAAGGGTACGACGAAGTTCCAAAAAAGTTGGCTTGAGAAAAAGGACAACAATGGGCATACGATTGGCTGGTGGCTGGTCCAAGATCCAAAATGTGACACTCAGGCAAAATGTACAATATGTGCTTCCACAATCAAGTGCTCTGGTGGGGGCATTGGCCAAATTCTAATCCATTCAAGTGGGAAAAATCACAAGGAAAGAGCTACAGCAAAATTCAGCAACAACCAGCCTAGGTTCAGCGCCCAAGGTGCTGGTGGACTACTGAAGACACATGGAGACAGAGTTACCATTGCTGAAGCTGCATGGGCACTTCATTGTGCTATGAACAACCATTCATACAGAAGTTCAGATGATGTCCCTCAGCTGTTCAACTTCATGTTTGACTCTCCAATAGCAGCAGACTTCACAATGAGTCGTTCCAAAATGTCTTATCTAATATCTGATGGGCTAGGACCTTACTTCAAGGATGAACTCTCAAAGGCTATCAAAAACGACTCCAACCCATTCATTCTTCAGTTTGATGAGACTGGCACCATCCAGACCAAAAAGCAGTGTGATGTACTTGTACGCGTGTGGTCAAATGAGAAGCAGGAAGTTGTGGCAAGATTTCTCAAGTCGCTGATGTTTGGGCATGCGAAGGCTGTTGACGTTGCCAATGCCATTCTTGAGGTCTGCGATGAGTTTGGTTTGAAATTGAAATTCATGCTGAACATTGGCTCAGATGGGCCAAATGTTAACAAGGCTATTTGGACTAACCTGAACCAGCACCTGGTGACAAGTGGTCTGAATGGCATGATGGATTTTTCTCCATGTAATTTACACACCATACACAATGGATTCAAGTATGGGATTCAGGCGTATGGGGAGGAGGCAGAGCAGTTAGCAGTAGACCTGTTTTAAGGTCATCCCTGCAGGAAAGAAGACTTTTTCGACACACAGATTGGTCTGGGTTTGGAGGAGGAAGTATTTCTCCGCCACGTCCAATGCCGTTGGCTGACCCTCCTGCCTGCCCTACAGAGGATTGTCAAGAACTGGGATCCTGTATCAAAGCATTTCTTGAAGGAATTCCCCAGGAAATGTCGTGAAGAAGGCAAAGGAGCAGAAAGGGCACTGTCCAGTGACATCTACAAGAGGATATGCCGAGCACTTAAAGGTCATGAAGTAAAGCTGCAGATCGATTTCTTTCTATCAGTTAAACCCATCTTTGACAAGATGCTTGCTTTGTTTCAGCGTCAGGAACCTCTTGTGCACATATTGTACATTGAATGCCTGACACTGAAAAGAACCTTGATGGGTCGATTCATGACGAAGGAAGCAGTAGAAAAAAGGCCAAAAGACCTTGTCGAACTGGATCTGAAAAGCTCCAATTTGCAACTTCCGGACAGGGATGTTGATATTGGTGAGAGAACTCGGGCAACCCTGGCAAAAGTCGGTAGGGAACAGCATGGGCTACATGTGAAGAACATGAGAGCATTCCTGCAAGTTACCACCCAGTATCTAATAAAGAAGCTCCCTATCAATGATCCAATCCTTCGGGATATGCAAGTCCTGCATCCAACCTTACATGACGCCGAAGATGGGCA
>NMRB01000336.1:345238-359501 GCA_002633025.1 Notospermus geniculatus | reverse complement strand
TCATTCTACGTTGTGAGATACTTTTTCGATGTTTCACTTCTGACGAGACGAAAAGTATCTCTACTGTATGAAGAATACCGCCATCTTGGATAGACATTCATCCGCGTTAGGAGCACTACTTAATACGTACTGCGCATGCGTAGACTGATTTCCGGGAACCATGGAAACCACTGGGAGACAACATGCAGCATCCAGCAACATAATATCATACTTTTCTTGATCTTATGTACGCATAAATCTATAGTTTTAAGTAATTCATATATACAATGATGAATTTTCAAAAAATATGCGTATATCGTGTAATTCTAGACACCATCACCTGGGCACTATATTTTATCCGGCGGACGAATGGGTTAGTAAATCGCCGGAACTGAGGACCCACTTCCGTTTCAAGATGGCGCGTATTGTTATACAGCCGAGCCGGACTCCCGACAAATCCCGAAGTACCAGAAGGAGGCCGGGCGAGGCCGAGCCGAATGGTGCCGACCTGCCGATACCAGCCGGAGATTGTCGATGTATACCGAATTGCGCTATATCCGGGTCTCTCCAGCTGTTCGGATCTCGAAGACGATCGGACGCCCAAGTTAGACAAAGGATAAAGCGAGGGAGGTTTCTTGAAATTGTCGTAAAATGTTGTGTTTCGGGGTGATTTTCAACCCGTCACACGTGCATGCATAAAACCACGCTTGGCATCTACATTCTTCTATGTTATAACAACCCGAACGACCTACGCAGAAGTTTCCAAAAACTAGTCCAAGTACGCACTTTGAAAAACGCCTATTTTCGAGAAAAGCACAAGAACACAAGCAAGGTTAACTTCCGATCCATAACTCGTTCAAAACTGCACCGATTTTTATGAATTTTTCGGCAACTTTCGCAGAGAAACTTCCATCAACATGTAAACATCACACTACCTTGAAACGTCTGACTAACCGTGCGTAATTATGATTGTTTTATAGCGTCTGCTACGCCTACGTCACTGCCTCGCTTTCGTCATGTTCGTTCAGTGAGTTAGCAGTTAGTATTATACATGTACCGCCAAATACTACGGCTGACATGTCGTGGCGCTGTTCACACCTTGCGGGTCGACTGGCACGTTCATATTAGTCCAGTCGCTGAGGTGTTTTTCGTGTGCATGAGAGAGGCCCGACTAAACTATAGAAATTATGAAAGAGGGGTTCCAGGCGGTCAAGATTTTCGCGGGTGCTTCTTTGTCGAGTATGCTAATTAATAAATCCCGACCAGAGGTCAAGATCAAGGTCGAAGGTCAACACATACCCATAAATAACAAATGCAATAAAAATTGACGCTAATTTGTACATTGTAAAATAAACTTTATTTGGCAGAAGTTCATTTTTTCGTTGATTTCTTTGTTGACCTTGACCTTTGACCTTGAGCACGTCAAGAAACATATAATTATATGGACACCAAGATCTCACCTATCAAGAGATACGGCAAAATATAATTATGACAAAATTTTCAAAAAATGGTTGCGATGGTAACATAATGGTGATTTACAAAACACTTACCCCTCTTTCATAATCTCTTTAGTTTAGTCGGGCCTCTTTCATGCACACGAAACTCATCTTAGCGTCGGGACTATATCCCGAGCCAACTTCACCGAGCTGTCGGCGACGTCATTTGGCGGCTGCTTCTCATTCATTTGAAGTTGCCTGTGGGTATGGGTAGACCCATGCATACGTGATCCAATGCATTACGCACATATGTACATTTCATACTCTAAGCCACTTGTACAAGTGTTCTGCGACGATATTTGGGCGGTTAATTCTAATTGGACTGATCGGATATCATTTGGTGATACAAATACAAATCAAGTGTTGCTACGCCAAATGGTGTGGTTTAAGTCATGTTCTGCGACGATATTTTGGCGGTTAATTCTGATTTGAATTGTATCACTTGGTGACATGAATACAAATATGTTGCAAAACCAAAACACTGGTGGTTCATCCCGTTTTAAATCAGGATTACCGACTGCTGTAAATCAGGAAATACTAGTACCTGCCTGCCTATGTTTTTTGTAGGACTCTCTACATGTCACCGACTCCATCCCACATTAAACGTACTTAGTTCCTGATCAAATCTCGACCAGAATTTGTCAGTGACATGAGTCAGAGTGAGCCGTGACCGTCAATAATCGATGCTGCGTCATTGACTCGTGCAAGACGCTAGGCGAGGCTTTCTTGTGGCTGATAGAAATCAATATTAGTCTCACAGGAACACTCGGCTGCAAAATGACGCCGTCTTCAGCGACAAGCAAAAAAGTCCATTTAACACGTGTAACGTAGGCCCCAATTCGTGCACCGGGGCACTAGGGGATGGGGATCTCGTAGATCAAAGGCGAAGAGTCCGAATTTCGATGTTGCCTGATTTATTTCACACCAGTATGATACCCGTGGCGAGCACATNGTAAAGATCAGTGATCTCGTGAACTCACGCAGCCGTTACCTAATCGGGGGGAGACCCCCGAACCCCCCCTTTCTGGGGGAGACCCCCAGACCCCCCTTTTGAGGCCTGCGGCCGGCTGGCCTCTAGGCCTGTTCCTGCAAATGTTTTTCGTGACGCCGCGCACCGTGACGTGACGCGACGGACGGCTGATTCCGGCCGCGGCGGAAATGATGATGGTTTACGACATCCACAAAATCGCCATATTGCGTCAAGGTGTTGAGATTCACGGACTACACATCTCTGTATTGATTTTTCAATTGAATTTTGTAGATTTTTTTACACACACGTAACCATTAGACTCACTGACTTCGTGAGCCGCTTCGCGGCTCACTGCGTGAGTTGATATAGGTCAGATGGTGCACCATGTCTATTTTAGGTGTGCTCCAACTTCCAATAGCAATTAATATGGTCAACTGGTGACCATCTTGGACTTCTTGCTCCATAACTTGAGAACGGCTTGGTCATTCAGCTTCATTATTTCCATGCGTAATGTCATTTGTGTCAGATCGTGCATCTAATCGATTTTGGTTGTGCTCCAACTTCCAGTATGACCGCCAGGTGGCGATCTTGGTTGGTGCTTGGAGGTAATTCCTCCAAGGTTGGTGCATTCTGTTCCATAACTTGAGAACTGCTTCATCAATCAACTTCACATGTCAGCTGAGCGCATTGCCCATGGGCGACTCTATTGCTATAGAGGCGTCACCTTTCGCAGAACGACCACAACATGGGGAAATCCCTCCTAAAAATAGTACGGTGACGTAGCAAAATCGGCCCAGTCGACCCCCTACCTCCACAGCAGAGCCAATAGAACATTATTGACGATCGGAAGGAGTCAATCTGGACATGCGCAGGAGGTTGAGTCGACGCCTCTACTGTGAATTCATCTCACCCTTTCAAATGCATTATTTGAAGTCGTCAGATCGAAGGCTCAAACATGTCAAAGGCTCAAATTGTTCTAGACATGTTTATCTATTGCAAGACGTACATGTACATGTAGACATTATCTTGATTTTATAATACTTACCTGAGAAAAATGCAACCTTCGGCACAAAATTCCGGCAGTTTAGCTGACGCATGAGAGTCGATGCAAATTTGTTGAATCTTGGAATAAGATCGCCGAACAATAATAACGTCATCATGGAAAAGAGAATTCCGGCTGCAGATACTAAAGAAACATTGTCGTATAGCCGGTAGCTGTCGGAGATTCGACTAAATCCTTTCGCCCTAAATATCTATGTTATCTTCTTTGTTTTCAAACCATTGTTTGTCATAAGTATTTGGTAGGCACCAAAATACTTGTATAAAAAATTGTAGGCCTACGTGCGTCTCGTTCCTGTGGTTTCCTTCTGTAGTCCTCGACCCGACCATGTCGACGTGCATTGCTTAATTTTTAAGGGAATTCCTAAATCAGTGTATTCCTAATAGGGGGCACCAACCAATCAAATATCGCTCCGGATCCCTTCTACTGTGACTTCTAAAGCAAGGTTCATTGGCACACGGATCCGATCCGTTTCTAGTCCGTTTGCCCCTAGTTTTCCGGATACGTCAACGCTGAAGTCCATTTGATAGATTTTTTGCGGACCTGAATCGGACCAATTCCGTGTGCCAATGAACCTTGCTTAAGGCTTAGCGCACATGTCCGACAAAACTCGATCCGTTAGGGGTGTTTTTAAAGTTGACTGACCCAACGCTGTCGACTAGTCATTCAGCCAGGACAGTCGATTTTAACAGACACCCCTAACGCATTGAGTTTTGTCGGACATGTGCGCTAAGCTTAACAGGTGTGGCCGTACAATGAGGGGAAACACTGGGAAACTGAACACCGTGGTATTAGGAAGTTTAAGAAAACAAACGACGAACGTTACATTTTGTAACTTTACGACAACGTTAGTTTTTGTACCGAATATGCAATATATAAGCTGGCGAATTCGCAGCATCAAAAATAACGTTGTCCTAAAGTTAACGTTTATTGTTTGATTTTTTAAACTCCCTATTGTACCGGCTCCCGAGTGAAGTAACCTCGGCTGGGGACAACTGCTGCAGGAATAGACGCGGAGTTTGTGTATCTATCCATGATCTGTCTGTCGTTATTAACGTACTTTTCATCATGTTAATAGTTAAACAAAGTTTACAGATACAAATTACGTCATCGAATGTCGTTCATTCCGCCAATCAGATCAACGGAAAGAAATCTTATGGTTTCATTTCACGAGAACCAGCCATTTGTAGCGGCAGATTACGTAGAACACCCTGTACCGTGGTCGAGAGTTCTGGTGTACACTCCACGCCATGATAACCTTTATCGGTTATTATATAATTTTACTTTCTATCATCGGCTACGAATAGGTTACTGGATCTCTTCAGTGCACCTTTTCGACTACCGCTTGAGTGTTCATGTCAGGAAGACCGGCGTAAAAGCAGACATCATTGAAATATGGATGTACCAGTTATCAAGTGGTAAACTGATTGTGGAGCTACCTGTTCCATCGGAAGAAAAATGCAAGGTGCTTCATCTAATTTCCGATGATTTCGAGCGCTATTGTCACACGGTGGATACATTAAGATATGTTTTCTATTGTTTGGTGTCCGCGCGAACAGCAGTGTCCTTGACCTTTTACGACCTACACCGGAAATATAAGAATGGTAAAATGGCGTATGCGTTCTCGCGCAATATGACTCTTCAATTTCAACTGCCGATCAAAATCGTGTGGGAAAACCCAGGTCGTCCTTGGTTTTCTTTGTTCCACGCGGCGAAATATCCCGTTCTTATCTTCATAAACGAAACCAAGCATCGCTTACACGTTCTCCTAGTTGTTCGCAACTCAGACGCTCGACCTAATATATGGCGATACGAGGTTCTCATCCGAAAGATTTTTTCTCCCTCTATCATCAATAACGAAGCGTTAGGCGTGTTTGGTATAGGTTTTTGGCACACTAGGAAAACAAAATATAATGCTAATTGCTGGGGGTATTCCGGTTTTGAAATGCATAAGATTTGTTCATCGAGTTTGAATGAAAACTATGACGTCATCAGTCAGCTACGGCTTGAAATGCATGCAGCGAGTGTCAGTGAGAGGGAACTCGTGACCTTGAAAGGCAGCATGTTTGACCAAAACAGGAACGTCCGCGTGATACATCGGAAGCACAAGAGATATGCTGTTAATATATTTTCGGTCACAAATTAGACGAAGGGAAACGGAGTCGTGGACGGATGTGAGCGTTCACAACCCGAAGTTGATGGTAAAGTGGGAAAGACAACTGACGCGACTGACGAATGAAAAACATCGTCACACCTGACTTGACTCAGTCCGCACCTGTCATATCTACTATGCAGGTAATGTCATCTGATTGGACGAGGCACTGAAGTTAATTATCAATGAATAAATTGTTGACGACATGTTTCAGTGCCTGTGAGTCCACAGGCATGCTTGATACTCTATCAGATTTAACATGATTTTTGTTCGCTCCCAAACTTGCATTATCAGTAGCTTGACTTCCATTACAGCTGTTAGATCCGGTCTTAATAGTACCGGCGTCTAACCGCATCTAAGCGACACATGGAAAAATGTGTGCTAGCTGGTGTGTATGATTGTCCAAAAATTTCAGGAGGAAATGATCAAAATTGGCGAAGATATAGCGAAAAAAACATTTTTCAATGAAAAAAAACATGCATGGTTGCTATGCAACGCTTTTTTCGACTTTCCGATGGTGCGATTTTTTGCGGTTTTTGATATGTTGTTAACCACATTCAATACTACAAGAAACCATCAAAAAACCTTTTGTTGCAATTTGTTCCAGCTTTTTTGTAAATTCACCCGACTAATAGCCCACACCATGCATTCTTCCATTCCAACACGATGTGCGTTGCACTCCACTATGACGCCGTCACTCCCATTTATAGACCAATCTAATGCAAGGTGCTAGGTTGATTATGTCGGTCAACCTAGCAACCAGGTTAACCGCGCACCAATCGAAACCTGCTTCTGATTGGTCAAGTCAATATTATTGGGCGGCAGCTTCATAGTCGAGCGCAGTGCAGCATTCTATTCGAGTGGAAGAACACCGTAAAAAATCGTCCGGTCCGATGGGTACAAATACTGATTTGACCCAACTACCCAGGTGGCAAAGGGCAAAAATGCGGGACCAACTGCTGTAAAAAGCCACCCCATGGTAATGTGTTCAGAGGACCCCCCTGAGTCACACTAGGGTGGGTGGCCTTTGAGATTTTTTTGCAAGACGCCGAAAAATTGACTTTGAAGTTCAGGGCCGATATTCATAAAACTACTTAAGTCTAAATGTGATACTTATCCTTTGTTGAACACAAAAGATAAGTATCACACTTTGGCTTAAGTATGTTTATGAATATGGACCCAGGACACTGACTTTATCATTGGACCCAAGAACTGACACATGACTGAGCGTTGTACAGTAGAATGGGTCACGATGTGCAGCTAACTTTTGAACGGTGGGATTTACACCCCACAAATGTATTACCAACAGATAGAAACATGGTAGCTCGTCATCAAATAAGCATGTTTTTTTCTAGTTTTTAACTTGTTACGTAATGGGGAACCCGCATGACTGCAGATGGCGCAGTCAGTATAAGATCCGAATGACGTACTGACGTCACTTTTTTCGCTGTTGACGTCACGTCGTCAAAGCATGTGTACATTTTTCTACACAGTTTTCCGTGGAAATTTCCCCAAAAGACGTTGTCAGTATTGGCATCCTCACCTGTGGCATTTCTGACGAAACAAAGCAGTGATATATATGGAGAACTTTGAACATGAAACAGGACAGTGTAATTTAATAAAAATTGAACCAAAGAGAGTGGTTTATTTTGGGGCAAGAAGTAAATGGAAATACTGTTAGAAAATAGGACTTCCGGGTCTTACACTGACAGCGCCACGTCGTGGCGTAGTTCTAGGGGTTCCTCATTGGAAACGGCGTTTTTATATCTTTTACGCATTTTGTGTTAATTTGCATAAAAATACTTTCTTATTACATAACTACTGAAAACAATTAAGAACATGTTTGTTTGGTTTGGAGGAACCATGTTTCTATCTATTGGTAATACATGTACATTTATGGGGTGCAAATCCACCGTTCAAAAGTTAGCTGTAGGCCTACATCATGTACATAGTGTCCTGAACTTCAAAGTCAATTTTGCGGCGTCTTGCAAAAACTCTCAAAGGCCACCCACCCTAGCATGACTCAGGGGGGGGGTCCCCTGAACACATTACCATGGGGTGGCTTTTTACAGCAGCTGGTAAAAAATGGGGTTTTGCCCCCGGGTAAACTGGGTAGAATAAAGCTAGAAGTAGGTCAGTTGGACCCGAAAGCTGCTCATGAGTGGCAACACCCCAAGGGCAGCAATCGTAGATGGGCCAAAGTGACCTATGAAACTGGTCATTATGGATTACTGCAACCTAAGCACCTATTCATTTCATACCCGACGAATAAATATTCTGTGTAGGCTACCATGAACCCATTCAGGGGACAAGGAATGAACCCATTTCCATGGGATTCTCGAGCTTATTAGTTTGTACAGTGTAATGCGTAGTGGGCTTTTTTGGTATGAGCGAGACTGGATTTAAGATTTCAATTAGTTACGAGATTTTGCAATCGACTGTAAAGTGAAGCAGACTGGACGTTGTTGGAAAATGATAGGCCCAAACGAGGTTAAAGGGCCATTGTGATGATAGCAAACAATTCATAAGACATAGGGCCATATTCATAAAGGTTGTTTATCCTAATCAGCGTACAAATTCTGCATTACACAGGTTAAAGGCCTAGAAAACTATTGTTCTGCCTTCAGTGTGCTGCCTGATCTCTGGCATTTACCCACAAGAGAATCACACGCGTCTATCTTTCCTGCGTCTCAGTGTGGGAGGACAAAAGAAAGTTTGGACAAATTCTAGACAAGCCTGCCTGATCGTCCAACATTTTTAGACGCAGGACAGTTGGACGCGTGTGATTATCCTGCGGGTAAACGCCTCTGGTGAAGCACCATACAGACATCAGACAATAGTTTTCTAGACCTTTAACCTGTGTAATGCAGAATTTGTACGCTGATTAGGCTAAACACCCTTTATGAATATGGCCCAGAGTGTTTTTGTGGATAAGACAAAACAAAACGTTGATCGACGATCGGTCGATCAATATTCTTATCATACCAGGAATAAACACACTTATTACATCATTGCAACGTCTGCGACCCGTCTATTCTCCAAATCGACACTCTCCTTGCATTTTCATCTCGGCTTCTGTGTGTCCCTCCTCATATCCTGTAATTACAAGCAGCTAAAAACATCAATCAGCACGGTGAAAGTTAAGTTTAGGCTATTCTCTTAACGTACGCTCATCCGATTAGTAGATCCACTGTAAACCGAGATTCCATCTTCACTCTTTACTTCGCTGTCGCTGTGTGCAGCACTCAGTGGATGACCGCCAAAGTTTTCACGAGTACCGCACAGGGTACTTCAAAGTACCACCCAGTAAACATGATAAAGTCAAACCCTGGGCCTCCAACTTAAGAGTCTGTGAACCTAGGCCAACCAGTAACAACCAGGAGGCTACTTTTCGGCTTTCGAAATGAAAGCCGCGGGAAATAACGCGATGTACCAAATTATCGTGACAGGTTGGAGTTTACGGTCACCTACATGGGATCGTGGCCAAGAAAAGTCACTCATTTCATGTTCTGCCGTCTGTCTCACGGTCATGAAATGTATGAGCTTCGTAACGATTCCGAAACATGGCAGTCTTGTCTGTCAGATGAGTGACCGGCGGGGGACATGCATGGGGAAGCACGAAGCTGCGAGGTATCCGAGAGCTAAGATGTTTCAGAAAAAGGTACCTGTAATTCATTTCACAAAGTGACTTTAAGCTAATGGTACCATTAAATTCAATGCATTTTCCATTTTCCATAAAGGTACCATTAGCATAAAGTCACTTTATGAAACAGGCCCCCGAGATTCATACTTTGTGTTTTGCGCTTTGCGCTTGTACTTTTCCTATGCGAGTACGTGGTAAAAAAAAGTAATTTTTATTGTTGGTACCACATACAAACATAGGGAACGGACAAGCGCAAAGCGCAAAACGGAGATGTATGAATTGGCCTTTATTCTACAACCTTCCATGACAAGTGACCTCTTGTGAAGTCGGTTGTGGGTTTGTGTAGACCCATGCTTTCGTGAGCCAATGCATTGTGGGTGTACGCACCAGTCGACCCGCAAAAGGTGCTTTTCTCCGCTCGATTTATTTTGCGCGCGGGAAAATAATAGGCGATCGGGGCTCTCGATGAGGCTCCTCACGTACCTCATTCGAGAAATTGGACACCTCGCACAAAAGTACGTTTATCGAGGAGACCGTTCAAATTCAACTACATAAACCATATACTTAGTATTTTGCTAAAGCATGGCGCACACGAGCGACTAAAATGGGGGCGACTACCGATGCGACTACTAGGTCGCATGCGATAATTACCTTTGAGGTCGATCAGTTATGTCATCCGCGACAATTCACTGATCTCCCAGTGAAGCATTTGTCGCAAACGAGTCAAAAAAAACTAAAAAAACTAAAAATATGTTGTAGTCGCAAGGCTATAGTCGCCTAGAAAATCGCTCAAAAAATCGCTCGTGTGCGCCATGCTTAAGACATTGAGCTTTCAATTAGTTTAATTTATTTTTGCATAATGCAAAAACAAGTGAAGAGAAATCATTTCAGAAATTTCGTCCCCGCACAGAACTAGAGGTCGTTTGGAATCGAGAATTGTTAAAGACATCGTCACAACTACATAAATACTTGTATGCATAAAACCAGCAAAATGTAATGGATGAAGAAATTATCGATCCCCAACCTGCGTTAATTTCATTCTTCGCATGGTATTCCAACTTCTTATACCCAGTTTGAACAGCAGTAGGTAACGATTCTCGCAGCCATGCTTGTTGTGCCGACCTGCCGATACCAGCCGGAGATTGTCGATGTATACCGAATTGCGCTATATCCGGGTCTCCCAGCTGTTCGGATCTCGAAGACGATCGGACGCCCATGGACCAAGTTAGACAAACGATAAAGCGAGGGAGGTTTCTTGAAATTGTCGTAAAATGTTGTGTTTCGGGGTGATTTTCAACCCGTCAGACATGCATGCATAAAACCACGCTTGGCATCTACATTCTTCTATGTTATAACAACCCGAACGACCTACGCAGAAGTTTCCAAAAACTAGTCCAAGTACGCACTTTGAAAAACGCCTATTTTCGAGAAAAGCACAAGAACACAAGCAAGGTTAACTTCCGATCCATAACTCTTTCAAAACTGCACCGATTTTTATGAATTTTTCGGCAACTTTCGCAGAGAAACTTCCATCAACATGTAAACATCACACTACCTTGAAACGTCTGACTAACCGTGCGTAATTATGATTGTTTTATAGCGTCTGCTACGCCTACGTCACTGCCTCGCTTTCGTCATGTTCGTTCAGTGAGTTAGCAGTTAGTATTATACCGCCAAATACCACGGCTGACATGTCGTGGCGCTGTTCACACCTTTGCGG
Organism: Notospermus geniculatus; assembly: GCA_002633025.1. Lineage (NCBI taxonomy): Eukaryota > Metazoa > Nemertea > Pilidiophora > Heteronemertea > Lineidae > Notospermus > Notospermus geniculatus. Next base: position 348,481 of record NMRB01000336.1, on the reverse strand, counting down.
GTCGACTGGCACGTTCATATTACTCCAGTCGCTGAGGTGTTTTTCGTGTGCATGAGAGAGGCCCGACTAAACTATAGAAATTATGAAAGAGGGGTTCCAGGCGGTCAAGATTTTCGCGGGTGCTTCTTTGTCGAGTGATGTCCATTGTTTCTTGACGTGCTCTACGCAATTATGCTAATTAATAAATCCCGACCAGAGGTCAAGATCAAGGTCGAAGGTCAACACATACCCATAAATAACAAATGCAATAAAAATTGACGCTAATTTGTACATTGTAAAATAAACTTTATTTGGCAGAAGTTCATTATTTCGTTGATTTCTTTGTTGACCTTGACCTTTGACCTTGAGCACGTCAAGAAACATACAATTATATGGACACCAAGATCTCACCTATCAAGAGATACGGCAAAATATAATTATGACAAAATTTTCAAAAAATGGTTGCGATGGTAACATAATGGTGATTTACAAAAAACTTACCCCTCTTTCATAATCTCTTTAGTTTAGTCGGGCCTCTTTCATGCACACGAAACCCATCTTAGCGTCGGGACTATATCCCGAGCCAACTTCAGCGAGCTGTCGGCGACGTCATTTGGCGGCTGCTTCTCATTCATTTGAAGTTGCCTGTGAGTATGGGTAGACCCATGCATACGTGATCCAATGCATTACGCACATACGTACATTTCATACTCTAAGCCACTTGTACAAGTGTTCTGCGACGATATTTGGGCGGTTAATTCTAATTGGACTGATCGGATATCATTTGGTGATACAAATACAAATCAAGTGTTGCTACGCCAAATGGTGTGGTTCAAGTCATGTTCTGCGACGATATTTTGGCGGTTAATTCTGATTTGAATTGTATCACTCGGTGACATAAATACAAATATGTTGCAAAACCAAAACACTGGTGGTTCATCCCGTTTTGAATCAGGATTACCGACTGCTGTAAATCAGGAAATACTAGTACCTGCCTGCCTATGTTTTTTGTAGGACTCTCTACATGTCACCGACTCCATCCCACATAAACGTACTTAGTTCCTGATCAAATCTCGACCAAAATTTGTCAGTGACATGAGTCAGAGTGAGCCGTGACCGTCAATAATCGATGCTGCGTCATTGACTCGTGCAAGATGCTAGGCGAGGCTTTCCTGTGGCTGATAGAAATCAATATTAGTCTCACAGGAACACTCGGCTGCAAAATGACGCCGTCTTCAGCGACAAGCAAAAAAGTCCATTTAACACGTGTAACGTAGGCCCCAATTTGTGCACCGGGGCACTAGGGGATGGGGATCTCGTAGAGATCAAAGGCGAAGAGTCCGAATTTCGATGTTGCCTGATTTATTTCACACCAGTATGATACCCGTGGCGAGCACATACTCACAGGATGCGTGTGGCCAGCGGATGGCATAAGGCAAGGATTAAAAAATATAATGCCACCCACGTAAGGACCCCCCCCCCCATGTCTCATTCTCAACATTCCCTGTGAAAATGGTGCCATTTCGATCAGAAACCACGGAGGAGTTAGCGGTCGAACTTAAAGTGCCACCGTCAATTATCGTATAAATTACGTTTTTCAAGTACATGAAGCCTCATGGCTTTGTCAATGGCCACCTCGGCCTCCCCTCGACCTGCCTCGTCACTTCCGGTCTGCAGAAGCCGCGAGAAATTTAAGTGTAGGCCCTATTGGAGGGAATACACCAATACATGACTTGGACTCAAAACTGCAGCCATGGCAGCGGGTTCCTGTCTAATCAGATTTCGCAGACGGAATATAATAAAAGAATGCCTTGAGAGCCGGGTGCAACGTTGTCTTATATACCAGGCATTCTGTTCATAACGTGACACGTTATTCTGGCTTCCACAAGGATCCAGCGTGGACTAAGTATAAACTTGGAAAGGTAATCCCATTCCAGCCACCATTGAGTATAGCCAAGAATGACGTTTGGTTCCCAGACAATTCAGGGAGAATAGTACAGATTCAACGGCCGAACAACACACCCTTTATGAATCTTGTTGTATATGTTATCAAGAGGCCGGGCTACTTTGGAATGCAGTACAAGACTTCCTTCTACAAACACGTCAGAGGGTGGGTCGAACGATCTATTTACATGGGTTATTTAGTGTTTTATTCTCTTATCCATTTGAAAAGAACCTGCCTGCTTTATGACGTCACGAGGGAGGCATTTGAAGGGAACATAATCATACCCAGCACAAATAAATGCATTTCTGAAGGAGTAAACTATTTAATAAAAATAGGATTTGAGGGGAAAGTCGTCGTGTGTTGCCTTCGAAATTTCATCGGTGGCACCATTTATGACATAAAATTATCAAACGAAACTGGTCGAGTTCATTTTGTCCTTACAAATGGAATCGTCTTCCCTTTGACAAACGAGCCAGAAGTTATCAACAGAGATGTCTACACATTTGACAGAATGTTCGTCATTGGGTATCTTGAGAGAGATAATTACCGGGTGACCAAATACCTGACTGTGCATTTCATAAACCACTGTCGTGGTGGTATAATCTATATAAGGGATCATCTCAAAATTCATTGATGCCCCAAAAGACGAAAGTATTTCGTCTGGGGGGGAGGGGGTCAGTAATTTTCTGGCTTAATTTTCGTCTTTTTTTCACCTGTGGCATCACTTTCAAAATTTTGAAAAAAGTTCGAGTAAAATCGGCAAACTACAAGAAAAACACACAGTTCCCTACTGGGCCTCTGTATACAAAAAGGATACACTACGCACAAGCCATGCACCGTAGTTTGCTGTAGCCAATAACGACACTCGATAGAAACCCCTTTGACGCCCCCTCACCCAACCTCCTGCGCATGTCCAGCTTGACTACTTTCAGTCGTCAAAACTCTATCGGAAGAATGGAGATAGATGGCCCTGTGAGGAGTTTGCCCCTCCCCTCTCAATGCATACGTACGTGTGGCCCCTATATAGTATACCATACTCATGTATTCTCTGCGGAGATGAAGACTTCCTCATGTGAGTTTTTTCTGCACAAAAAAGACGTGAAGAATAACTCATGACTCCCACGGATTTTAATCATGTCGCTTTAAAGTTTTTTACATCATCATCATGGCATTTCTGTAAAAACAACACATTTTCTGAGGAATAAAACCTTGATGCCAGACATCTGCGTCTTTTAGTCTTTAGGAGGGGGGTAGGGGGTCCACAGAGAGACGAAATACTTTCGTCTTTTGGGGCATCAATGAATTTTGAGATGATCCCT
>NMRB01000336.1:325666-336831 GCA_002633025.1 Notospermus geniculatus | reverse complement strand
TTTGCAGGGGTTGGTTTAGCTATGATATAGTCCTGAGCATCATCGGCGTAGAGATGATACAGTAGGCCGTGCTTTGTCAAAATGTCTCCAATGGGGCGAGTGTAAATACTGTAAAGCTTAGGACCCAGGACCGAACCCTGTGGTACCCCAAACCTAAGCAATTTTTCTTCGGACTTAACGCCGTCGATCACTACACGCCGATGCCTCTCAGACAAATATGACCTGAACCACGATAATGCCTCTCCAGTTATGCCACATGAATACTGCAGACGCCTAAGTAAAATAGTGTGGTCGATGGTGTCAAATGCCGCCGACATGTCAAGTATCAAGAGCAGCACAACTTCTCCCTTGTCAAGTGCATCCATGATATCCGATATTCGATATCCGATATCCGATATTGATATCCGATATCCATGATATTCTACCTTGCCAGTCCTTTATCTCCAACACTGGTACACCAGTGTCACGAGAAACACGATACTGGAGCACGCACTTCATAAAACAGATGTTCACTAGCAAAAACGGAAGCTGCATGCAAGCAGAGGCAATAAATTCACTCAAACGGTGAATTGTGTGGTCATTCAAAGCATATTCCAAGCATTATTGGCATTGCAGTGATCATATTCAAGGTTCGAACATTACAGAAATTGTGAAAATTGGAAAAAATATTGCTTTTCAAACGCAGCATTTCAATTCGGTTTGGTAGAAAGTATTCATAAAACATAACATAAAACTGTTTGGGTTCGGAGGTTGTTTGGATTACTCGCAGGGTACTGATGGACGCCTCGTTTAAACATGGGCCATTGAACCATCTTTTTTTTAAAGATTTTGGCCTAGTGCTGGCGATTGATGCCTTATGCGAGGGTCCGTGGGTTCGATTCTGGTAAGAAGCAATGTCTTTCACCATAGAAACCCGATTTCTATTTCATATTCTGGTAGAAAGTGTTCAATACTACACTGTCTGCCCCAGCGTACACCATGAAAATTCGCAGGTCTGCCCCAGCGTACTCCTGCTGGGTACATTTCTTGATATTTCTCCAAATTGGACATATTTTGACGCATGGAAATGATTGAAAAATAATCTGAATTTACCGAGTTGATGCCATGCTGAAGGAATCCGTCCCTGATCCACGGCGAACCCTTGCAAAATGGCAAAATGCGTGTGAACATGGGGTTATACGTGTATTTTGTGTGAAATAGACCCGAATATGCAATAATCTCGCGACAAAGGCAATCATAATGGAAGGGGCATAACTCGACATTGTTATGCGACGTTGTTAAAGTTCATAACATTTTACACTGAAGGAGTAAGCGACGATTTTCTGATGCGTCGTCTGCTCGAGTGACGTGCCGAAACTTCTTCCCCAGCGTATCCCAAGATTTGAATAGCCACACTGTAGGCGATGCCTGTCCTTGTGTTACCTGAGCGTCTTGAGGGCAGGAGATGTCTATATGTAAAGGAGCAAGAAAGACGAAATAATCTTACAGAGTAGCTGCATGATGATATTGTATATACTTAAAGTATACAATATCATCATGGAGCTACTCTGAAAAAATGTGCTCACCATCTTCTAGGTAACGTGAATGCGTAGACGGTAGTGGGCAAATTGTATTCCAGTTGTTGGAGAATTCAAGTCATGGGGAGAATCTTTCGAATTGAACCACGAAATCTGCACTCGTGCTAAAATATGCATTTGAAACCAACAAATCCCCTGCAAATGCCGTCATCCTGAAGCCAAGCTACCTCTCATCTTGCATGTATTTCACCCTTGACCTGTGTGTCGCCCGATTAATTGTATCTCGTTTCATCTGATCGCTTGAGTGGTCGTTACATTGTTTGCGGGAGATTGTTGCACTGGACGACCTGAATGACCGGTGTAACGTTTTTCAGTGTGGCCGTTTTTCTGTGTGATTCCCAGTCCGAACACACTGGGAAACGGACTCGCTGCTTCTCTTTGTGTCGTTCATTGTCAAGTCGCGGCTTACTCCGTCAGTCTATTGTAATGTCACACTGGCACACGGCCTAACTGAAAAAACGTTACAGGATTCAATGCCCAAAGGAGACCAAATAATTTCGATCGCATCTTTCGGTCGCAAAGGCCGAATTACTTTGCAACCAGTCGACCGATACAAAAACGATGAAACTTTCGTCCGCAAACGATTCAGCTGCGACGCCACAAGAGACTTCAGTCGCTTCCGCAGGCCGTCAGTCGTTTGCGAATAGTTCAATGAAATGATCACAAGAGTGGTCCGCCGACGAGCGACCTCGCCCCCTATGGTTGCCTGCGACGTCGTGGTCGCCAGTCTCGTCGGTGGTCGCACGATTTTGGTCTCAGGTGTGCGCCATGCTTTAGATAATAAAGGCCGAATTAAGAAAATGGAGAACGACTTGTCAGGTGAGTTACTCATTCAGAGCCATAAAGTAACTCTTTACCGGGTTCCATCTCATTTCATTCTTATTAGTATAATGAAGCCCTGACGGAACGTTCTGTTGGAGATGACATACCCAATGAAATTAGGGAGGTTTCGCAAGCGCCCGGTTAGGCCCTACGACGACGTTTATCTATTGTGTGGGTATACCCAAACAATAGATAAACGTCGTCGTATGGCCTAACCGGGCGCTTGCGAAACCTCCCTACGAACCGCGGAGTCGACAACGACTAGTAGTAACCCAGCTTTTCTGGCGTAATTAAAAAAATTGATCATCAGCTGAGAATGACACGCCCGCAATTTGGACTAACCGATCGAAAGATGCCGGCGTCTCACAAACAGTGAACACAACGGCCAATGAAATGACCATGGCTGTTGCTTGGAAGCTGTCTGCCCGATTTGGCTTGTTTTGGGTTCCCGATTCGGCCTTCAGCATTGCGCGTCTCCTCAGTGCTCGCCTCGTTGCGATAACTAAAAATGTATTCAGGATATAGATCAGAATGATTGGACCGAAGGCAATTCCGACGATGTACATGTAGACATTGGTGGTGTACTTGCTGCCCCAGTCGTAAATTCGAAGCATTGTTTCCAGATAGCCCGTGCAGCGATTTGTTCTTTGTTCAAGGCCCAAAGACCAGTATCGAGGCACATAACAAACGGTGGACGCGCCCAGGATAAACAAAGCAGCCTTGCCGACGTTCCTTTCGGTTGAATGAGCTCTGGCCCACAGTGGGAAAACTATGCTTACGAATCTCCCGAAAGTTACGAGCACAACAAACCAATTTCTTACCTGGAGGGTGATGAAATATATTGGCACCGTCGCATAAAATATCTCTGGTCCTATATCGGTGTCTGGCATCGTAAAGACAACCAAAGGTCGGGTGGCGTAAATGAAGAAATGTCGGAAAGAGAAATAAATCAGACACTCAGGTAATGAGAAAGCAAAGATCATTTCCGGCAATAATGCGCAGTAGAAAAATAGCAGTGGAACCGCTGCGCAGCGCACGCATGCGCAGAATGACCAGGTTGAGGCTGTTTAGCACAATTCCGATGAGTACAACTGGCGTTATTCCGCACGTATATAAATAAAACACGTCGGCAAAGACTTTCCTGTACGGGCACTTATCTGAGTCCTGCTTAATTGTACCTATCGCGACTTCTTCCATCTTCCTTTTATTACCTAGTCATGCTAGTGCTGCAGTAAAATCGAAGTTTTTCAGAAAGCATATACATGTATGTCGAACTACAAATGCAGACTCCTAGTTCCTGTCGCTGCGCACATTTTGCATTTTTCTGGCGTCTTCTGATGTTGCGCAATATATAAATAATCACCTTGAGAATGCCACATGTGTTGTGCGCTGTCTTTGCGATTGATGTTTCACTCTGTGTTCAAAAATTTACCAACGCATTTCAAATAAAGTTCAAAACCATTGGGTCATATCAATAAAGACTTGTAAATGCTTTTACTTGAATTTTGCAATGCAAATACAGTAGTCAATGCTGCAAAAATATGAAGTAAAAGCATTTGCTAGTCTTTATTCATCCCACTGATTATGTGTTCACCGAAAGGTAGGCTCTGGTTTTGTGGTAGCCTGCCGACTACGAGGGTTTTCGGAATCAAATATCAGGACTATGGAAAATCATTTTCGGGCCCGATGTAACGTTTTTGAGCGTTCCCCATCTGCGAGTGTTCCCCTGCTATTGTCTGACGGAATAAGCCGCGACTCGACAATGGAGGACACTGAGAGAAACGTGTCGATCTATCTGCCAGTGTTTCCAGAACAATAGGGGGAACACTGACACACGGAAACACTGAAAAACTTTACACTTGTACAAATTAAATGTTGAATGACGCCGTTCGCAGCAAGGATTATTCCCCTGATCTGCAGGTCACAGTTCGCACGGCTGGTTTTCAGACTGGCTAGATTGGCTGGTTTCAACGACCAGTAAATCGGTTCCAGGCCGATCTAGCTGTGTATGTTCACAAAATGGCCGCTAGCACAGGTAAAAAACGATGCTTTGCGATCAGGGCCAACCGCACAGGAAGTCCGATGGTGCTAACGGTGCCTATCGGCAGTTTCCCCATTAACTAAACTACACATGTTATTGGAAACAGCGTTTTTATTGATTTTGGCCCATTTTCTGTTAATTTACACATAAAAAACGTCATTACTTAATACATAACTATTGAAAACAAATAAGAACATGCTTATCTGCTTCTGAGGCACCATGTTCCTATCTGTTGGTAATAGGGGGCGCGATTTTTTGGGGTCCATTTTTTTCATGATCCTTAGGTATCTAAGTACTCATGTGGGGAGTTTCATGCTTTCTTGAAGAAGTGAACGATTTTTACCCATAACCGCTCTACTAAAGATGTTCATATTCTAGTTATTCTAGCTAAATTTTTCTATTGCAGAAGACTGCTCCATTTTACAGCGCATAAGTGTTCACGAATGAAGGTCACCTTTCCGGTCGATGGAACCTGAAACCTGATCACGTGTCAGGTCTCAAATCTGCAGCAGTACTCATGTCATGAGTACGCCAACTCAGAGAAGATTGCATGGAAATTAGGGAAGTAACATTAATGTTTCCTTTTAAATAAAAATTGCATCAAGAAATATTAGTCTTAACTCGGGGAAACCCAGTGCGTGGTCGTGGCGACAGAAACATTTCCAGTCACTGACCATGCTGACCATGTTAAAGCTGACGTGAACGAACAAAAAAGTCCCCATGCGACGAGCAAGAGAATTGCAAACGCCCTGCAAACACTCAAACATGATAGATCCCACAACGCCAGGAGGGCGCCACCTTATTTGTTTTCGAGCTTTCGAGGTGTCAACATCTTCTGGTGAGCTCCTGCTGAACACTTTTTTTTGAAAGAAAAAAATTTACCCAGCTGGGAATCGAACCCGCGCCTTGTTATCTCTGTTCCACCGTCTTGCCCATTCTGTCACCGAACTTGTTGGACGGCTTCTCATGCTTTCTCTTATTCGTAGTATCATGCTTTCTCTTATTCGTAGTATTATTTACGTAAGTCGAAGGCCTACGTCTATGACAAACACAAATCATGTCTCTGTCAGCTGGCTCGATGGCCGAGTGGATACAAATCAGAAAATCGACGGTTCGAATCCTGCATAAATGACAACGATGTTTTTTTCTTTGAGTAGTGTAAGAGGTATCCGGAGATGTTGACAGCTCTGTTGCCTAAGGCAAATAAGGTGGTGCCCTCCTGGCATCGCCGGGGTCTATCATGTTCTGAGCCTTCGTTTGGGGTGTTTGCAGGGCGATTGCAATTCTCTTGCTCGTCGCGTGGGGGCCTTTTGTTCGTTCACGTCAGCTTTAAAAAAGTCTGTCCCGCGAGGCCAATCTCCGTAGTCCAATAAGGATGAAACACTTATTATTCATGGATTCTAGGAGTTTCTAACCACATAATAATAGTCTTGTTTTTTTACATACTCCATCATTGTCTCGCGATGTCCTTTAAGCGCTTCACGTTATGGGAATACTTGGTTGATGCATACTGCTCCTTTACGTCATTAGTCTCGGCCTCAGAAACCGACTGGTCCGCCCCTCACGGCGGAGCCTACAGAATTCGCACACAGCACAGCACAATGCACGTACATGATGTACAACATAACGTGCTAAGCACATGTACGTTCGTTCGTAGGCTATGCTTTAGGCTGAAGTCTCTCCGCGGCTCCTCCGGTAAATCTTGCGCGTAAACGCAAACGATTTTACCTATAAGGCTGCTGATCGTTCAATTAAGCACGACAATATCTTGCCAGCAATAAAAAGCCTACTACCATCAAACACGTCCAGGTTAAACTGCCTGCGAAGCTAAAGATGACCTTGACTTCTGCTCTCCTGTAGTAGCAAGTAGCACTCTGCCACTGTATGGTACAAGGCACCAGGTGACAAAAGCGATGTGATCAAACGCAAGTAGGCTAATGATATTTTCAAACCTAAAAATCGTTCAAAATTCTTCTCAGAAACGAACTCGCGGCGAGCGAAGCGATTTTCACCAGCGTTTTTGATGATCCTTCGACGGTTCATGGCGTGTGATACATGGCGTATTAATTGTCCCAATGCCTGAAGTTCGCAACCATGACCATTCTATATACGTGTAACTATCCAACTTCTTTCCTCTCCAAAATATTGACTTCCCTGACTTTTGTTGTTAACAATGTCATAAAGCCCACACGAAATCTTCTGTTTGAGACAGCATACGCTAAGAAATTAACTGATGAATCGACAACGACGAGTAACAACCCAGCTTTTCGGGCGTAATTAAAAAATAGATCGTCATCTGAGAATGTTACTCCCGCCAATTGGGCAATCATATCGAGAGATGCCGGCGTCTCGCAAACAGTAAACACAACAGCCAATGAAATGACCAAGACTGTCGCTTGAACCTGGTCGTTGTTGGCGTGATGATTTGGTTTGTTTTCGCCTCCAGCGGATTCGGTCTTAAGGACAGCCCGTCTTCTCAGCGCGCGCCTTAAAGCAATGACTAAAGCAGTGTTCAGAATACAGATCAGGATAAGAGGGCCTACGGCAGTACCGATGGGATAGAGAAGGTTGGTGTATGTCCTGAACCAGTCTTTTAATCTGAGCATTCTTTCCAGATGGCCTGTGCAGCGATTTGTTCTTTGTTCAAGGCTCAATAACCAATATTGTGGCATGTAAGAAACGGCGGAAATGCCTATAATTAACTTGACAACTCGCCCGAGGTTGGTTTTTGTTAAGTGAGCTCTGGCCCATAGTGGTAAACCAATGCTTAAGAATCTCTCGAATGTTGTGAGTACAACCAACCAATTTCTTATCTCGATTGTCATGAAATGAATCGGCAGTGTTGCGTAAAATATCTCCGGCCCTGTGTAATAGTCCTGCATCGCAAAGACAACCATCGGTCGAATAATATACCCCAGCAAATGTCTGATGGAGTAAAAGACAAGACATGTAATGAGAAAGAATAGGTCATTTCCGGCAATTATTCGCAGTAGAAAAATAGCCGCGGAACCCCTCCGCAGCGCACGCATGCGTAGAACGTTAAGGTTAAGGATATTTAATACAATGCCAATGAAAATGACTGGAGTTATCCCGCATACATATAAATAAAAGCCGCCGGCATAGACTTGTCTGTATGGACATTTATCTGACTTTTCTTTGGTTGTAGTTTCTGTAATTTCTTCCACAACTGTCATTTTATCTTTGTCAGTAGTCGAATAAGCTGTTTCAAAAAATTTACAGTGAATCTGAATGCCAGGTTCCTGACTGCTGTCATTACATATCGCGCGCTTTCCGTGCGTTTCTCGACATTTCGTAGGTGCATGTAATCGCCTTCAGTCTGCAAGACATGGGGCTCGATGTCTGCGATTGACACATGCTTTTTACTTTTCCAGCACATTAATGCAAGGAAGTGCAAACGATTCAAAACCGTAAGTGTTCAAAGAAGAAACACAGAAGTACCTTTATTGAGCAGGGATTTTCCATATCTGAGATAGAACTATATTTCGTGGTGGTGGTGGTGGAGGTCGAAGTTGCAACATACCTGCCCGTGCCGGTTGCACACAACCGTGTTCAGGTGTAACGTTTTTCAGTGTGGCAATTTTTCTGTGTGATTCCCATTGTTCGCAACACACTGGGGGAACAGACTCACTCTTTCTCTGTGTGTCGCTCATTGTCAAGTCACCGTTTATTGGCCTCAATCTATTGTAATGTCACACTGGCACAAGGGCCTCACTGAAAGCCGTTACACCGGTCTGCCTTCTTATGAGGATCCAAAGTCGTAATACCGATAAATCTCGGCTGACATTCCCACATTCAAGTACGTAAAATCAGTAAGGCGTGGATACATTCACCGATTCTTGTTAGTGTACAAGAAGTGTTCATGAAATGTCACGTCGATGGAGTTCGGAGGTCACATTAAAGGAACTCCAGAACAATATTGTTCTCCGTCGCCGTTTTTACCGTCACAATCAAGCATGTCGTCAAATATGGACCCAAACATTGAGGCAATAGCCAATGGTTCCAACGCATAGCCAAGAGAAGCATGCCCATCTGACTTGCAGAGAATGGTTAAAATAGATTGCTTTTTTCATCATGATGGTGAGGAAAGTTTCACAACCGATTTTTACAGCATAAGCCCAATACGTATAATAACACATGTTGGTGGTAACTCGATATTTTGATCGTGTTTGATTCGTTTTTGCATGATCAACTATCAGTCACGGTGAACAAAAACAGAGATCATACAAGTATCACAAGCTTCCTTTCGGTCACATGAGATATTGTCCTAAGGAGGCCAATGCTTAAGAATCTTTCAAAATTGCGAGCACAATCTACTAATTTCTTATCTGAAGGGCCATGTTGTATATTGGATAAATTGCATAAAAAAATCACCGGTCCTATATCGTTGTCCGGCATCATAAAGACAACCAACGGTTGAATAGAGTAAACAAACCAATGCCGGATGGAGAACACCAGACAGGTAATCAGGAAACAGAGGTCGTTTCCGGTGTAACGGTACAGAGGGTCCCCCTGTAAAAAGTGTCCACTTCTATTGTTGAATGACGGAATAAGCGGCATGACTATTGAAAACCAATCCCCGGAGATTAGAATGTAACAATAGAATATTTTGTTCCTGGGACAGTTTTTCCTGAGGACATTCTTTCCCTTTAAGCTGCGTTTACCAGACATCCGGAATGCGGTAGGCCTATAGGGATGCGGAATCCCCGGCGGAACGATATTTTGTACGAAAATGCATTGCATTTTCCGCTTCCGCGTTCCGCAATCCGCATTCCGCGTGTCAGGTAAACGTAGCTTTACACCGGCAATGATTCGCAGCAGAAAATTTGTTGTGTAACAGCTTCGCAGCGCACGCATATTAACTATCGGATTTTAAGTCTAGCGATGTTTTGGGCACTAGGTGATTTTAGGGGGTCGTGTCTCGCCGTATCCAGACTTCTTTAAATCCGAAGGCCTTCTCGTGGAATGTACTGACACCATCAGGAGACTGGCCCTATGAATGTTTCCCATTCAGTCAGAATACGCTATCAGGAAGACATCTTGTAGTCATATGCCCATGAGCCATGTGAGCTCAAAACGATATATTCATTGTTGTTGGCCCTATTCAGGCCAGTGGGTGAAGGAACGTAAGGACAGGCAAAAAATACCCCTAATTCACTGATCAAAATAATCGAAATCGCTGCGTACATCCCTGCGAAAAATCATAGGTATCATCTTAGACACCTCATCTTGACATAGCTGATTCGATGGCTAAATCAGGCCCAAAAGGCGTCAGTTATTGCACCACGCAGAGGTACATGTACATAGAAAATGTTCATTTTGCCCCAAAATAAGAAAAATACGACTAAATCTTGGGTTTAAGTTGGATGGACCAGGTTAGACACAATAATGTAACACACTACTGCTTCTGACGCGGTTTCATGGAGAATGTTTCGCGTTGCCAGAGAAAAGAACATGTACATGTATCTCGGAACGAAAAAGCAAGCATGAAAATAAAGAGTACCTAGGGCCAAATATGCATGTATTTAGTACAATTCCTATGAAAATAATGGGGATCCTAGCTACGATAGAGGGCAGCACACCGAAACCCGGTCCAATACAATGGGCACCTTTTGTGTGGTAAATTGATCAGGACCGGGATGTCAGTTTCATTTCAATAGTTTTAAACACTAGTGACACCTATTGAGGCAGTGAGCTAGGGTCCCCATTGGCGTTATCCCGCACCCCGCGCATAAAAGAGGTCGGCATAGACGTTTCTGTGTGAGCATTTGTATGTCAGTCCGTTCTCCATGGTCGTCATGGTCGTAGCTACCTCGACTTCTTCGTCTGCCATATTCCCGAGCCAGTAGAATTCGCTTTTCTTCTGAGAAAAAACATTAAATGAGGAAACTGCACAGCTTTTTATGACGATTAAAAAAGTCTACCAGATGAACACGTCTTAGAAAACGTCCTGCGAAGATGACCTTGACCTGTGCCCTCCTCTCCCAAGTAGTATTCGGCCACTGTGTGGTACAAGGCATCAGATGACATAAGCGATATGATCATACGCAAATTATTAGCTCACCAGTGAGCTTTTGTCGTGGTGCAGCGTCCGTCGTCCGTTAGCAGGCCACGGTTTGTAACCGCGGGAGCTATTGGTCTGAAACTTGGTACCGTACGTAGGTCAGATGACCTATGACACCAAGTTTCTGTCTGATTCAATTCTTGGTTTGGCCTCCAGGCGGCCAAAACAAAAAACACAAAAAGTGCAGTAACTCCTGGATCATCTCCAAATTTTTATCATAGATGTATCTATTTAGGATACATAACATATATAACGCGTTTTTGATTTGACCTACTTTTCAAGGTCACATGTTCTACAAAAGTAACGAACCTGCCACAGTTCTTCATTATTTCACCGAGCGTCTTCATATCTTGCATAAACGTGTATTAGAGGGGTACCTTCAAAAATACCGTGTTTCGGCCGGATCAGACATCCAATATGGCCATCAGGTGGCGTAACCTGAAAATCATCCAAGTGCCATAACTCAGGAACGGCTTGACCCAGAGCGGTCAAACTTTATATTTACCTCCCTCTAGATGACCTTTACAAGCACGTCAAATTTCGACCTGATTAAACTTCTAATATGGCCGCCATGTGGCGTAACCCGAACATCATCAAATGTGCTATAACTCAGGAACGACTTGACCCAGTGTGCTCTAATGTG
>NMRB01000336.1:306933-321043 GCA_002633025.1 Notospermus geniculatus | reverse complement strand
ATGTACGAAATGGCGGAAATGCCTATAATTAACATGACAACTCGCCCGAGGTTGGTTTTTGTTAAGTGAGCTCTGGCCCATAGAGGTAAACCAATGCTTAAGAATCTCTCGAATGTTGTGAGTACAACCAACCAATTTCTTATCTCGAGTGTCATGAAATGAATTGGCAGTGTTGCGTAAAATATCTCCGGTTCTGTGTAATAGCCCAGCATCGCGAAGACAACCATCGGTCGAATGACATAACCCAGCAAATTTCTGATGGAGTAAAAGACAAGACATGTAATGAGAAAGAATAGGTCATTTCCGGCAATTATTCCCAGTAGAAAAATAGCAGCAGAACCCCTCCGCAGCGCACGCGTGCGCAGAACGATAAGGTTAAGGATATTTAATACAATGCCGATGAACGCGACTGGAGTTATCCCGCATACATATAAATAAAAGACGTCGGCATACACTTTTCTGTATGGACATTTATCAGAGTTTTCCTTGGTTGTACGTAGCGTAATTTCTTCTACTGTCATTTTCCATTTGTGAGTAGATCAATCAGCTTTTTCAGAAACCTTCAGTAAATCTAAATGCAAGATTCCCGACTGCTGTCATTACATATCCCGCGCTTTCCAATGTCTCGTAGGTAATCGCTTTGAGTCTGTAAGACGTGGGGCTCGATGTCTCTGCAATTGACACACGTTTCACTTTACCTGCACATTTGAAATACAAGGAAAACCGTGAGTGTCTAAAGAAGAAGAAAAATATACCTTCATCGAGCAGGGATTTTTCCATATATCTGAGATAGAACTATATTTCGTGGTGGTGGTCAAAGTTGCAACATAGCCTACTTGTCCGTACCGGTTGCACACAACCATGTGCAAGTGTAACGTTTTTCAGTGTGGCCATTTTCTGTGTAATTCCTATTGTTCGGAACACACTGGGAAACAGACTCACTCTAGACTTTCACGTGTGTCGCTCATTAGCAAGTCACCGCTTATTCCTCAATCTATTGTCATGATTGTAATGTCACACTCGCACACGGGCCTCACTGAAAGACGTTACAACCATGACAACGGTCTGCCTTCCTATGGGGGGGGGGGGGGATCCAGAGTCGTAATACAACTGCGCTAGTCCCGATAAATCTCGGATTCCCACATTCAGGTACCTAAAATCAAGGCGTGGATACATTCACCGATTCTTGGTGAAGGTGTACAAGAAGTGCTGATGAAATGTCACGTCGATGGAGTTCGGGGGGTCACATTCAAGGACTCGAGGACAATTGTTCTCCGTAGCCGTTTTTACCGTCACAATCAAGCATGTCGTCAAATATGGACCCAAATATTGAGGCACTACCCAGTGGCCATGGTGGTTCTAATGCATAGCCAAGAGAATCATGCCCATCTGACTTACAGAGAACTGTTAAAACAGAATGCTTTTTTTCAAAATGATGATGAGGAAAGTTTAACAACCAATTTTCACAGCATACATGTAAGTCCAATTAAGAGCACAAGCAGGTGGTAACTTTATATGTGTAATCGTGTTTGATTCGTTTTTGCATGATCAACCATCAGTCACGGTAAACAAGACTATAGTAAATGATTTTATTTGAATTTTGTAATACAAATGCACTAGGCAATGCTGTGAAATCTGAAGTAAGCATTAATTTGCTAAGTCTTTATTCACATGATCCATTGTGTATGCACATTTCCTTGTTGCAAAAAATCTTTTTAGTCTGGTAGATTCTATTGAATCGTGAAGGGGGCACTCTCTTACAACTGCACTGGTTTCATCTATTTCATTCTCATTAGCGTCAAAAAGCCCTGACGGAACGTTCTGTTATAGATGGCATACGCTATGAAATTTACCGATGAATCGACGATGACAAGAAACAACCCAGCTTTCCTGGCAAAATAATAAAAGACATCATCAGGAGCGAATGTCACGCCCGCAATTTGGGCCAACTGATCGAGAAATACCGGCGTCTCACAAACAGTGAATACAAGAGTTAAAGCTGACGTGAACGAACAAAAAGCCCCCTTGCGACGAGCAAGAGAAGTGCAAACGCCCTGCAAACATAGCAAACGAAGGCTCAGAACATGATAGACTCCACGAGGCCAGGAGGGCGCCACCTTATTTGTTTTCGAGCTGTCGAGGTGTCAACATCCTCTGGTGAGCTCCTGCTCAACATCTGAAAGAAAAAAAAATTGACCCAGCTAGGAATCGAACCCGCGCCTTATTGTCTCTCTGGCGCACCATCTTCCCCATTCGGCCACCGAACTTGTTGGAAGAATTCTCATGTTTTCTCTTATTCGTAGTATTATTGCGTAAGTCGAAGGCCTACGTCTATGACAAACACAAATCATGTCTCTGACAGCTGGCTGTTTGGCCGAGTGGACAGAGTGGTGGATTACAAAACAGAAGGTCGACGGTTCGAATCCCGTCTAAATGACTTCATTTTTGTTCTTTGAGTAGTGTATAGGAGGTATCCGGAGATGTTGACAGCTGTGTTGCCTGAAGGCAAATAAAGTTGCGCCCTCCTGGCGTCGTGGAGTATATCATGTTCTGAGCCTTCGTTTCAGGTGTTTGCAGGGCGTTTGCAATTCTCTTGCTCGTCGCATGGGGGCTTTTTGTTCGTTCACGTCAGCTTTAATAAAATGACCAAGAACGTTGCTTGAAGCTGGTCGTTGTCTGCCTGATTTTGTCTGGTTTGGGCTCCAGATTGCGCTTTAAAGCTGAACTGCATGAACAAAAACTGGAGATCCGAGCAGTAAAAAAACACCACCACGCCACGGTGGTGGTCAAGAGAAATGCAAACGACCATAAGGCACTTTCAAAACACCTCCGAAACATGATAGACTACCAGGCTATTTGGTGGCGCCACTGTATTCACCCTGAGTCAGTCAATAGAGCAACATCAATACATGGCATCCAGTGACTTCTGCAGGTCGAAGGCATTGGGTTCTTACCGAACCAGAGAGTAAAGTCGGTCACTATTCTATAGTATTCACGTCTTTTTGACATTTATGGTGTTACCAAAGCACCAGTTGAAAACATTTATGCATTCAAAAACAATACAACACTCATTTGACGTATATCAACGTCATCAGATATCATTATGTATAGGTTGAGGATAATTCTTATTTTATCCCTTTGGTCATAATTACCGCAATCAATTAAATATTCTTTCTCCAAATACACACACATCGCGCGAGTCATGTATGCATTATTGCTCATATCAAGTACATTGCGTTTCTTTGAAAATATATTCAAATAACAAAACTATGACAAAAGAAATAAAATAAGATTTATGTGCAACATGTTTGCAATTATACCAAATTGAGTTTCTGAAACTCAGACGAGTGGTGTATTATTTGTTGATGCCGAAGTTATTGCCATTGTACCACATATTTTGACTGCGCGCAAGCACTAAAGAACCCTGGCCAACCTCATGCTCAAGTTCCTACGGATTGTACTAACTCTACCCAGGCTCTGTCACTTGGACACTATCTCTTGATGTGTCTCGATAGAAAGCCTGAGATTGAATACAGTGGCGCCACCAAACACGCTGGTGGTCTATCATGTTCTGGAGGTGTTTCGAAGGGCGTTTGCACTTCTGTAGACCACCATACTGCGGCGCTGTGGTGTTTTTGTTCATGCAGTTCAGCTTTAAGAACGGCCCTCCTCCTTAGCGCTCGCCTCAATGCGATGATTAACGCTGTGTTCAGAGTATAGATTAGTGTCGGCGGGCCTATAGAACGTTTAAATCATCTGGAGCTCGATGGGCGTATGTCAATCAAACCCCTAGTAACCAGACAACAATGAGCTTAGGGTTCACTCTGAACGGTCCAACGCACATTGTTTTCTAACCAGCTGAACTTTGGTTCGAAATAGAAATGCAACTAGGCCTTGATTTGAAATTGAACACAGGCACAGGCATTGGATTGGCTGGAAGTGTCCTGTCAATAAAACGCATGTCAATAGCCAGACTTCACCAACAATACCAAGGTCTGCCTGACAACCGAAGGGCCGCCCATCGAGTTCCAGATGATTTAAACGTACTATAGGGCAATCGGTACCGATTGTTAGAGCCTAAATAGACCCGCGTTTGATTTTAAATTGGTACTTATTTCAGGCGAGTGTCACCTGAGGTGCCTGGTAAAAATTGTTTATCTAGGGTTCAGCCCACAATCAGAACATTCCTGGAATTTTTAGGCCTAGAAAAAACTTGATTCCTTCATTGAAAAAAAAGCCCGCTCATGTTGAGTACTTTGGACTACTCATCAGTCATTTTGTCCGTGAGATGAGTAGAAAGGTACTCATCGGGCCAAGGAGCTGCATTTGGAGTTCCTTTCTACTCGCTATGAGTACCTTTCTACTCAATATGAGTACCTTTCTACTCATCTCAGGGATAAAACGAGAGCCCCGAAAGTACTAAGCATGATTAGGATTTTTTTTCAGTGTTTTTTCCGGTTCCGATTGATCGATCTTATCAATTCCTTTGAATTGGTATGATCAAATTCTATTTTGGTATGGTGTATGACAGATTTTGACTGGCTGCCAGAACCATGATTTTAGAAATTTGGCTCAGACCTGCTTGAATTTTGAAGGGCTCCGCTTGAGAGGAAATAGGACACAGGACCAATGTTTACGTTTTTACAAGGTTCTGTAAGTTTGTAATTTAGTATTCTGATTCTGATACCGATTTTGTTGCTCAATAGTAATTCTCACTATAGCCTACCTATATCACCTGTCGGAACCCTAATACTTTTGTAAAATATTTCAGCGAATTGTCGATGTCGGTGTCATTGTCAGCATGGCTGTACGATGATTTACCGAGAGGATAATAAACCACCATAATGCTGTTATCCAGAATCTCGACCTTTGTTACTTAAGTATCAGGAAGAAAAAAGAAACCAATACCGATGATGTACAGAGATAGCTGGAGTATTTCCCGATCAACAAGTTGTTTATTCGGAGCGTTGTCTCCAGGTGCAGCGATTTGTCCTTAGCTCAGGCATAAGAAGCAGTATTGAGGCAAAAAGAAAACAGTCGACACGCCTACAAAAAAACACGACAACTACATGTATTCGTAAGTTCCTTTCGGTCAAATGAGATCTGATCCAAAGCGGCAAGCCGATGCTTAAGAATCTCTCGAAAGTTGTGAGCACAAATCGACCAATTTCTTATCAGAAGGGTTTTTTTGGATAACATGCGTAAAAATCACCGATCCTGTCAAGTTGTCCGGCATCGTAAAGACAACCAAAGTTTGATTAGCGTAAAGATTGCACTACTTTTGATGCAGACTTGTATTACAAATTCAAGTCTGTGTAAGCAGAGCAATGGGATTTCAATCAACGATTTTAAGGGCCGTATTTTAGAAAGTTCATTAACATTAAGGTCCACCTTTAATCTATTGTTCACGATGGTTTCACAAAAAAAGACTTAACGTCGACCTTAACGTTGGGATCTCTTCTACATAGCGCCTGAGTAATAGGAAAATGGGGTGCTCCAGATAGAGGAGGAAGATTAATGCCATAATGTGCTTTTTGTGTTTTTTTTACATGTACCATAAAACGCTATATATCAGCATTAAAAACACTGATTAATCTCCATAATCCTAAAAATATCCCCATTTTCCTATTACTATCAAAAATCTTAAAATACTCACAAAATCACTGATTAAACTCCGTAATCCTAAAATATCCCCCATTTTCCTTCAAAACTAAATGATATCCACGTAAACACATGAGTTCTTTCAAAATGCATAGTGTTAGTTTTAAACTGATTCAGGATCACTATAATCTATAAAAGCTTCATAATAAGTTCCAAATGGTATTGTAGTTTTACCATTACTTAAAATGTATCTTTTATCATCAAATGGATTTAAACTTCTTTTATTTATCTCTTCTATATACATATTATGTTTTTCTGATCTCAAAGTCCTCATATTATGAGAATAATAATACTTATTATTTAATGAACCAAAATAATCATCAAATGTTATATGTTTTGTTACAACATGTTTACTTATTCCTTTTAATCTTTTAGATTCAGATTCATTAGTTCGGTAGGCATACATTTACTTCTTAAAGCTATAAATTCAGTCATTTCTTTACCAGCTAATTCATCTTTAAAATAACCTGGAATTTTAGTTTTACTTTTATCATATAACTTATGATCTTTTGGATAATTACTAAAATCAAAATAGTCTTTTAAATTCATTAAATCTTTTGTTAGATCATCTGTTTTTAATTTAAGAACAAAACTATCAGTATCTTGATAGAGTAATTCTATATTTTTCCGCCAAAATAAGGTTGTAATGTCTCATAGTAAAATTTATACATTAACAACTTTGATAATTCTAAAACTGTTGCTCCTATGTAAATTGGTTTATCAAATCTTACTGATGTTTGCCGCATTAAGATAGCATATAAATCTTCATCAAATATAATTTTGTAATCAAACTTAGGATTACTTTGAAGTTTTAAAGCTCTGTTATTATCATTAACTAATTCTACATCTTTTCTATTTCTTATGTTTTCGCACGTTTCGCCATAAAGTGCATTATTCATCAATTTAAAATAGTCCTTTTCAAAATATGTTGTTGCTTGCATTCTTTGTTTAGTATTATGATCAATATACGTTGAAAGCCATTGTCTCTGTTCAAAACTTATGATATAATGTACTTTTTTTAGAATCATGCCTTGTTGTAAATAGAATTGTAGAGTTCTATAATGTACTATATAATTTAACTTATCTTTTTGTGTTAAGATTAATTTATTCACTTTTGGTCTTTTTTCATCACCTAATATTTCTTTTTGATAAGGACTTAATTCATCATCATTAATAAATAAAGGTTTTGGACAATAAGGGAAATTCAGAGATTTAAACATTATACTTTCTGGATATTCTAAATCAACTTCAAAATAATATCCTGTTTGTGAATTTTCAGGAATACTTAAAATTTGTTCTTTTGCCAATGGAACTTTGTTCCCGATCTGCGACTCAAAGTTAGGAATATATTTCTTAAAAGGCTGGGGATATTTACCCGACGGTCGGTCCCGCAGCTAATGAATTTCGTCTTGCAGAAACGACGGTCGTTTCCGCAAGTAAATATGCTGTCTTGCAGACCCGACCGTCGTGTCCCCAGTACAGAGCTTTTCTTGCGGCCCCGACGGTCGTATCTGCAAGCCTAATTTAATATCTTCGAGCCCCGACCCGTCGTGGCTGCAAGCCCAAATTATCAGCTACGAGACCCGACCGTCGTTTCCCCAGTACAGAGCATTTCCTGCGGCCCCGACAGTCGTATATGCGTGCAGAATGATTTTTTTCTTCGTACAGTGACCGTGATGTAAAATTTTCTGCACCGTAATTTCAACAGTGCGCACTGCAAAGGCCTAAAATGATAATCGGAATGGTCAGTTTAATTTTTTTTCTTGACGAAGTCCATTGTCCCCATGCATATTCTCCTTTTTCAGTTAATGTTGACAGCTGCTGTCTCATGCAAAAATTTTTTTCAGAGGTCTAGGCTAGGGGGCCTAAATTTTTTTCATCATTCCGGCTCAATAATGCAAGGTTTTGTTCACCATTTTCTGACAGTCACGCGAGGTTGATATTGATAACAAATCGACAAGAAAAAATAAAACTACAAAAAAATTGATAGAAAAAAGCAGCTGTCCTGTCGGGATTCGAACCCGTGGTCTCCAGTTTGATAGCCGCGCACGCCAACCACTAGGCTGCTGGGACCTATGGGTTCATTTAGGGGAATCATTAGAGTTTGCTCCGTCGCGTAGGCCTAAATCTCGTCGGCTCCCCAAGAATTTTCATAAATTGGAGACACGACTGATTGAGATTTCAGTCGGTTCCACAAGGAAATTCCATGAATTGGAGACCCGACTGGTTGAAGTTTCAGTCGGGTCCGCAAGAAAATTTTATGAACTGGGGAACCGACGGTCGGGTATATATCCACTGCGTTCTTAAAATTCTTTTGTGGTAAAAATTGCATCATTGCCCAACCATATAAATTATTTGCGTCAACATATAATAATTTGTGTTGATTATCAGCTTCAACATATCTTGTTCCCATTATTCCTGAAATTCCTCCTCTTATTGCTTTTTCAAATGATAATAGTACATCGATATCTGTTAACAAATCTAAGTTTATATTCGTGTATTTTAAACCAGCTTGCCAAGTTAATCCAGGACAAGAATAACAATGACAAGGATCAATTTCAAAATATTTTACATTAACTTCTCTAAATCTCTCAAATAAATCTGCTAATAACAAAACATCTGATTTTAAGTACAAATCTATAAATTCACCATGATTATTTATTTTAAAGTTGTCCCATATTTCTTTGGCACTTTGGTAAACTGAAATTGGTTGCAATTCATTTTTAAGATCATCATAAAACATTTCAGGAGTTAAACTTGTTTCATTATAACTTTCAAAAGATGTATAAAATGAATACGGAACTGAACCTTTTTTCCTTAACAACTTAAAATCATCTTCATTTGGATAATGGTATCTTGTTATCTTAAAATCATCATCAACCATTGATTTTGTACAATTATCTAAACTACCTTGTAAAATCTATAAGAATCTAAAAATCTCAAACAACCGAATTGAAACGAAATATAACATTCTGCTGTTTTAGCTAATACTTTAATTTGTATATCAGTTTTTTTAGTAAGTGTCTTAATGAATAAATGTGCATCATAATTACTTAGATTATGAAAAAAGACTGGTACAAAGTTAATATTTCTAGCTTTTAAGTTACATTGATTATGACTTGCTCCTCTAAATTTTCCATTATAATGATCATGATCTCTAACTGATTTATCAGACTTTGTTAACGTTTCACCACCACAAAGATTCATTTTACAATAATAACATTCCTTTGCATTTCTAAATTCTTGTTCTTCTTCTGGAGTTATATTCATTTCTATTTTGGTTTTTAAAAGTTCTGCAAATAAAACTTGTTTCATTATAACTTTCAAAAGATGTATAAAATGAATACGGAACTGAACCTTTTTTCCTTAACAACTTAAAATCATCTTCATTTGGATAATGGTATCTTGTTATCTTAAAATCATCATCAACCATTGATTTTGTACAATTATCTAAACTACCTTGTAAAATCTATAAGAGTCTAAAAATCTCAAACAACCGAATTGAAACGAAATATAACATTCTGCTGTTTTAGCTAATACTTTAATTTGTTTATCAGTTTTTTTAGTAAGTGTCTTAATGAATAAATGTGCATCATAATTACTTAGATTATGAAAAAAGACTGGTACAAAGTTAATATTTCTAGCTTTTAAGTTACATTGATTATGACTTGCTCCTCTAAATTTTCCATTATAATGATCATGATCTCTAACTGATTTATCAGACTTTGTTAACGTTTCACCACCACAAAGATTCATTTTACAATAATAACATTCCTTTGCATTTCTAAATTCTTGTTCTTCTTCTGGAGTTATATTCATTTCTATTTTGGTTTTTAAAAGTTCTGCAAATAAAACTTGTTTCATTATAACTTTCAAAAGATGTATAAAATGAATACGGAACTGAACCTTTTTTCCTTAACAACTTAAAATCATCTTCATTTGGATAATGGTATCTTGTTATCTTAAAATCATCATCAACCATTGATTTGTACAATTATCTAAACTGCTTTGTAAAATCTATAAGAGTCTAAAAATCTCAAACAACCGAATTGAAACGAAATATAACATTCTGCTGTTTTAGCTAATACTCTAATTTGTTTATCAGTTTTTTTAGTAAGTGTCTTAATGAATAAATGTGCATCATAATTACTTAGATTATGAAAAAAGACTGGTACAAAGTTAATATTTCTAGCTTTTAAGTTACATTGATTATGACTTGCTCCTCTAAATTTACCATTATAATGATCATGATCTCTAACTGATTTATCAGACTTTGTTAACGTTTCACCACCACAAAGATTCATTTTACAATAATAACATTCCTTTGCATTTCTAAATTCTTGTTCTTCTTCTGGAGTTATATTCATTTCTATTTTGGTTTTTAAAAGTTCTGCAAATAAAACTTGTTTCATTAATTTTCCATTATAATGATCATGATCTCTAACTGATTTATCAGACTTTGTTAACGTTTCACCACCACAAAGATTCATTTTACAATAATAACATTCCTTTGCATTTCTAAATTCTTGTTCTTCTTCTGGAGTTATATTCATTTCTATTTTGGTTTTTAAAAGTTCTGCAAATACGTTTTCTATAGTAATTAACCAATTGCAAAATACTTCAACAACATCGCTTCCTCTATTACAGAAATAATTGCTTTGTAATAAATGTGGATAATCTGAATGTATATAACAACCAACAGCTGATGCAGTTTGTGTTTTTAGTTTCTTGGTTTTTAATTCCTCAGGTTCTATTAATACAATTTGCTGACTTGGTGGCTCTATATTTATTCTTTCAAAATCTGCGTAAATAACAAAAGGTACTTTATTCTTAAAGTTATAGTTTTTAAACTGAAGTGTTGAGAATTGTTGTGTTGGCATTTTTATTTCACAATATTCATGTTCACCACATTTCTTTTTATGTTCAATTAATGTTTCAATTGTTTTGAAAGCATTCATGCATCTGCTACATAAATGTTGACTTTGGTGTTTTTGATCTGTTCTAAAGAAAAGGTTAATATTTTTCAAATACATATAATGTTGTTCATAGTATAAAATATCAATAACATCATTATCATCGAAATTTTTTGAAAGATATAATGGTTCTAAATTATAATCTAAAATGTTAGTAGACTTAAGTTTGCGAGATTCCAAACCAAAAACATTAATCTTTAAATTATTCTCTTTTTCAATTTTTGGTATATCTTTTATCATAACTGGAAAGTTATCAATTTTAATTGTGCTCTCATATTTTTTATAAGAATAAATACTACTCACATTATTTTTAGGCGGATATTTAGCAGCTAATAAAGCCCATAAAAAACATTTCTCATCAGAAGTTTTTACGTTTATAACAGCATTAGTTTTAAAAGGAAGTTGATGATTATGACCGCCTTTTATATCTTTCATTCCAACAATCCAAATGTCCATATAATTTATTTCATCTAATGATAAACCACTTCCATTAAAATATCTTTCATCAATTTGTGTTTTTATATAATTGAGAGATTTATTTAACATTTTACTTTTATGTTGTTCAGAAATGATTACTTCAAAAGGTGACTGAATATTATGATTAACTTTTTCCTCTTTTTTAAAGAATTGTGCTTTACACGACAAACTTATTTTAAAACGTTTATTTTGAATATTTGCTAACAGATCAATAAATCTATCTTCATATTCTTTTACATCTTTTGCAATTTTATCATATCGTAATTGCATTGACACATAATTTTCATTCTTTCCAAATTGATTAATAATTCTATCTCATCAATCAATCTGGGTCACTACGGTATCCCATGAGATAGCGCCAGCTTGCTGCTCCTCAGTGTGCTTCTTGCTTTGCTCTTACACAGACGCTGACACAATTTCTCCTCGTGGCTCTTATTCCTAGTACTTCATCACTGTGGATACTGGATTGCTGCATATCTGGATAGATTTGACGTTTTTTTTCAACGGATTTCACTGTGATCATTCAGCATGGATGATGAGAAGGATTTATTAGACTATGATGAAGATGAGCCCAGACCAGGGCCATCTCACACTGATAGTGGTGGGCCTGACACAGGCCCTCATGATAATAAGCCCGACGCGGGCTCATCTGGCGGGAGCGGCAAGGCAGCGGACCTTGCCGAGGTGCTTGCGGGCATCCAGCGCTCGATGAGCGACATGGCTAAGGCCATAAGCAGAACTCTGCACCTTCCCCGGCACCTCCACCCAAGAAACGAAAAGTTCAGGACATGGCAGCTGCTCACACCTTGTCTTCCGACTCGGAAGAGGATCTTGCCAACTTACTGTTGGGGGCAAAGACTTCGTCTAGCCCGGCATGTGACACTGCTGATGGTGGAGGCTCGGCGGATGACTTGGCCTTCCTTGACGAAATTCTGGAAGAAGGCGACGATGATGAGCCACGGGGCCGGATGTCATCCCCAAATTGGCAGATATTGTGAATAGCAGATTTGGAAAAGCGTTGTCAGCTGACACAGTCAAAGACAAACTGAAAGCCTGCTTAAAACCCAAAAACGGCTCTGGACTCAGGGTTCCCAAGGTTAACCCGGAAATTTGGCGTAAGTTGGACAGAGGTCACAAAACGTTGGACCTCAAAATGACCAGGGCCCAAAAGTCCATGGTGAAAGCTGGCGCAGCTGTAGTTGCTGTGACCAATGACATTCTCAAGGATGAGAAGAAGCCAGGCGATGCTGATGCGAAACAGCAGCGCACTCTTAAAAAATTCTTGTCACCGCAACTTGTCTGCGAATATTGATGGGATGCTTTAGTCAGCCTGACGAATTACGTCATTCATGACACAATTTACTTGTCATGGCGAGTCGACATCTCTGTGACGAGTTCGGTTTATCCAGTTGACAAGGTCTCTAGTTATGGCGATAAGTTGCAGGTGGCAGGACATTATTGCGCATGCGCTTCCCTCACTTTTATCGCTCAATTTCTTGAACTCTAAGCATGCTGTCACCATCGTTGCCTCAGTAGCCACGAGGGTTTAGGGGTTATGTGTAGTAGTTTATATATTTCGTAGGTTCGAATCCCGCCGTTGGCCCTGAAATTTGGGAGAGTTTTTCTTTCATATGTGCCGGTACCTATTAGTAGTACTTGTAACTACCGCATAACGGTCTCTTGGCGCATAATTTTTAATTTTTGTGTAGCCTGAATGACCAGATGTAGTTGTTTCAATGATAAGATGTCTCTTTTCCGAGGATAACAAGTTAAAAACGTGTCAATTGACAAGATAGACCCTGTCAATTTAAGCATATTCTGAGAACGAGTTCCAGCTTGTCAGTACGACGAGAATTTTTTTAGAGTGCGGGCAAGAAAGTTGCTGGATGCCATTGCCCTCATTGGACATGCTGCTCGGGAAATGTCCCTTAGACGTAGGGATTTGATTCGCCCCACTCTGAAGCGTAAATACGCCATTTTGTGTTCAGACACTAGAGATAACAGATCAGCTGTTTGGGAACGATATCGCCAAGACCCTAAAGGCCTTAAGCAGATCCGATGACGTCGGTAAAGACATTTCCGAATCCTTCTACTCGGGCTCAAAAAACTGGCGGGGCCGCCGGAGCTTCGGAAAATCACGGGGCCACGGTCAGGGATTCCGGGGCAAAGGCAAACAGTTCCAGAAATGGAAGCGAGAGACCGACAAAAAGTAATTGAAACAGGCCCTGAGCAATCCACTGTAAATGTAAGTACATGTACTCCTACCACCATACTTATCCCTGCTGCTAAGGACAGCAATCCTTGTGACCTCAATTCCCTTTCTAAAAGTCGTGACTTGACTTATGATAAATGTGTGGCTGACGTTTTACATGAGGCCACCCAGCAAGTGGAGAATTTCAAGGCAGGACGCATTACAGACTTCCTGCCAGCCTGGGAACAGATCACCAATGACAGGTCCATACTTGATACTGCCAAAGGATACAGAATTAACATCAAAGCAACCCCTATTCAACACTCTGTTCCGAGGCAAAAGGCGTTCTCCCCTCAGGAATCTTTGGCCATAGAGCAAGAGCTTAACGAATTGCTGGCTAAAGGTGTCATTCAGGAGTGTGACCATGAGACTGGAGAGTTCATCTCTACCATTTTTGTCCGGCCAAAGAAAGATGGCTCCTTTCGCATGATTTTAAATTTGTCAAGGCTCAATGAATATATCGAATATCACCACTTCAAAATGGAAGGCCTTAGCTCTGTTATTCAGATGATGAAACCCGGATGTTTTATGGCGTCTGTAGACTTAAAAGATGCCTATTACTCCGTCCCAATTCACCCTGATTCACAGAAGTACCTGAAATTCTTCTGGAAGGGGACATTGTATAAATACACATGCTTTGCTAATGGCTTGGCACCCTGCCCGAGAGTCTTCACTAAGCTCCTGAAACCCGTGATTGCTGTCCTTCGCATCGAAGGGGTCCTTGTTATTGTCTATATTGATGACCTGT
>NMRB01000336.1:281109-299602 GCA_002633025.1 Notospermus geniculatus | reverse complement strand
CTTCTCGTGTCCTCATACTTTCAATTCTCATGGGATACCGTAGTGACCCAGATTGATTGATGAGATAGAATTAAAAATTATACGAGACTTACCTGGAAGTTGAAGTATAATTGGGATTCTATCGAATCATCAATGGGGAACGGAGGTATCACATGCCCTCCCTTTTTATCTTCATTTCCCTCCCTTTTTGGATCTTCCTTTTCGGCCACTCGAAGCATTCAATACTGAGGAGCAGCAAGCTGGCGCTATCTCATGTGATACCTCCGTTCCCCATTGATGATTCGATAGAATCCCAATTATACTTCAACTTCCAGGTAAGTCTCGTATAATTTTTTATTATTCTGGATTCCACTTTACACCGGGCCGGAGCAAAAATCAATGGAATGAACACACACTGGCCATCGGAACTTAGGAACAGTCCTTTGTGTAGCCAGAACTTGACCGTGCGTAAATTTCAATCTACTCCACCTGAACTCTTGTCCTTGATTGAAATTTGAAGAAACTGTTACCTAAACAGGAATATAGCAACATATTGCAAGATGAAACGTTAATAAAACATGCGGAAGAAAAACGTCGGTGTGCACATACATGTACATGTACGTTAGAGTCTGGAAGAACAAAAGGCGTAATCAGACCGTTCCTCTTCTGACGTCAATCAGCAAGTCAAACAAAAACGGTGTTATTGATCCATCGACTTTTAAAATATATCATGTATCAAAACGAAAACTTTGTTCTCTGTTTAAGCTCCTTCAGCTCTCAAGTCTTTTTATGTCGTTAATCAAATTCCTCATGCAGCGAACTGGATGCAGCCGGGTTTCAGTCCACATCGTGGTACGATATCGAGGACAGAAGGTAGGGCCCACGGAGTGGATCCGAAAAGCTTCGTACAGCCTGCTCTTCCACCAACCTGAGTTTCTACTTTTCATGTTCAAAATTAGACCAGACCAATCGAAACGAGACGTTTGCACCAGTTACTGACTGAGAGCAGCGTCTAGCCAGCGAGCACTGCGCTGAGACAATTCGTGACAGATCGTCTTATTTGATACGATGTTTTTCAATCACAGGTTTTCTTGTATGCCGTTGTGGCCGTCGTTTTGAATATCGTGCAAACCGAGAATAGCCAGTGAGACTGACTTTGGTGCTTGGTCGGACTGTTCTATGCGCCCAACATCGTCCATCGTCATGGCGAATCTCACCGACCTGAGCTTCGACAACTACCGGAACGCATCATGGAAGCCTGCAGAAGGCTTTGAAACGTACCCCGCGATGGAAGCGGCAATCGCGTTTCTAAGCAAGTGGTGCCGCGTGGTTTCAATATCCATGGGCGTCCCTGGCAACATCTTCTCAATTTTGATCACCATGCGGAAAGACAATAGGCGAATCAGCGCATGCGTGTACATGGCGTCTTTGGCAGTTGTTGACAGTATGGTCCTCTATGGACGAATCACGTATGCCGCTCTGATTTATGCAGACGATAGTATGAAGGGGAATGTCGTCTTTCTAAGGTAAGACGATTTTTCAAATCAGTTGGGGGTTAGCAAACCTTGACCAGTAGATAGGCCTACAGATTATTGAAGCCATGAAAATCGAAAGGTTCTACACTGCAGACGATTCCAGTGTGTCGTGGGCCTTGTAGTATCCACTATATGTATGTAAAGATCCAGAGCCGGACGTTCGAGGGCGAAGGTCCAGTATAAGAATTAAGGAGTAATTAATATCATTCATGTTTCGACTGATTACAGATTCATCTGGTTCAACCATCGGGTAAACGCTCTCAACTCCAGCCTTTTTCTCACTGAGATGACAATCGACAGGGCCATCAGTATCGTGTCGCCTCTGAAAGCGACAACACTGTGCAAGCCATCGCGGTCTTGGAAAATCGTTTTAATTACAGTAGTTTCTCAGCTGATAATCCACATCAATATATTCTTCACGTATGATGTATACGACCCTCCAAGCGGCTTGTTGAAAAGAAGCGTCCCCAGCGCTCCGGTCGTCGAGGCAATATTTGACGGTTACCAACTGGCGTTCGGCGCATTAATGCCTTTCATACTCATCGCTTGCGGGAATGTCGTCATCATCGTTGCCGTCCGGAGAGCGTCGAAAAAGCGGAAAGCTATGATGTCATCAGAGACGAAACAGCAAGTCCAGGAGGCGAATATTACCCGGATGTTGTTACTCGTGTCGCTGGCCTATCTGGTGTGTTCCATGCCGCTGCGACTCCACGAGATCCTGTTAAGTGTTCCTTCATTGTTTCCAATGTACTCGAGTGGAAGCAGGTATTGGGATAAGCGAAGGAGTCTTGAAGTTTGGATTCTCTCCGAGTTATGGAACTTCAATTTTGCTATCAATTTCTACATGTATTTTCTTGCAGGTGGCAAGAAGTTTAGGAAGGATGTCTATCGGTTGTTTACCTCTTGCAAGAGGTCTAGCAAGTAGTAACAAACGACACGACAATTACCGATTCCTGTGTTTGCATTCCTGATGCACACGTATTCTTCTTGACATACCGGTAGAAGTCCTCGTCCAGTGGCCTTGGGTGGATCTCCGGTAATTCTTGGTCAATGAGGAATTTGTCGTAGTTGGCAGGACACCGTCGTAGAGATCGATCGGTTGTGTATCCGAGCATGCCATGATGAATGTGTTGCATTATTAGCTAAGATTACACCTGTTGAAAATAGCCGTGTTTTTTCAGACCCGTGTCAAACCCGTGTGTACGAAAGGCCCGGCGAGAAGTCACACCACTACATTAAGTAGCCCGGCGACAGTTGCGCTGCATGCACTGACTCTTCGGTCATTTCTGTATTGGCACACATTGTTGGAGGCGCGAAAACGACGTCACTTAACGGCTGCGCCATCTGTAGCCGTGCGAAAAACGAAAACACGGGTATTTCGAAAAGCACGGCGAGTTTGCCGTGTCTCAAAAACCCGTGTTTTTCAGACACGGGTTTCTTGAAGCCCGGCAATTCATAGGTGTGACCGCAAAAAACCCGCAGATTTTATGTAGTGTAACCACGGCTATTGTCACGTCAACCTGGTACTAGTACTGCTCAGTAGTGCTCTTTTGGGGTCGTGTTATCCGAGTAAGAGACCGTATCGCATTTTTTACCACGACGTCCTCATTTAAATCGACAACGACACATTCAGCTGTTGTCTCGAGAAATACACGTCGCTTGTAATGTAATATACGATCATCGGGAGGCTACTCACGAAAAACTATGAGAATGATCGAGACGTCCAACTTTCTTCGTCTTTTTTTCTGGCCGGCAATGCATGAACAGAAAAGAAGTCGGAGAGGTTTTTGACGACTTGGACATGTCTCTGCCTGCGAGGGCTCGTTAGTTGGTTGGGAGTAGAGTACAGACTGATTGGAAGAGAGGGAGACAATCAAAGGGTCGAGATTCCGTCCATGACAAAAGTGCAACAGACCATGTATTTTCTTGCAGGTGGCAAGAAGTTTAGGAAGGATGTCTATCGGTTGTTTACCTCTTGCAAGAGGTCTAGCAAGTAGTAACAAACGACAATTACGGCCATGTCGAATTAGCGGAACCAGCGGAAACAACGGAACCAGCGGAACTTGAAGGAAAAACAATGTTGTTCTTTAAATAATAACTGCACTGTTCAAATCGAATTGTTAGGCGCCGAAAACACTAGGTCTACGGTAGGCCTAGGCCATGTAGGCCCACCGGTAGCCTAGCCTAGACCTAGCATGCCTGGGGCCTACATTTAGGTCTCAATCCGCACATCATGACTGCAGTCGCGTGTTGCTTACCAACAGCGAGCCGCGTGTTGCTTTCAGTCAACAGCTGAACGAAGCAAGGACGATTCACGTGTTCGTTCTATCGGCTGCAGACCAGGTTCCGCTGGGTTCCGTTGTTTCCGCTGGTTCCGCTAATTCGACATGGCCCGACAATTACCGATTCCTGTGTTTGCATTCCTGATGCACACGTATTCTTCTTGACATACCGGTAAGCATTACCTTGCTCTTGTTTGGGGTAATCCCTATGTAAGTCTGGTTACCATTACAGGATCACCGACAATGCATTATTACCTTGTTCTTGTTACGGATAATCCCTCTATATAAGTCTGGTTACCATTACAGGATCGAGCTTAATGCTTTCACTGACAATGCATTACATGCATTACCTTGTTCTTGTTTCGGACAGTCCTTCTATAAGTCTGATTACCATTACAGGATCGAGCTTAATGCTTTCACTGACAATGCATTATTACCTTGTTCCTGTTTCGGACAATCCTTCTATATAAGTCTGGTTACCATTACAGGATCGAGCTTAATGCTTTCACTGACAATGCATTATTACCTTGTTCTTGTCTCGGATAATCCCCCTATATAAGTCTGGTTACCATACAGGACCGAGCTTAGTGCTTTCACCGACAATGCATTAACCTTGTTCTTGTTTCGGGTAATCCCTATATGTAAGTCTGGTTAATGGTTTCGCCGGCAATGCATTATTTTCTTGTGCACGTTTTAGTTCCCTTTACCACAAAGATCAGGCTTAATGCTTTTAACACACAATCCCATACCGAACTATCAATGAGAGCCAATCAGGTTAACAGTAAATCGCTTTAGCATCGCAATATCTTCCGGACAAATGGATTGAAGCGGAATGATTTCACATTGAATGCCGATGAATACTGGCCTTGATTTGCTAAGGAGCTGCTTAAATATTCCGGTTGATCGGAAGGTTACGGGCTATGAGGTAGACACAATACGTCGTGAGGAGCTCGGACAGTTGGCGGAAAGGGAATGTAGAAAATCTATATTTCGTCTTCCGATTGCTTTCACTTCTGTCTGTCTCCACATGCCTGACGCCTGCGCTGTAGACAGGAATGGTCTGTAAAGAATCCATGCCTGTGTGCGGAGGTTTAAGTAATTGGAGTCGCGACTACAGCAGCCCATCGGCTGGCGTTCTCGGTCACAAACGGCTTAAAGGTGCTCTAGTTCGAATTGTAAAGATTACAGTTTGTTTATTTACATGGTTGATTATAATAGTTATTTTTCCTCGGACAGGTGGCAACACCGTGTATACCAAAACAAATGCTCTTTGTTTTCCTAATTAATGAAGCAGATGTCACATTTTTCTTTCATGATTATGTAGTTCACATTATAAAATATTACACCTGACGTTATCATGAAAATCAAACAACTGCAACATACTGGGTGTTTTTAAAAAATTTCGTCATCAGATTATTAAGAATCAAACAGATATGTTGCCTTTAGACGGCCGAACTAAGGTTGTTAAGGCGGGTTTCTCAGGGACTGACCTCCTATATTAAATCAAGCGGAAAATAAATCCCAGAACATCCGTTTTTGTTCGAAATGTCAGAAATTCGACTGTCGACATTTTTTGATACCCCTTGTATACTCCAAGATTATGTAATACCAATTTTCATTATATTTTGGTTTCTCGTCTTTCTGCACAACCCAGCTGCAAGTTTTAATTCATGATTTCACTTTTTAGGATGAGAAATCCAACAAAACATTGGAGATATAGAAGTGTACAAATAATTTTTGGTCCTGGAAAATCACATTGTTACATCATATACTCAGGGCGTAAAATGGAATCTCAAAATTTCTTGTTCAGTTTATAGTGGGCAAGCATGCGCATATTATATATACGTTTCGAAAGGATTTATGAAAAATTGTAACAATCACAGACTTTTTTCAAAGTGTAAAAATAATTTTTGGCTACACTGTATGTTGATTACATCATGATGGCAGCATCTGATGTTGAAAATGATTAGCTCATTGAATTGCTCAGGTTGACAAACCTAGGGTAGGGTGTGTTACCAGAACTGTTGCTGTTGAAGGAGATAAGATATGAAGGCGTGACAGAAGACACATACCGGTACACACACACCTAGCCTACACATACATGACATACACACACACAGTCACCATGACCAAAACAATATGGTTCCCGATCTAGGCATAGTGATCAGGAACCCGACTGAGCAGCAGGTTTGAAGGTGTCAAAGGAAGTGTTGTGTTACCACCGGAGGTTGTCCTGAAATTTTGTTTTGAGAATGTTTTTATTGATCACCCTGTATAGGCCTACACCCCGTACGCCACTGCGGACGATCGCCTCTTGCCTTGCCGAAGATGTCCGAGTTGCTCCAAATCCTATATCATGCAAACCATGTGGAGTGCACAGTATTTTCATACGTCATCAAAACCATTGTGCACGATGACGTGTCGAGACATGTTAGATAATTAGGTGTGACGTTGCAGATTTGACTGACTTCAACTAAAACATCAATTTACTTCAAAGTCAACATTCCTTCCACTTGCCATTCCAGCTATTCATTTACGGGTATCGCAGCGGTCAAACTGGTCCCCATCATAGTGAACGGACATCGGTAAATCACCTACACCAAATCGAAATATAAAACATTGCAATCGTGATCCGTAAAAGCCATCGCCGTGTTGTGCTGCCGTTTCGCCGTGTTGTGCTGCCGCCTTTCGGCGGTTCCGGGGATCAATGCGTCCAGAGTCGTAATACTGCGCATGTAGGGGCCTAGCGATAAATCTCGGCTGACATTCCCACATTCAAATACCTAAAATTCAAGGAACTCCAGAACAATATTGTTCTCCGTCGCCGTTTTTTACCGTCGCAATAAGCATGTCGTCAAATATGGACCCAGATATTGAGGCATTAGTCAGTGGTTCCGACGCATAGCCAAGAGAAATATGCCCATCTGACTTGTAGAGAAAGGTTAAAACAGATCGCTTTTTTTCATAATGATGATGAGGGAAAGTTTCACAACCAATCTTCACAGCATAAGTCCAATACGTATAATAGCACATGTATAGGTGGTAACCCAATATATTTTGATCGTGTTCGTTTGCATGATCAACCATCAGTCACGGTAAAAAAAACAGAGATCATACCAAAAAACTATTCCGAGATTCCTTTCGATCAGATCAGATCTGAGGCAAGGGAGGCCGATGCTTACAAATCTCTTGAACATTGTGAGCACAATATAGCAATTTCTTATCTGAAGGGCCATGTTGTATATTGGACAAAATTAATAACCGGTCCTTTATCAAGGCCTTCCAGATGAACACGCCATAAAAAAACTGCCAGCGAAGTTAAAGATACCTCAACTTGTGCCCTTGTGCCCAAGTATACTCTGCCATTCTTTAGTACAAGGCACCAGGTGACGTAAGCTATATCATCATATGCA
The DNA here is from genome assembly GCA_002633025.1 of Notospermus geniculatus. Lineage (NCBI taxonomy): Eukaryota > Metazoa > Nemertea > Pilidiophora > Heteronemertea > Lineidae > Notospermus > Notospermus geniculatus. The sequence goes on along the minus strand of NMRB01000336.1, from coordinate 292,393 downwards.
AGTTATGAAATAATATTTTTGGGTCACGTGATCACCATAGTCATGATAGCGAGCCATTATTTTTGCCCTTGTACTAAGCGTGGGCCAAGGGTGGTCGAGATGGAGAAATGTTGGACGTTTGGAGGACGCTAGTGCCTTCAAAGAACCATAAGATTGCACCTGAGGGGGCTCTCGTCTTAGCTCAAGCTGAACTGCATGAACGAAAAGCCCCATGCGACGAGGAAGAGAAATGCTCACGCCCTACAAACACCTCAAATGAACGCTCAGAACATGATAGACCACGATGCCAGGAGGGCGCCGCCTTATTTGTCTTCAAGCTGTCAACATCGTCTGGTGAGCTCCTGCTGAGCACTTTTTTTGAAAGAAAAAAAGTTCGACCCAGCTGAGAATCGAACCCGCGCCCTGGTATCTTTGCCCCACTGTCTCCCGCATTCGGCAACCGAACTTGTAGGTAGGCTTCCTGCGTTTTCTCTTATTTGTAGTATCATTACGCAAGTTGAAGGGCTACGTCTATGACAAACACAAATCACATCCTTGCTAGCTGGCTCGTTGCTAGCAAGGACTTGCCGTTCATTGGAGGAAAATCCAGGGGACTGTTCATTTGTTGTTTCTGCCATATCCCAACGTAAGTGTAATGTATGCATGTCCGAGTGTCATTCATCAGTAATGAATATTAATTATGTCAACCATGTGACCATTTGTACCATGCTTGCTTGCTGTCCACTTGCTGTCCTATATATGCTCAGAACAATAAACTAGCTGTAACCTACAACACGTCTTCGACCTCCGATCTCCTGATACAGATATCTTACAGTAAGTGCATCACAGCCTGATAAACTATAACGACCGCCGCCATGATATCAGCACTGGTCTTGCACAGGAAACGATTTTTGACTTCGTTTACTTACTAAAACGAAGTTCATTCCAGGTGAGCAACAAACTCGGTCGACACATTACTTAAAGCTGAACTGCATGAACGAAAAGCCCCCATGCGACGAGCAGGAGAAATGCTAACGCCCTGCAAACACCTCAAACGAAGGCTCAGAACATGATAGACCCAACAAGGCCAGGAGGGCGCCACCTTATTTGTCTTCGGGCAACAGAGCTGTCAACATCTCTGCATACCTACTACACTACTCAAAGAAACAAAATATATAGTCATTTAGACGGGATTCGAACCGTCGACCTTCTGATTTGTAATCCACCACTCTATCTTAAAAGACAGGTAGGGTCTGCTTGACAGCCAGTCTGAAAATGCCAGTGACCTACCAGCGACTGGTAAGCAGATACTGTGCGCAATGCCGTACGCACGAATGACGAGAGGAGTCAAGAATTCAAATCATAAGCAACTTTATTTCAAGCGCCATGATACGTGAGAATACGGTACATCGTGGTCAACTGTAAAAATATAAGACAGACAAAATTAAAACCAGGCCTGAGAAACAAATTGATAAGAATGATACAATATTCGAGAAACGGAACTAAAGTTAAACTGAACTTAACAAAATTGAGAGATATACATACCAAATATGCGCATCTAAAGATCATAGGTTTCACACACGCAAACCAAGGCAGCAGTGCCAGGGTAAGCCCAGCAAAGGAATTTATAGGCGAGATATTATGTAAGAGAAATGACACATACCGTCGGGTCACAAGACTTGAGCAGAAGCGAATTCCAGGAAAGTCATCTGAGTGGCACGGCGACATGTGTCACTTCAGAAAAACGTGGAAAAAATGATTTTAACCGCAGGTTTTAAAGGCACTATGCGACCTGGTCGCCGACAGATACACAGTTATGGCTCATGTTAGCCTATACGTAACCATGAATCTCGGTCGTTGATGAGTGGAGTGTTTGTCCAATAACTTGCGGCACATTTGCGCTTTGCTCAAGCAAACCTTATATTAACTGTCGCCCTGTTGTTCTACAGATGTCTTTATTTATATCAACCTTGGATGGTTCCCTTTTGTAGTCTACACAGTTCTCTGCCCCTTTGTGCAGCTGATCTTATTTATATTGCCTTTTTTGTCAATGTTTTCTGCTTTATATATAATTTAACCAATGTTTTCCATCAGACCTGACGAAAACATAGTAGGGATCGAAAGCTAGTCTCAAGAATACAAAGCTGGTCATGAAAAAGTTGTTACCAAATTTCTTCACATTTTGATACTATACCTATTTTGATGGAGTAGTCGTTACATTGTTACTCTGGCGAAGTCCTGTTTGAATAATTCCACTGGTGGTCAAGCGGCCAAGTTAGACCCTTTTAGTGAGTATATTACCTAGGTGGATTTTGATCCACCAATGGTTTAACCCTTGCCTTGGTCGTGAGGGTTACAACCTTAACCTAACCCTGATAAGGGTTTACAACTTTCGCCTCAGGTCCCTCTGGCTATGATGCGGTGTTTTTATAACACTTCCTGTACACGTATAAGTACAAGTATACGTCGTGGTTAACAAGGCTTCAAATGGATTGTCGCCCGTGAAGCCATTGTTAAGCGGCGCTTTCGTATACCGTACTTCTATGTAAAGGAAGCCTAAGGAACTGATGTCCCATGAGGATTGAGCTCTTGTATGTATTCCTGACCCCCCCCCCCCATTTTTAACTCGATCATTATCCCTTGAAGTGAATTGAATTGCAACCTACATGCCTTCATCAACCACGATCCACACCACGTGACCCATCCAGTGGGCCGGCAGGCTTGTCAAACATAAAAATCGTTCTGAATTCTTCTCAGAAACGAACTCGCTCAGTATGATTTCAATTTGGCGGCAGAAACGTGTTCGATGGTTCAACAAATTATACACGGCGTCTTAAAATCATCTCGATGCCTGTGAAAACTACTCAACTCGCAGCAAACCGTACCGGAATCCGCTTGTAGAAACTGGCCTTTTAATAGGCTACATGTATTTTTCCCAAAATGAAATGGTCCATGGACCATGTGCTCACTGGGTTGGATGCAATAGTCTAATGATAGAGGGAGGTACATATCAGTTATGAGCAATCTGGGTGGGTCAAGTCATTCCCAGGTAGGACTTTGATGATTTTTGGGTTATGCCACCTGGCGGCCATATTGGATGTCCGATTGGGCTGGAACTTCACATGCACATAAAGGTCATCTGCAGGGGGCCACATAGCACATTGGAGCGCTTTAGGCCAAGTTGTTCCTGAGTTACAGCACTTTGATGATTTTCGGGTTACGCCACCTGGCGGCCATATTGGATGTCCGATCGGGCCGAAACTTCACATGGAAATAAAGGTCATCTGCAGGGGACCACATAGCACATTGGAGCACTTTGGGTTAAGGCGTTCCTGAGTTACAGCACTTTGATGATTTTTGGGTTACGCCACCTGGTGGCCATGTTTGAAGTTAAATCAGGCCGAAATTTGACATGCATGTAAAGATCATCTAGATGGAGGTAAATATCAAATTTGAGCGCTCTGCGTCAAGCCGTTCCCGAGTAATAGCACTTACTTGATTTTCAGGTTACGCCACCTGGTGGCCATACTGGATGTCCAATCGGGCCGAAACTTGGTATTTTTTAAGGTACCTCTCCAATGCATGTTTATGCAAGATATGAAGTCGCTCGGTGAAATAATGACAAACTGTTGCAGGTTCGTCACTTTTGTCAAACTTTGACCTCTGTGACCTTGAAATGTAGGTCAAATCAAAAACCCGTAATATAGTTATGTATCCTTATTAGCTACACCTCTGATAAAAATTTGGAGATGATCTGGTCATTAGTTCAGGAGTTATTGCACTTTTTGTGTTTTTGGTTTCCGCCACCTGGTGGCCAAACTGAGAGTCGAATGGAACCGAAACTTGGTGTCGTGGGTCATCTGACTTAGGGGTATATATGTACCAAGTTTCAGATCAATAGCTCCAGCGGTTACGAAACGTGCCCTGCTATTAACGGACAACGACGGACGACGACGACGGACGACGGACGCATCACCATTGTAATAGCTCACCCCAGTGAGCTAAAAATACATGTAGACCAGATGCGAGAGATTTCCCACAGTGACGGTCACAACCATTACCTACGTTTAACTATCCAAAATATTGACTTCCGTGACCATTGTTTTTAATAGTGTCGTAAAGGCCAGACGAAATGTTCTGTTGGAGATAGCATACGCTACGAAATTAACTGATGAATCGACAACGACAAGTAACAAGCCAACTTTTCTGGCGTAATTAAAAAATGGATCGTCATCTGAGAATGTTGCTCCCGCCGATTGAGCAATCATATCGAGAGATGCGGGCGTCTCACAAACGGTGAATACAACGGCCAACGAAATGACCAAGACTGTCGCTTGAACCTGGTCGTTGTTGGCATGATGATTTGGTTTGGATTCGGCCCTGAGGACGGCCCTTCTCCTCAGCGCTCGCCTTAAAGCAACGACTAAAGCAGTGTTCAGGACACATATCAGGAAAGGAGGACCCACGGCAATACCAAAAGGGTACACAATGTTGGTGTATGTCTCGGACCAGTCTTTAAATCGGAGCATTGTTTCCAGAAGGCCTGTGCAGCGATTTGTTCTTAGTTCAAGGCTCAATATCCAATATAGTGGCATGTGAGAAACGGCGGAAATGCCTATAATTAACATGACAACTCGCCCGAGGTTGTTTTTTGTTAAGTGAGCTCTGGCCCATAGAGGTAAACCAATGCTTAAGAATCTCTCGAATGTTGTGAGTACAACCAACCAATTTCTTATCTCGAGTGTCATGAAATGAATCGGCAGTGTGGCGTAAAATATCTCCGGTCCTGTGTAATAGTCCCGCATCGCGAAGACAACCATCGGTCGAATAACATAACCCAGCAGATGTCTGACGGAGTAAAAGACAAGACATGTAATGAGAAAGAATAGGTCATTTCCGGCAATTATACGCAGCAGAAAAATAGCAGTGGAACCCCTCTGCAGCGCACGCATGCGCAGAACGATAAGATTAAGGATATTTAATACAAAACCGATGAAAACGACTGGAGTTATACCGCACACATATAAATAAAAGACGTCGGCATAGACTTTTCTGTATGGACATTTATCAGTGATTTCATTGGTTGTAGGTAGCGTAATTTCTTCCAATATCATTTTAACTTTGTCAATATAGAATCAGCTTTTTCAGAAAACTTACAGTGAACATCAGTGCTAGATTCCTCACTGCTGTCATTACATATCGCGCGCTTGCCGATGTTTCGCACGTAATCGTCTCGAGTCTGCAAGACTCGGGGCTCGATGTCTCTGCGATTGACGCATGCTTTTCACTTAATCTGCACATTTGAAATGCAAAGGAAGGGCAAGAGTCAAAACCCAAGTCTTCAGAGAAGAAGGAAAATATACATTCATCGACCGGAGATTTTCATCTCTTAGGCTGATTTTACATCTGATGACTGCGTCTTCGTGTCGCGTGTCATCCGATGTAAAATCAACCTAACGTCAGCCTCAGATTTACACTCTATTTTTGTGGCAGTGGTCAAAATTGTAACATACCTGTCCGAACCGGTTGCACACAACCGTGTATAGGTGTAACGTTTTTCAGTGTTGTCATTTTTAGCTCACCTGTAGTGACCTCTTACGATGGTGCAGCGTCCGTCGTCGTCGTTGACCGTTAGCAGGGAACGTTTCGTAACCGCTGGGGCTATTGATCTCAAACTTGGTACATATATACCCCTTGGTGAGATGACCTCAGACACCAAGTTTCGGTCCGGTCTTATTCTTGGCTTGGCCACCAGGGGGATAAACCGAAAACCTTTAAAGTGCAGTTTCGCCTTAACCGTTGATCGGATCATCACCAAATTTTTATCGTAGGTACCACGCTGGTGACTCAGATTTTATCGTACGCTATGCACCTACTTCCGCTATAGCAGACGATTTTTTTTGTTGGCCACAACAATGAGAATAATTCTGTCCCAACCCCTTTTACGAATTCAGTAAACATATTATATGAAAGATAAGGTACATGTATTGTGGTTTTGATGAATGACTGATCACAGTAGATCACCTAGTCTGTTCATCAGAGATTATGCAAATGAGGTTCATTATGCAAGCTCTCGACCAATCAGATTGCGGCATTTGCCCTCATTAACATAATCTGTGGAGGTATTTGTGGAGGGACTTGTGGAGGAAGGTGATACAGATTTCCTGGCCGTAACCCTATGATGAGCTGCTGCTGGGGCTTCCTAACCCTAGTCCCATGAGTACGTGCAGTATCTGGGTGCCCTTGAGGTAATAACGTAATTACGTAAACATTGACAGGTGATATAGTTTGTTTATTAATGAGGTGTGTATTAATGAGGTGTGATAAACGATGTTTTGTTGGTAGGGGGTACTAATTATACGGTTCGTTGTGGACAGTACTATTGTGTGTTTTTTCATTATTTAACAATGACAAAATGAGCTTGTTTACAAAATGCATACAGTTTTCCTGATGCCACAATATGGACCCAATATGTTAATTAGAACTGTGTTGAAAGTATTAAGAGAAGATTATATTTTGTGGTGATCAATTTTATTACACATAGGTTCACAAGTTANACTTTCAACACAGTTCTAATTAACATATTGGGTCCATATTGTGGCATCAGGAAAACTGTATGCATTTTGTAAACAAGCTCATTTTGTCATTGTTAAATAATGAAAAAACACACAATAGTACTGTCCACAACGAACCGTATAATTAGTACCCCCTACCAACAAAACATCGTTTATCACACCTCATTAATACACACCTCATTAATAAACAAACTATATCACCTGTCAATGTTTACGTAATTACGTTATTACCTCAAGGGCACCCAGATACTGCACGTACTCATGGGACTAGGGTTAGGAAGCCCCAGCAGCAGCTCATCATAGGGTTACGGCCAGGAAATCTGTATCACCTTCCTCCACAAGTCCCTCCACAAATACCTCCACAGATTATGTTAATGAGGGCAAATGCCGCAATCTGATTGGTCGAGAGCTTGCATAATGAACCTCATTTGCATAATCTCTGATGAACAGACTAGGTGATCTACTATCACTTATGGCGACTTCGTAATTTTGATGTAAATTTCCAAACTGCATGAGTTAGGCCAATATGAATAACATTTTGCTCATACCTATGACAGTAGAAGGGTTCCAAAGCAGGATCCTTGTCTATGATGGAAGCCAGGTACTTTATTTACATTTTCCATATTATAGCGGTGGGAAAGTCACCTTCTAAATGTCGAAAAAACTTCGATTTGGCAAATTCACCGTACGCAATGCACCTTTACAACCGTACGCCATGCACATCAAATTGCAAATCGGGCAGCACCATCTAATTTTCTTTCAAAATCATATCAATCTGATTAGATGTCATTGCAAGCTGAATTAGTTGACCTGCTGGAGTCTTTAAAAGGGGTGTCCCATAAAATCTCAATTAAAAGAATAGCCTTTCTTTCTTGCAAATGTGGAAAGCAATACAGGTTGCGGTCCTCGTTAAAGCAAATAGATCGCGGGGTTTGTTTTGATTCAGTTGGGGCGTCAAGTCAGTTGGTCCTCAATATCAAGCGCCATTTTGAGAAAAAATGCGAAAGAACGATTTATTTTAATGGGATTTTAGTTTAAAGGGAAATGCATTAGACAAACATTGTAGCGGGCATTGTAGGCGTATTCGAAATCAATGTGAATAGTACAAAATGTACATGTACATCTTGACCGACTGAATTTGAAAATGTCATTGATCCATTCATAACCGATTTTTTAATGGAACGTCGTCCCCAGGTGCACGTTCGCATATTTACACAGGTTTTGCATATGACTGGAGCACGCTATGAGAGGGTCGATCAACTAGAGGCCTGACGGCCTGGGAGCTGAATATGACTGAATATGACGGATATATATGCTGAATATGACGGCGAGCATCTTCAAAGTCGCTTTGACGAATAGGCCTTGTACGCTCCTTATGACCAGCATCTACTTTTAAAAAAATTAAGTTTTATATCTTCAGGCGTGTTAAGATCATGGAGTTTTTCAAGTTCAGTTTTGTCACATATTTTTTGGACATTTTTTGTTTTTATTATTTCATTTTTTTTAATTAAAAATCCCTTGTCTTGACATAAATAAGTTGCAAAATGAATATGGACTGTAAGAAAGAAAGGAGAAAAGCAAATTTATATTGTATAGGTTGTACATGATCAACTGACATTTTCTTCTTTTTGTGTGGCGACTTATGTACATACCCAGCAAGTAGTTTGGTCAGTGGAAGAGCTATCTTGGAAAATCCTTTGATAAAACGACGATAATACCCAAGGAAACCAAGAAGAGAACGAAGCTGCCTCATATTCTCAGGTCGAGGCCAAGTACCCACTGCCGAGACCTTTTGCGGATCAGTTTGGATACCCAATTCAGAAACTATATGTCCTAAATATTTCACATTACGTCGGAAGAAATAACATTTCTCTGGACTCAACTTGAGTCCATACTGCCGCAAACGCTGAAAAGCTACGCGTAATCTTTGTTCGTGTTCTTCCAAAGTCGTAGAGAATACAATCAAGTCATCAATGAACGCAATTGCCCAATCCACATGTATGCAGTCATGTACATGAGTATGTGTTGGAGACAACACAGGGAAAGCATACAACACAACTCAAACTCCCTTGACTAAACCTTTACTCAAAAGGACATTTACACACTAGAATCCAAGTTCTTAGTTTTAACTGTGTGAGGGAAATAGGTGGCCCAGCTCTGACTACATGATTAGACTATTTCATGACTATAGATCAAGGAAATTGGATAAGTTTTAAGGAGAAGGAAAAAAAATGCTACTTATTTCTTGGAAGAAACATGGCCGACCCCCTTCCGCACAAGCCACCAGGTGGACCACCAGTACACATGGTACACTCTACAGGGTAGTCCCCAAAACTAACCTATACAAACTGTCCCAAAAATAGACTTTCTTTAGCTGGGCTACACATAGTCTGAAAATAATGGTATAACAGTATATTATTTATAATTGTGTACCAGTACATGTTAAGTTGGAAAGAATCAAGTCGAATCAATGAAATCATAATTCGCCACGTGACTGATCGATGTTAGTTATTATCTGCACATCTTGAGCTTTGAGTGAGGCAAGAAAGCTGAGTCTCGGTGAACGTCTTGGTCGTCTGTCATGGCTGTGAGTGTGAATCTACAAAAGAAGTAACAAAATGTCATAGCACAGGCGTCTCATACGTCTGTCTCTACTTGTAGGCCTACTTGTAGGGAGAGGGGGGAGGTTCTTCAGGACCCTTGGCCTTATTACATTTACAGTTACACCACTGAAAAAGTCATTTTTAGCTGTTTAGTGGTGTAGGCCTAGTAAGCCCCAAGGGTCCCGAAGAACCTCCCCCCTACAGATACAGACAGACGTATGAGAGTCGCGCCTGTCATCATGGTCATAGGCCTGCCTAGGCCTAGTGCATAGCCCTACCGGTAGGCCTAGCCATGGCCATACGCGTACGGTCACGGTGTGTGGTGGTAGGTAGGCCCTGTCTCTTTAACATTAGGCCTAAATGCATCATTTGCTGGATGGGTGCTGCATGCAGTGCTCAAAAAGGCCAACTGATGGGTTAGGTCCTAGCTATGCAGTCATCACATAGGCCTAATCAGGAAGGTGACTGGTAGTAATCATGGTGATGAACAGATGAACATGCCTGGCTACTCAGGCTACTGTGCACACAACACATCCCTTACGAAAAAGTCCCATGTGTGATTTTGTTTTCACATATGTGAAATGACTATTCCCATATGTGAAACGGCTCTTCACATATGTAAAAACATTTGCATTATGTGAATTTTATTTTCCCACATGTGATTTTTAGATTCCCATATGTTAATTTCATTTACCACATGTGAAATTTCCATGGGATTATTTCACACGTGGGAATTTTTTTTCACATGTGGGAATTTCTTTTTTACTTACGAAATTACCACATGTGATTTTTTACATGTGTTATTTTTATTTTCACACATGGGAATTTTAAAATTACATTTTCACACATGGGAATTTTAAAATTACCATGTGTGATTTTTATCACAAATAATACTTCTGTTTTCTCAAGAAAGTCACACATGTGATTATGGAGTTACTTTTGAAAATGAAAATAACAAGCAATATATGACAAACTTTCCTTATAAGTGTGTTGGTTAATCTACAGATAGACAGGTAAGCAGGTAGACGAGTTTGTTTTATTTACAAGGTCAAACATGAAGCTTTTACCGGCGAACAACTGGGGGGATGGCAATTATGTTATAATTTGCAAATATTTAATAAACAATGCCATTTTTTATGAAAACAAATGCATAAGAAAATTACCTAACTACCATTTGAAATATGAGAAAAAAAAATTGAAATTGTGAATGTTCATGTTTCAGAATTGTCAAGGCAATAGTTTTATAACATTGGTTTTGTCTGTACCAAAGAAAAGATACTTTTCTATTCATTGATATCACCCAACCATCTAGAACTGTTAACCTTCTCGGCCTATTGGCTAAGATGAAAGGTGTTTATAATGAAAGGCTGCACCTGATGGTGGCCTTCTCCTTCTACATCTGACACAAGTCAGGTGATGAAGAAAATAGCAAAAAACCGTGATCTAAGATTATGACCAATATAGGATTTACATGTAGGATTCACATGTGGGATTTCAACAAAAATCCCACATGGGAATTTTTCACACGGCAAATTTCACACATGGCCTTATTTCCACATATGTGAAATAATTCCCACATGTAAAAAAAAAGAAATAACACATGGGAATTTTTAGTAAGGGATTGGGCATGTATAAATCATACTAGGGGCCTACATCATGCATGTCATGCACACTGACTACGTGCATGCAGCATCACTTTATCAGCAACATGACCTCATGACATGTAATGATGACAGCAGCAGCAGAGCACATGGATGGAGCAGTGCCACACTTTGACCATGTCGACACTGCCAGTGCAGTGTTAGGCCTACTTGTTTTTTCAGAGTCAGACACTTACTTGTTGGAGATAAACGATCATGATAACATTCTTTGACATTTTTAGATTGTGAATGATTTACACATTAGGCCTACAGCAGTCAGTCTGCGATTTCATCGGCCTAACCAGTGCTGAACATCAAAACGTTTGGACCACAGCAAGCCAAAAGCTTAGGTAAATCATGCAAATTAAAACTATACTCAACTCTCATAGTCTCGCCGCTGTTTCGAATCCGGGGCATGTAACCAGTACTGGGCATCTCAATGGCTAGCTGCGCGAGACTACACCTCCAGTTACAATGGTGCATCTTA